>MNCL01000132.1:0-471125 GCA_001932985.1 Proctacanthus coquilletti
AAGAGCCTGAGACTAAAAAGAGTTTTTCTTAGCATCCAAAGTTCACGTGTGTATGTTCCAGCTCGGACGGTGGTCGGGAAAAAAAGTCTTTCGCCTCCTATATGTCCGGCAAATTATTTATTTTCGTGTTTTTCACATTTTTTATTTATTTGAGTGCTTTTTTAGGTCTTATTCGGCTTTTGTTGAAAAGGTGAAATTTATTGTGAAACGGTCGCTTGCGCTTTGTTGCCGGCCTCTGGCTCTGCCTCCACGGCTCCTCTGATTCATGGGGAAAAGTTCAAATGGTGTGGGATGACTTTAGGACAATTTGTTGAAAGGGAAAAAAGGGTTTTATCTGACAATGATGCTTTTTCCAGTGATTCATTTATGAGTAGGTAGCCATGCCATCACCTAGGGTACTCACGGCACCAGCGTGAGCCCTTCTTGTACTATAACATTTTTAAAATGTAATTCTTAAAGTTGATTTACGTTATGTCTTTTTTAACTTGATTTTAAATAAAGGCGATCTATCATTTAGCTTTAACCACTTTGAATAAAACCTCTATCGCTACAATGCATAATTTTGATTCTTTTTTTGTTTTAGGGAAGGAATGAAACATAATTTTAGAACAATTAAATTCTTTTATTTCGGAAATCTTTTATAGTAACAAAATTTTTTATAAAAAGTTTACCAAAATTCTAACTAAAATTTAATAAAAAACACACAATTCCACGCGCCAGTGTCGGTTTGTACTCATCTGCAGTTTTCCTGAAAAGTAAAAAAAGAAATCTTTTTTTTAAAAATTATACCACAAACATGTAATTACAATTTTAGAAAATTTTATAAAGTAAGTTAATAATAAAAAATTAAGAGTTTTTCCAAGAACTTAATTATTTTACAGAAGTTTATGAGGATATTTAAGTCAATTAAAAAGATAAAACGTTTCCTACATTTTATTGATCTTAAAGTTAGACTTTAAATAATTTAACGAAAAAAACTTTTTTTTTTTTTGAAACTCAATGTATTTACGAATCGTCTAAAATATTCCAAAATGAATAAAATATTTTCTATTTTTTTTTTTGGTTTGCATTCTAAATTTATTTCCTAATTAAAAGTCAACAGCATTTTACAAAAGAACTTCTAGACCTAGTTTAGTTTCAAGTGTAATCTTAAGTTTCAGGAAGTCAGGAAGTTCAATTTTAAGAATAAGTTTGGGTAAAAGTTGTTGGTACGTTTGTCTTTTACCACATTCCTCCGAAATAGCTGAACCGATTTAAATGGTTTTCTAAATTAGAGCAGCTTCTTGTATAAGTAGAGACCGCTGTAGGCGACGTAATTTTAAAATTTGATTAAAAAGATGCATCTTAGAATTTTCTGAACTAATAATTTAAAATTTAGAATCAGTTTTTATGTGGGAAGAGAGGAAATGTGCATGTGTTTATTCATTTCCATCATTGAACTGATTAGATTTTTAATTTCGCGTTTATGCTTTTGTTATAGTTTTAATGTCTTATCGTATTCAAATTTCCTAACCAGTTTAATTATTTAAATTGAGGAAGAAGCCTGAAATATTATTAATTATAGATCGTATAGATTTTGTACATTTTATTTGTAGACCAATTCGGCCGAAATGACTATTACAATTTATCCTCATTTGTTGGCTATTCAAAGACAAGTAGCCTCTTTCAGTTGTCGTAAACATAATCTACGATAAAAAGACAAATGTCTTGGCTGAAACAGGCGAACGAGACTATCAAACTGAAACCTAACGACAAAGTCGTTATCGTGCGAATCGCCGAAAAAAAGTGAAATATATTCGCTAAAAATCGACAAAAAAAAGAGCAAGTCTCGTAAGTGCTGTTAAATGCTACAAAACAGCGCCCACCTACGCTTGCGATCCGCGAAGTTTTCTAGCCATGGAGTAGCAAAACCCTGGCTTACGTCACTCACGCGCTGTTACCACAAATCACTTGGCCATTATGACTCCAACACGCCGGCGCACTTCACACAGAATGCGCGCGCTATCATGGGACCGAATCAAAGTGTGTTGCGCTTGCGCGATCGTCCAGGTAAAGGTAAGATCGCGGTCGAACGCGCGCGCAGACCCCAAGAGGAAGCACAAGACAACACACCAGTAAGTAGAAGAAGTCAGGGTGTCTATGTGCGTGGGTGTCTTGCGCGGGCATATTTACATATGACGTAGGGCCGGAAGCAGGAACAGCTGATGATGCAAGAGACCAATGTAGGTCTCGCCTGCTGCCGCCCGCCACCTTCATTGATTAAGCACAGGTAAATGGTGGAAAAAGATATATGAAAAAAACGACAGACAATAAAAATATATGCATAAAAAAAAACAACAACAACAAAATTGGGCTTGGACGTCTTGCTGTTGACCACGATCGTGTTGATCGTGCCGACGCGATCGTTTGGGTGGATTGTGGATAGTACGAGGTCCGCGAAATTCGAAACCTTGCTCTTGAGAATGGCCAAAGACTCTCGGGGATGGTCATTTGGTCCTGTGCTGTTTTACCGCCTCTAAGAACTTGACCACCTTGCCCTGTAAGCGCCCGCGGTGGACAATTTTCTTCAGGCTAACCAACGACGTCTTGGTTACAGTCCGCATTGGCGGTATGACCGCGACAAGTCCACGTGGGCGAACTTGCGCAAAAGATACACTGCGCACTGTTGATCCGGAGCGCTGTATTCTTTTAGTCTCTTAAATATATATTGGATTATTTAAGACGAGGTCTGTCACCTGTGTGTCGGCGTTTTGTGTCAGGCAAGGTCGAGACAACAAGCGCGCAGAAGAAGCCCACTGCGCCCGCGTGATCGGCTGTCGAACAAGCAGAAAACAGAGTCCCCGCGCATATAACCGCGTTGTTGTGTCTTATTCCCGCCAATATTATGTTGTTTTTTTTTTTATCTGATTTCATTTTATTTTCTTAAATCACTTGTTCGCCTTTTATCCGCGAGCTTAATCGAAATTTCCCGTGGGCCGCACACTTCTGGGCTTTGTTAGATATTGTAAGGCTCGTGCGAGCCGCACCGCCTCAGGTTGTACTTAGCCTTGCCCGCGAATAAACCCAATTGTACGTAGGCCGGGCCAGAGAATGTGTTAAAAATTGACGAATTTAAATTTCGGTCAACCTAATGGCCATTTTTAAGCTCACCGACATTATTGCAAAATTACATGCCCACTTGGACTATTCCGATCCGTTTGGGCGCGGAGAAAGTCCATGAGACTGCGGTGAGGGTGGACAATGATGTGGGCTCCACATATGATTAAGATTTTCTTTACAAATCTTCTGCCGAAAAAGAAGAAAAAAAAAATATGAAAACGACCATATGCCATGTGCTAAAAATTTACTACCATCAGATTTGTAGGTACTTCTTAAGTTTTTCTGTTGAAATTCTCATTCATTTTAACTATTCAATAAAATCTGTGCACGTTTAGTAATAGCAGCATACTTTAAAGTTTTCTATCTGCGAAGAACAGTTTTTAGGCGTCGCACTAGTCAACAAGAATTTGTATCCCGAAAAGTTACAACAAATTTTAATAATTACTTTCCTCGAAATATTTAACTACAGGTTCTCAGGGAAATTAAATACAAAAAGTAAAAAAAAAATATCACTTGTCGTCGGTTTTGTAAATAGTCAAAAAGGTTAAAAGACTAATAAAAATTTTGGAAATAATTCAAATGAAAGTTTCGTTACTAAAGTACCATATTAAAACGAGATCGTTAATTTTGCGTTTTTGAAATCATAAAACATAAAGTTTCAAGTTTAAAGTTGGAAAGGATCGTGATCTTCGGGAAGATTTTTAAAAAAACATTAATAATTTTTAATATTTTAGCAATACTAAGATTTTAAGTTTATAATTAGAATATATTGAACTTCTCTAACTTTATTTTAATTTTGAAAGACTTATAAAAAAAATTGGCTCTTTTTCAATCAAATTTTTCTCGAAAATTTTAATTAATTATTTATTTTTTAAGGACATGATTGAATTTGATTTATTAGAAACAGGTATGCTTCTAATTTTAATAAAACTATAAAACTGTAGAGGTGTTATGTATTCTAAAACTAATATAAAAGTAAAATAATAGTAAAATTATTGATTGAAAGAAAAAAGAATTATAAATTTACAAAAAATGTCTCTGAATTTGGGAATTTCGGACTTATGTCCAAAATTTAATGCAAGTATTTGAAAGTATGAAATTTTTCATCTCCTTTTTTAATTACAAATTCTCTGATTTTTTAGGTTTGAGAACAGGAAAAAAAAACACCGAAATAGTAGACAAATAAATTCGAAATATCAGGCCAAAAAACTTTTCTAGTAATGAATAAATTCAATTTCTACCGTACTCAATTCAATTTTAATAAGATTTTTTCACAAAATTGCTTTCGGCTAGAAATAAAATGTGCATTAGGTTGATCTGTTTTGAACTTTTGCCCGGTGGCTGCAGACTTTTGCCCTAATTGCCAAATCGGGGAATCCCTGAAGCGGCCAAAAAGCAGGTACGCCTCCGGCAGGCGAATTAAATTGAATTGCTCTGAAAACGCCCAATTAAGCCTGGCATCGTCAAATCGGTCGTGGACCGTCCCGCGCCATAGAAGGGGCTCCACCGAATGCAAATGGAGCTCCATAGAATGGATGTGCACGAGTACGTGCTGGACACAATTTGAATTTTTATTCCAAATTTGATTAGTTTCGGATAGTTTGCATAAAGAGCGCCAACAAATGGATGGGAAAGGACCCAGCTGCACGCTTGGCTGGCCGGGCAATTTCCAAGCGTCCTGAAAGGCCCAAGTGGCGCTTATGGGGCCCCCATTTTGCCCATTTCGAAAGAGGGTTTATCGGTTTCTGTGTCGCTTTTGATTTAAGCCCTGCCCCTAAGTGCCACTCAGTTAAATTTATTCACAATTTCATGGAGAGCCACTTATGAATAGGATTTCGGCGACTAAACCATTACGTTTTTTCCCACTTTTTTTTATTTTTTTATTTTTTTGTAAATTGGAATTTTGAGTGGACTTTTTAATATTTACGCTGTCAGGGATCTTTTGGGCAAAGATTTTCCATTTCTGGATTTTCAACTTGCATACTGATTTATGCGCCAGTAGAAACATTGCTTTTTAGGGAATTAGGGAGGTTGAAAGGATCGGACTCGGAGAAGGATAAATAAACAAGAAAATAAATGATATTTTCATTTTTTTTTAAAATTATTTTCCATTGAATTCTGCTTTTACTGCGGGATCTTGATTTAATCTTCAATAAATTTGTGTGATGAAAAACCTGTTAAAAAAAAAAAATAGTTAAAACGTAGAGATTAGTTGTTTGAACAATATAAAAATAAAAATATAAATTAAGCCTATTTTATATGAAATTTAGAATTGAATTTTAAGAAAAGGAAATTTTTATATTCTTAAAATAAACTTTAAGGAAACTAAGATACAACTCTTTTGCCTTTTTGTCCTTCTATTTCATTTTGACTTTGTGAGAAAATTTAATGAGTTCGGGTTTGTTTTTTCGTGTATAATTTGATAAGAAGTTTGGCTTTTATTATACATTTTATTGTCTTTTTGTTTGTCTGTCTGTTTATTCGTCTGTTCATTGATTTATCATGCCAAGAAGTGTTGGATTGATTTTGATGAATTTATCTCTAAAATTATTGGTCAAATTTTTACCGCGGAGTTACGTTTAAAATATTTTCGATTCAAGGATATCTAAGATTTATTTTTTTTAAATCTTACTTAATTCTAAGTCAAAAAATACAAAAAAATATTTTATACAAATTATATAGCAATATTTTGTATTGTTCTCTTACGTCCTTAAAAGACTTAAACAGCATTTCACTGATAAAAATATCTTTAAAATTTAAACTTACAACGTCAAGAAAAATCAATACACTGACTCTACATAAAAACATTTTCTCAAAAGTCTTCAAATTGTGCCATAAATGGGTGAAATATTATTTTCAATAGACCGACTTAAGATTGAAATATCTAAGATTTTTCTCAATTTACGAATTTCTACCGACTTGAACCGTATTTTAACTGCGGTCACACTCGTCTTGAAAAGAGCAATTTTCGTCTATCATAACGTTTCTTAGCTCCTCTAAAGATTTTGAAGACATCCTCTTGTCGTTTTCAATTATCGCAGCCATAGTCAAGCTCCTTCAAATTTTACAGTGACAACTTCTATCCTTGCTCCTATCCTCTTTGAAATATTTCTAGATCACTTCAATTTCTTCAATAAATTTAATTTCTTTTAAAAGAAAGACTGTTAAGGGAAAACGCGAGGAAGTTTAGGTACGTTACACCTTTGGGAATTACGCTTATAGGGGTCCAAGTCAATTTCGACAGGAACCAGGTATACTATCTACAGTATTTGATAGCATCATTAACTCCACTTCTTCCCACGAGCAATCGTTTTCATCCATCTCTTCAAGTTCCTTCTGTTGAAATCTTCAAAGAGAAAAAAAAAAAAAAAAACAAATTGTATCCATTCACGGATTTTCCATGTAGTCCCTATGCCCCCCTCACACAAGTTGAGAGATAGTTACGTGCTGAAATCCTAATGCAGGTGGATGCAGTGTGCTCACGTTTCCTTTACGAAAACTTTTGTATGCCCCTACGTCTCGTTTACTCCCCGTGCGTAAACTGATAGGAACAAACATCCCTCCAGCAGGATGCTGCTAAAACTTTGGCTATCACTTACCTCCATTCACGTCCTCTTGCTCTCAGTGAGGAAGATTCCTAAAATTGCTCCAATTTCTATATTTACGTGAAATGTTTCTTCCCGATTGAATGAAGAAACTTTCCTTGAAATTGGAGCTATGGGATGGTAGCTAAAAAGATAAAAAATAAATGCACCGGGTAGAGAGGTTACGCCTTTCTACCGTTGTCTTTTTTTTTTTTTTTGGGGAAAGAATTTTTGTGCTTCTAAGAAAATTTACTTCTGCCGACAAATGTTCCCACTAAATAACTTTACAAAAGTTACAAAAAAGTTGTGGGACCGACACTCCCGTTCATGGGGCTTTCTTGCATTGGACAAATTAAAGTTGTCTCCGAGAATACTAATGCCTCGGGATATATATTTTTTTTTTTTATTTTTTTTTATTTTAGGCAGCACATCGATCGGTTGGTTGACGCAGTTTGGGGAAAAATTTTTGAGTTTCAGCCAAGAGATGGTGAAAAGTCGAAAAGAAAAGTATTATCTTCATAATTTTAGGTAAATTACTTAAGGTCCTTCTCGGCAGAGTTGGGTCCATAAGTGAGAAAACTTTGAGAAAAGTTTTGCTTTTAACGAAGAAAATCTTGAGAAAATTCGGGCGCACAGAAAAAAAAGTAAATATATAAAATTACTCCCTTGCTACTTTCGTGTATGGTGCCCAGAGAGAAATAAAACATTAAGAAAAAATATAATTAAAAAATAAAAAAAATAGATAATGATGCTACTTATTAACATTTTTATGATGATTACCTAAATTTTAGTATTGTAGTCTTCTGCAATGAGCAAAAAACCTATAGAACTTTAAGTTCTAAGTTATGTTCCGGATCGAAAACACCGCTTTCTTAAATTTCATGGTTTTCGTGAATTTAGGGACATTCTACACTTCAAACGTTATTGTTTTTTTCGATAGTCTATTTTTCAATATTGTCCTAAAAAAATCCCAAATTTAATTCAATGAATTAAATTTAAACTTTAGCTACGCGAAAAAATGGCTTTTGTAAATTCGATGGTTCTGGAAGCAATAACAAATCAAAGAATGGCATCATTTTTATATTTTTAACAAAAGGTTGGCTCCGATGGTAGCCAAGGGTTTGATTTCGATCATTTAGAGAGTCACAATCATAAAGACCATTTGGTTAGTTCTTTTTTTCAAAGAAGTGTAAATCTGAAAGCATTAGTTTTTCGCGATCAAGAAATTCTTCAGTATAGTAAATTTGTTCTACAATTTTTTTTTCTCGTTAGTTATAGAATTTCATATTTCAAATATTTCAATTTATTTATTTTTGTCTTTTTTAAAAAGATGAACTAGTACAGCAATTTTCAAATTGTCCAAATTACCTTCCGTAAAATGAAACGATTTTAAAACTAAATTTTACGATTTTTATTTGATTTTCGGAAATTTCTAAATTCCTCTTTTCGTTTGCTAAAATTCAATTCAGTTTGAGTAAACTTTTTCGATCTAAGCTTCCAATAATTTTTAAGGAATTTTTAGGGATTTATTAGAACTTTTCCTGCATTGTGTCTTGATTTCTTATGTTGCATCATCGCAGAGATTTTTCCCCATTTTCTGTCGTTGACTTCTTTTTTTTTTTTTGCAATGGTATTGTTCGCATTTCGAAGATATTTCCGCGAATCCTTCAATAAATCCCCGCTCTGCGAAAATATTCAGAAAAAGAACGACCTGTGAAAACACGAAAAAGTCACTTTCCAGGTCAGGAATTTGATTTGATGCGACTGGACGAGAAGATGAATTCCACAGCATCAGTGCAGTATCGAAAAAAAAAAAGTTTTAAGGCCTAAATCACCCAATTATAGACGACAAGCAAAAATGATCTCAATCTTAAAATGGAACTCGAAGGAGGATCCCCCCGAGGGTAAGGGGATGTGGGAGCCGACCGCGGTGGTTACTGGTCAGCGTCTTCGAGATGCATAGAGGTACATGTGAGGCGAATGTCGGAGGCTGCGGAAGAAATTCACAAGGAATTTCGCTGGGATGCTGTACGAATGAAAAACAATGGAAACATATCGGTTTCAATAGCAATGGATCCCGCATGGCCTCTAGGGCTTCATGGGGCTCCGGGGGGGCTTCGGTCTGGCCGCCAGGAGAATTCTTTTCGGTGGCTCCGAAACGTGGGTAGGCATATCTTAAAGACGGAGGGAATTTAACCTTATGCCTGGCACACGGTGGACCACTCTCTAAGACGCAGCGGCATCTTCGCGGTGGCTGGAATCTTTTATGGCATCTTTTCTCTCGGCCATAAGATGCGAGGATATCTCGTGCGTTCGGGGGGAGGTTTTTTTGAATTTCTTGCGGGAAAGTGCGTCACAGTCTTACAAAATGGAAATATTTTTCCTTCTACTTGAATACAAGGCGGACAGATCCTCCCTCATTAGTGGAAAATTTCGCTCAGGTGCTTTGCGGAGGTTGGCTTTTGTGTTTATTTTATTTTGATTATTTAATTCGATAAGAAGAAAAATTTATTAGAAGGTAGGTTAGCTCGAAAAAAAATATTGTTTTATTTTTCATTTTGAAATCTTTGTGAACACATCGTGTAACAAATTAAACGGAAGATATTTTTGTAATTTTGAATGTAAGAAGCAGCCTGAAGTCATATATCAGAATTAAAGAAATGTTGGGGTGAAAAGTATAATTGAAGTAGCTTTTTATTAAACAGGAATGATCTGCAAATCCACTTTTATTCCGAAAGAAAAATAAGATGTGAAGTAAACACTCACCAGTACCAAGTTGTTTTTATGGAAATGCTGACTGTAGATGTGTTATTTTGACCTATAATGTTATATAATATTTGTTATAGTTTATAAAGGAGAAAATAGACAGAACTGCGTTTCTAGTTTTTTAAAGTCACTATTCGGGATTTTCACAATGCCTCCTTTTACTATGATAGACCTTTTACTACGAGGGAATTAATTAGTAGTATTTTTATGAAAGCGTGGCATATTGTTTTTATCCTCTGGGTAAATTACTTTCGTTACAAATTGAACAGAATTTTCTCTTCTATAATTGTCTTTTGCAATTTAATTTAATTAACCATATTTTTTATTTTTCAAAGTTTCTAAAATCAGTAACTCATAAATACGGCATTTATGTTAGACTGTTTTTATGGGAAATTTTATGTTTTCTGCAATGTATTTTATTGAAATTTCTCAGTAAATTAAAAACAAAAATGTTTTTATGAAACAATTTGAAGTTAGCCAAACAGTAAAACTGCATAAACCACATTCATACATAATTTAAATTATTTTTGCAAACAACGTAAATCGAATGTATAGATTTTAAATTTATTACGGCTTTAAAATTATAATTTATAGTTTTCAGACGGGGCAGGCAGGCGGACAGATAGACAAGCTAACACAGAAATACAAACGGATATTCTAACTTTAAACATAAAGTGTACGTTTGTTTTACAGAACGAGCCATACAAATTCTAAAATTAGCAATTTGACCCACCTTTAGAATTTTCCTAGGTAGGTAGATTGTCGTAGCACAATTCACAGTCCATGGAGCAATTCCTACATGTTAATTATGCGCGTAACCTATTTCCATCTGGTTAGTAACCTTGAGAAGATGCGCAATTCGTCTTGTTCAAAACATTCCTCTTTCCTCCGCTTAACGATGATGATCTCAACAGAGGGCACCAATACTCCAAATTAGGTCAGGTGTCCCCCGCTAGTCTGTGTGTTATCTTTTCCTCGACCATTTGCAGAAAATTCTTCCTTTTCGATCACCGCCGATCGCTGTCGTGTAACTAATTGATCGCGTTCGTCAATTAGCATTTTTATCGAAATTACAGAAACGGTGACATTCATCGAGCCCCAAGACTAAGGCTTATCTTTGATGGTGACAAAGTCAGGTGGGCACACCACCTGTCAGCTGATCTTGCTTGCCGCCCTGATCGTACGCCTCCTGTAAAATAGATGAAAAATTCTTGTTGTTACCCAAGAATTCAAGTCCATTACGATCATATGTATTTAAATTTTCTCACTCTATTTGTCACGCTATAATAATTTGAAATTGAAAGCCAATTAATGAATAAAATGTGTGAATAACAAATAACAATAAAAAAAACTTATTAAATAAACATAGTGGGTTTCTCAGCACACGACACAAAGTGGTTTAAGCTAACGATCGACTGTACTTTTTATTAAGCGATCGATCGTGTGGGATCTTTCCAATTCTTCACAAATATCGATCAAAACTTTATAGCAAGTGATATTTAACTGATACTATCAAATTTTACAAGAAATTTAGAGATACGTCAAGGTTAGCATCTGATGTAAACTTGATGATCGTAACGATTCTATAATTTATTTGACTTTATAATGTCCTAAAGCAATATACCCTACGTAACGTTTTTAAGTTTGACTTAAGTTATTACTAATAACCGCCTGTAATATCAAAATGTAAGGTAAATTAAAATCGGGTTTCATTTAATATTCGACATCATGACCAAAAAAATTCGTTAACGCCTTCTTCTCATGATTTACATATAACTATATCAAATTTAGACTTTCTAGGCTAAATGATCTCTAAAGAAAACCCTTCCGACAGAGAGACATGAAACTCTAAAAACACCTACCTTTCAGAAGCTCGTTTTTCATACAAGCCCTTTATGATAAAGTGTTTTTAATCTCGTCTCTGATTGAATAATAAAAATTTTAGATATGTTTGAAAAGAATATTTTTAAAAACAATTTTCCTTAAGTTATATATCGAACATTTTCAACAATAAAAATTGTCGCATTTTTCTGGTATATTTTTTTTTTTAAATATCAGTACTGGTTTGGTGCAAGAGGTGGACATGCACGGTCAGCACGATACATCAGTTAAGTGAATGGCTTAATAAATCGGGTTCCGTAGAAGATAAATTATGACCAGGGGCACGGGGTAAGGCGGAAATAAACAAACAAACAAAGGGAATAACATAAGAAAGAAAAAGGCCGCAACTTTAATATCACCCACGTGTGCGCCAATCTCGCGTTCGATCGCATCCAATGGATCTTTTCCAGCTGTAGCCCTGAGGTGTTGGTGTTTTGCATGCAAATCACCGGGCGATGACGCATCTCGTGGCGAACTTGATTTTGCATAGAGAGAGATGATCATTGTCGATCGCGCTTTGCACCTCTAACACCAATTTAAATGAAATTTTCACTAATTGCAGGTAATGGTACAGTACTTGAGGCAATTTAGCACCGCGGCACCGAGTGTCTGTCTGTCTGTCGCCCAGTATAAGACTCAATTATCGGGCCACGATCAGCCTGTCAACTATAGGCCGCGTGAAATAAATGCGCGCATGTGCAACCTGCTCAATCGATTGACACCGCGATTTTGTCCGTAGATAATCAATGGAAGGCAATTTGAATTCGTACAGGTACGACGCGCGGCGAGAAGCCGATATTCATCGATCATTAATTTATTCAAATTCTCAGATCGACAAAATTGCGTTTAATGATCGTGTTGCTTAGTGATGGAACAACGCACATTTATCGCACTTCTATAGCGCAAGTTTAACTCCGATCGAGCGGCATCGATGTCGCGACTGTTGTTCGCTGTCGAATTGCACTATTAGCACAACGACGACAAATTGATACCGCGGCGAATGAGTCAAGGGGCCCAATATCTGGCCTAATCGATCGATATCTAATTACCTGGGCTGGGGACTATGGGAAACCCTTTTAACTTGTACGGATCATCTCGTGATGGATGAATTACAGTTCCGGGACGAATCATTTTGCATCTAGTTAAGTGACACCTGCGATTTGATAAAGGGCTTTTAGATTTGCATCTACTGAAGGGCGTATTTCTGAATAAATAATGCGATAGGTGAAATTACCCAGAAGAATTTTTTAAAAGTATGAAAATATGAGATAGAAGTCTTGTTGTAATAAGCTTCTTAAAATTTTAAAGCCTATCATATCAAGTAAGTCTTTGTTTTTAGTGTACAAAAAAAAATAGCATGATACCAAAAATATACTGCTGAAATTTTAATAATTCAACAGTTTATGTGTTTAATGAAAGCATAGTCGGACTAGCTAAATATGTTTCATGAAATACACGGGGAACACAACCCCAAAAAAACCTACTCAAAAAGTATATGATTAATTTTAAAGGAGACTTTCTGTAAATCGGGAATTCGGAAAAAAAAACAAATTTAGCTATTTTTTTCTAATTTTGGAAAATCTCAAGAAAGTAACTGAAATTTATAGGAATATAGGAACAAAAAATATACCTACACATTAAAATTAAACACTCTGTTGTTTATCTATTAACTATTTTTTGAAAAAAGATTATTTCATGGATTTTGTAAAATAAAGCATAAAATGCACTAGCCATTCATTTTTTATTTTTTAATATTTTGTTCCGGAATGGATAGAAGAAAAACAAATTGTTTTCTTTTAAGTGTTATAATTTAGGGTTTAGAGTTTTAATTGAACCAAAAGTGGAATTCTTGCCACATCGAAGTGTTTTGTTTTAATTACGAAAAAAAAAACAACATTAGCAAGATTAAAAATTTTAAAAAGTTAGTTAATAATTACCTCAAATGCGTTTTTTGTTTTTTTTTTCTCAAAAATATTTTGAAATCAGTATTAACCGATGTTTAAGAAAATGGACCAGACATAGTTTAAAATTTAAGAAAAAAGTTCTACTTGCATCTAAATGAACTTAAATTTTGGATAAAAATCCTGCTAAAATAGCCGTCGTTTCGTTACAATCAAAAGAATCGTGTCTATTTTGAAAAAAAATTTAAATTTTTAAATAAAATTTTTAATTTTTAAATTTTTCAGATTTTTTAATCTTTAATCTTTAATCACATAAGAACGAAAGAGGACAACTCTTTTGTATTTAATTATAGGAGGACGAATTTTAACAATTTAGTAAAAAAAAGCACCTGAAGAACTTTGAAATTATTTTGGTAATTAAGCAAGCACTTTTAATTGTGTTACCTTTCTTGTTAATTGCGTTCACTTTTAAAGACAGAGTAAGTCAAATTTTATCAATGCCCTTTGGAATTTCTTAATTAAGTCCATAATAAATAGAGCTATCAAAGAAATATTTTTTGGCAGTGTCTCCTTTTGTATCATGTTAAACTTAATTCGTCTTTCATAACTTTTGACCTTCAGCTAGGCTGGTTAGAAGAGGGAAGGTGTCCTTTTCTTATTTTTTTTTTCTTCCCTCCCGAAACGTGTGCCATCTTTCTTTTGAATTTTTTATAGAACTCCCAAGTTATATCTCCCTTAAAGCTTTCTTGGCGGCTGGCATCCCTATTTTTCGAAAACACATAAATATTCATTTATCACATTAAAAATATGCAGGCACGGAGATCGCTGTAAACACGACAACCTTTAGCTCCTTGCAAGGAGGGCGTCACGGGAATCTTTGCGGCACAAAAGCAGTACATGTCTGAGCTGCTTGCCTCTACCCTTGCTCCTGTTCGTCGTAATGAAAATGTTACTTACGGCAAAATAAGGAAAAGTGAAAATTTGATGTGGGAAGAAAAAAAAAGTTAAAAATCAATAAACACAGGGTGGCACACGTCTGAGCACACGTTGGATAAACAACAATAACATCCATAAAACCCCTGTCCCAGTGCTGACGAGCTGCTAGAATATCAGCCTGAATGCAGAATGTTGTTTTCAACACAAAAACTCATTAGTAGGTTGCCGGTGGGTTCAGGAAGGTTTCTTGCAGTTTGACATCGCATCAACATCATCTGACCTATAAATGTTTAATTCAAGGTATGGGTTTGGATTTGGGATACAGAACCCGAAACGAGCGTGGGTGCATTTGTAGACCCTGGATAAGGGTAGAAATGTGAAATTAAAAATTTCAGTCGTCTGAAGGAATTCGACATTTTTCAATTTCACGACGATGGTTACAAGGGTGTAGGATTAATGGAAAATGTTCGCTATGCGAATAATTGTGCTGTCGGTGTAAGGAGCTGGAGATGTCCTATTCTTTGGGGAAGATGAGCTCATTCATTCGAGAACGATTGATTGCCATCCTTTGCAAATAGAGTTAGGGTAAAATATACTTTGATAATTGCTGGTTTATTTTTCAAATATAATACTGTTTACTTAATCCAGCTAGCTAATTTAGCTTCTTATATTGAACTCTATGATTAATAACGGCGAATTAATGAGCTTAAAATTAATCTAAACATTTTTTGTTTAAATAAATGATATTAATAAAATGCCAAATATTATTAAAGTTGCTTATTTTGTTTCATACAATTTATAGAATAATTGAAAATACTTAATAATTTGTAGTTTACTTATGTAAAAATCCAGCAGTTGCACGTCTCTAATTTAGAAGATTTGTGACTATATTTATTTTATATATAAAAAACCCTATTACGAAAATTAAGTCAATAATTAAATTTTACAAAAAAATATCTATTTTTACTTAGAACAACACGGCTCCGAATTTCAAAATTTTGCTCCTTTTTGGTTGGTCTGGAGTTAAAAAGAAACCTTTCCAATCACTTTAAGAATCGTTTAAGATTATCGAAAATTGTGCCATTTTTTGTTATTTGGAATAAAATGTTGAAAAACATGAATTTATGGAACTTTAGCACAACTAAGGAAACTAAATAAGAATCAAAATATTCTTCAAAACTTCATTCTTTTCGTGTTTTCCAATTTATTTGAAGTATTTTAATATGAGAAATTGTAGAAAACAAAGTTGTTATATAATTTTTCGTTTTTTTAAAAACTGATTTTTGTTATATCTCATCATACATTTTCTAAGAAAAACACTTTATCGTGTTTTAACTGATATTTTTTATTAATGTCTATTATTGAACCTTTTTTAGTTTTTGTATTAATTCCAAAAAGACGATGTGAACACTAGAACTATGAACTTAAAATGCGATCGTAAGTGGCATAGTGAGAAATATTGCAGGCCAATCGCATTACCTCGTTGAACATATTTTCGTTCCCAGAGGAAGGCTTATTTTCCGTGTCGATAGGGAGCGACACACGTCGTGAATTCCATTGATTCGAAAAGGAATGTTTACGTTTTTATTTTCCCAAAAAAGATATAAAAAGACAAAAGAAATCCCTTGACATGCGAAAGAATTCAAAGCAAGCGCAGAAAAATGAATAATCCCTGCCAATTAGTCTACGGACAAATTTTCCTATTTTCTCGCAATTCCTTGGGCCTCGCGGTCGTGGCATAGCTGCAGAGACTCCTCTGCGGTTGATTAGCGCTAAGAAATGTTTTGTTCCACGTGCAAAAATTCAACGTCTTGTGACTTTTTAGTTGGAAGCCATGGGGCCATCCATAGTATGGTGCCGTCATTGTGTTTCTACAATTCCTCTACACTACACTATACCCGGTACATTTTAGCTGGTAGTCTACTATGCCTAAGATGACCCTCACTGTCTTAAGATCTGCCCGCGCGGTCATAAAGATCACGAGCACCCGCGTATCGCATTTTCTTCTTGGTGTGTTGTTGCTTTGTGCGATCTAAAACGCGCATGCGTGCATTACTTAAGATCGGACATCCCCCGCGCGAATCCCGCCAAATCGACCGATTCGCGATCTCTTGTTTGGCGGACAGGAACTTCTCGGACAGTGGGGGCGGCCGGGTAGCCGGACGGCCGGGGGAAATTATTGAGCGATCGTGTACACGTTCTCGGCTAGTAGTTGCCTAATGCAATGGACGCGATGTTTATTTCTTGCGTTTTACGGGTCTTTTTAGACTTTTCTTATTTAAGCAGTTTAGCGGTCCGCGCAGCCACAGAGCAAAGATCGTGGCGGTACGTCTTACAGGTCGATCTCCTCCGCGAAAAATATCTTTCGCTTTCGTAGCCTCCAGGGGAGTCTAAGGAGGAGGAAAGAGGAGGAGTTGGAGCTGGAGCGAGCGGGGAATTACTGGTGTGCGGACTGGCGGCGTTCGCGACACATATCTCCCATATGCAACTTTGTCATAAATTTTGGCATTCAAACCGCGACGGTACCGTAATTTCGTCCATAAAATTGATTTCTTTGCACTTGAAATAGCTGGTCCGCGGAAATTTCGATTAAATTGGGCTAATGCCTCAGGCTGTTATGGGCCCCGGACTTACCATGTGCCGTCCTTATTTGGAAGGTTGTTTCGCGCGAACCGCGATGATGAGTGTGCACGGCAGCAACACTACCGATAGTAGCACACTAACCGCCGGTAGAAGAAGAAGATGAGGATGATGAAAAAAAAAAACGATAGATGGACAAGTCGCCGAATGTAAGATGATCTCGCGGTCCACCATCCGTGTGTTGGGGATGGGATGCGGAAGATGCAAAAACCGCGCGCGCGCGGACAGACTCACCAGCGGACCCAGCGTCTGGGAACGAAGACACGACCGTGGCTTACCGGGTCCGCTGATCAAGTGATCGTCACAAGTGAGTAAAACTATCGTTCACTACACATATTACGTGTTAAGTGGCTGGTAGTCGTCGTTTGTTTTGCTTTGGCCATCTTTCCCGCGGTTACGTTTACATTGCCTTAATGGCCGCGGCGCACCGATCCCGAAGGTGTTAAAGATCGACGACGCTAGTTGGCATAGCCACTTACACGCCGGGTACAGCGGGCACCGGTGAGCTAACCAGGAGCTCGTCGACATAATCGCGCTCCGGCCAGTACACATTTCGACGATGGAAGATTTACGAGGAAATCTTCTCGCTCCTTTGCTTGTTGTCGGGCTTTTGCACCTTTTTAACTATCTCTTGAACCGCGCGACTATGTAGCGGGATTTAACCGCGTTTAGCAGGCCACTGATGGATCCATGGACTACGGCGGTTTTAATCACGTTTCCAAGGAAATAAGTAGTATATGGGTTAATGGTCTGAGCAATTTTAATTAAGATAAATTGCATATAAACGCCCATTTTAGATGCCCTTTTTGTGGAAATTCAAGCAATGTGAATATACGAGGGATATTAAAAAGTAATACATTTCTGTCACAGTAAAAACAATTTGATTTCTTATCATAATGAATTTTTAAGTCAATGCCCTTGAATTTTTTAGCGGTTTTTTTCAAAGACAGATTTCCATTTTTAATAATAATTCATTATAATCACTTGGCATTTGAAAGTGGTGATAAGTTGGAGTAAGGGCTAGATGTTTTTTTTCCTCAATATATCCCATCTAAAACTCGAAACCTACTTCTCACACCTACAGGTGAAGATAAGAGACGTAGCAACATCACTTGCTAATTAATTTTAATATACTTAATATATCAGTAACGTTGTACCTCGAATTATATTAAATAATTTTTTATTTGTTGTACACTGAAAAAAAGGGGTAATTAATTTTAAATTATTTAACTCGCGTTTAAAAAATTGTTTTAGATTATTTTTTTAAAAATGCATTTTTCTCTCTATTAATCTTAAAAAACTGATAAAAATTGCAGTATTCTTGTTTTTAATTATTCCTAAGCTTTATATTAGATTTTGATACTAAGAAAATATTTACGTGATGTGTTTTCCCTATAACGTTTTTAATAAATAAATAAAAAAATATCAGATCCATATAGTTTTTTTTTTCTTAAAATGAACTATAAATCAGAATAGTACTCTTTTTCAAGGATTTCATTCTGCCTCCCGGTTTTTTGTTAATATCATTGAAATATTTGTCGCTCTTTTTTTCTTTCATCTGGACGCATCGGTTGTTTAAAAAAGAAACAATAAAATTAATTAAATAACCATCGAATTATAAGCAATTTAAAATTGTAACTCTGCCCATGTGTGAGGATGACTGATTTTTTTTTTTATAATTGACTATTGTTGATAATTTACTATTTATCGGATCTTGCTCAAAATGTTGCATTTCCAAAGGAGAAAGAATAGTCATGAATACTTAAAATCGAAAGTGTTCGTTAAAAAGACAAAAATCTGAAAATTTCTAGATCCTGTGACAAATTTTCATAGGTCAAATAATGTCCACGATTATTCAGATAATCGTTTGCCAAGTCGTCTAGAGGTCAACCCCCGCGGATCTTGAGGTACGGTCAACGATGAAGAAAAAGTGCCACTGGAGCCCATGCCCATGCCCAGAGATCAGAGCGAAGCCCTAACAACCATGTCAATCACATCGTCTTGAAGCTTGAGTCTTGATATTCGATCGGACGAAGATTTATGGGTTCGCAGGCAACAGCAGCAGCTCGGTCGGTCGCGAGGAGTGGCCATCGTTGGACAGTGGTGCGCCTTCAGCCGGTAAGGAAAAACTTGCCCCTGAAGACAGGCAGCCCATAGAACACGCCGGTAATTAATTTCGCAAAAATTCCAATCAACAATTCCCGAGGGCACCACCAACTCCTCCGGCCTTGCCCTCCATCACCTCCTCCAAGTCCTCTGGGATATTGTCTCTTGAAGATTGTCGCCCGGTCTTTGGGTATTCTCTTCGGTTTCGGGACGGCGATGTTGTCTCCTCACGCACTGATAAATTGTTTGTCTGATAACGCAGTCTGCCACAGGGCAAGAAGGAGCCTCGAATCTGGTCAAGATAGGCACAAGACTCTGACTATCGTCGCGTCCAGTGGACGTAGACGACGACAGCCAGAAAAGCAGTAGCCCATCGTCAACCGATGATGATGATCATGATGATGGACAACAGTAATGGACCTGGCTGATTCGTCATCGTCGTACCGATTCCTTGGGACAGGATAAATAGTGCACCACCAGGCAGGGGGGGCCGGGGGAACGGTGCTCTTTCTTAAGATTTCGCGGCCGAGATGCCGCACCAGTGTTCAGTCCGGTTGCGGACAAGTTTTTCCGCGGCCAGCTATAAAGTGTGGAGATTTACGACCGTGCAGTATGGCTGCTGTTCGGGATTTTTTCGGGTACCACGGGGCAAAAACGCAACGACGTCGATAATTTGATAGAACGGCGGCCGGGCAAGACCCGCGCGATCGCCTTTTTACCTGTTTCGCGAAATTGCTTCTTGCAGGTGGAGCGCGGAAGGTGGACCGCCGTCATGGCTGCCAAGGTGATTTATTAATTTCTATACAGTGTACAACGCATAAAAGCCCATGTCAAGTGCCATTGGGGAGCGGTATTCAAGGCCCGATTACCCATCGATTTCTAGTGCAATTTCCATCGGAATGCAACTGCTTTTTTAAATGTAGGTACTCTATGGCGCCGTGTCATGGTATTTTTCATGCGGTGAGAGAGTGATGAATAATTTAATTCAATATTAAGGTATACAACGGAATGTTTTTCAGTAGATTTTAAATATTAAAACGAAATGAATCCTATAAAAAATTAATTGCTTTTCCAAAAAAATTGTTTAAAAAAAATATTGGTATAATCATCAAAATGGCATTATAGGAAAAATAGAAAAATAAAAATTATTTTGGACCTGTGTTCAGTGCTTCAATTAAAATGAATTGTTCACGGTTACCAAATTTTAAATTGATTTAAATAATTTTTTTTATTGAAATAATTGCAAATAAATTGTAAAATAATTATTTATACAGTGACTTTAGTTTTTTTTTTTTTTAAATTTAGACATTTGAAACAACTAAAATTTGTTCACTTTTATCACTTTGTGTTTCAATTTTTTTCTAAATTTTATTAATTATTTTCTCAAACTGAAGTCTTAAAAGTATTTTTTCTAATTTTTAATAGCAAACAAATTTTTTAATTGGGGATTTTTGAAACATTTGATTTTAATTATTCCAAGAAATATGTACGTATATAAAAAATTTTTTTAAACAATTTGTTAAACAGAAAATATTGAGAATTTCTGCAGGATATACTAAAAAAAAATTATTTGGAGAAATCCTGTTGTGTTTATGATAGTCCTATTTGAATTTTAAAAATTCTTCACCGAATAAAATATGAATTATAAATAAATATAACTTTTTAAACATTTCTCAGTTCTATTTACTTCTGTTGCGTTTTTCAGCAAAAAAAAATAAATAAATTTTGTGTGATATTTTCATAGAAAATAAAATTACTAACTGATCACTCTCTTTTTTCGTCTTCAAGATTGAAATTGTTATAAAAGTAGCCGAATTTTCCTAGGAGAAAAATAATCGAAGAAGAATTGTATGATTTTGCTTAACTTTGAGAGCAAGCAGTTAAAAAATTAGATAAAATATTTAAAAAGCATAATCTTTTTTCGGTGGTGTTATGTATCCAATTCCTAATATTTTAAAAAAGGTAATATCAAATCTCATATTGTCTAATGGATAAGGGCTATTTAAATCAGTTACACTTTAAAGAACCTTTTAAATCTTAGCGAAAGTATCGATATCAAGGTGGTACCAATTCATCATTATCTATAATTCAATGATTGCACCGCCATGGATTGCAAATGATAAATTTGCACAGCTTTATGACGTTCGTAATGAAGATATTTTCCTGGTCGTTCTGCGATAAAGTCGCCTGAATGATGGGCATACACCGTGAACGACCCGTTGCAATATACACGCGGCTGAACCGCCAGGCTGGGCCTGTATCTCGCGATTTCACGATATCTATTTACATATCAACAAATATTGGCACCAAGCCGTGTAGTCCCCGTCGGAGTCGCGGCCCGGCTCCAATATTTATTGAACACGGTTTTTGGGTTAGGAATTTTGTAACACATGTTCGGTTACTTGTTATTTCAATGGAGGACCGCGGGTCCAACGGGGTGAGGAGTATAGTCGAGAAGGTATCGAAAAGGTGTACCTTCTCTGTGCGCCTGAAACTCTGTTGTCAATCGCCAATGTATCCGGATACATGGCCAGGAGAGCATTTAATCGCCAGCTCATATCTCGCCTTGACTTGGGATACTAAGATGAGGTTGGAGTCGCCTCCGCGAGCTGAAAATCGCATCAGGTCTTAGGAGGATTCTCGCGGGAGACGGGATAGTAAATGCGCCATAGGTGTACACCGACAATGGGCTCGGAATCGAATAGACTTGTTTTCGATTTTTATTGAACGGCTCCGAATGGCCTTCGGGTTAGGAATCGGCAAACCTTCCCATCGATTTGATTGCCGGCCGTGGACTTTATTGTGCGCGCCCCAATAACTTGGCCAATTCACTTTTATTGTTATGGGGCCGCTGTTGTTTCTGCCAGTGAGTGATGCTGCACAATTTATGGCAGTCACCGTGATTAGGTCCAGCTGATAAAGTTATTGTCGCCGTGCGCGGCGTAAGTTCACGTGATATAAGAATTCCAGCATGCCGCCGTGCCGCGTCAGAGAAAATGCCCTTATAGCCGGTTTCACGGTAATGGATTGATTCCACATAAGGTGCTAAATAAATATTCCAATTAATGTGGTGTAAACATAAAAATTTTCGCGACTGCCACTTAGGATGGCGCTAACCAGAAGGAAAAACCTGGAGACTGTTGTCCAAAGGGTCATCTAATGGCGATTGATTGCGATTGTTAAAACGTTTACCTTGCGAATTGGCTTGCGGAAGAATTCAATATTGTTAAAGAATTGCTTTCAGATTAAGTCTAAGTGGAATAACTTTCTTCAGTAATTCTCATTATGTTGGATATGTGAAGAAGAATCATTTTTTCTATCTTCGCTTAGATTCTTTCTAAATTTTATTCTCTTCGTGATATTGGCCGCGAGTATGTTTTCTATATTTGAAAGTTTATTGGCATAAACTATAGTGTCGTAACCTATAACATAATTAGGAAGGATTTATGATTTATGGGCTTATGCGCCATAGACGCACCTCCAGAATTTGGTCGGTTTATTAAACCTTGTAATATTTGCGGTTGGTTGTTGCTCTTATTTTATTTTCTAACTTCTCTACCGCTTATCTTTTAAATGTACGTAAAAGGTCGTCTATTCGTCTGTTTAACCAAAATGGAACCATATTTCTGCTAGATCTTAAAAAAATATAGCTCATAGTGCTGATATAAATCGAATTTTCTTCAGTATCGTGCATAAGACATTCATTCATGCTTCCTCCATCGATTCCTACTTGGTTTTCTGTAAAAATTGTAGGAATTTTTAGAAATATTTTTATTTAATACTCTCTGCTTGTTGGAACACTTTTACACAATTTTTTTTTATAATTATTAACTGAAGATGGAAATTTTGTTCGATATAAATCACATAAATCCCATTTAGCGATTTCTAAACTTAATTATGTTCAATAATAGTTTCGTTTTTGTTTATTTACATGAACTCTTTACTAATTCGGAATTTTTTTAAACTTACAAAAATATCTGGAAATTATCAATACTTTTGTAAAGCTGTATGACCTCCTATATTCAATTTATTGCAGTAGAAAATATTATAAAAATTCTAGATTTAATTAAAAATTTCTTTGTTCTTTAAATTGTTTAATAATCTCTGAAGAAATTTCTAATCAGAGAAATTTTTTTAATGAAAAGGTATTGTACGAAATTTAAGCTAACTTATTGTAAAAAAACATTCCCAACTTCAGAAGCCAAATAGCTTCGTTTAAATATAAGAAAAAGACAATCTTCTTCTATAATTAGTTGGAAAATTTACATTTAATTATCCAAAAGGTCAAAGCTGGACTCCGTTTCCAACATTCAGGATTTGTTTTCTCATAATTCCTCTTGTTGTGCTATAGATTCCCACACAGCTCAGCTTCTTTTTAAATTAATAAAGAAAATTCCTCCCGGCCTTTCCACTTCTTTGTCAACGTCTTCTTCCCGCCGCCCATATTTTCCCTTTGAGCCGAGTCCCTTGAGGCACCCGCCATAATTTCCTGTCTGAAGTTATTTTTCCCGACAAAATAAATAAAATGAAAGGAACAGAAAAGAAAAAGGAAATATTCCTTTTGTTATGTCCTATAAAGTGGAAATGTCACTATGTTTTTTTTTTTTTGTTTCTTCAAAAGTATTGTTCAATGTGATATTTCCCTTAAAAAATATTAGGAATATGCTGGCAGGCTATTAACAGAGTCCTCTAGGCCAGCGTCTTCTTGTGACCATCTTCATAATATTTGCTGCTTCGCACGTAGAAACAGCTAGCCCATGGACTTTCTCATGGGAATTAGATCATCGCTAAATTCTAAAACACTTCAGAAGAAGAACCAGCGGCACCCGGAAGAAAAATTCAACAGTCGATATGTTGCCCCAAAACATAAAATAAAAAAAAAGACAAATATGTATAAAGAAACAAAAAAAAAAGGGTATTGCTCCACATTTTCCACTTAACCGCAGGCAGCCTTCGATCAGCGAAAAGGCGAGAGAAAAAGAACAAAGACGTGGTAGTAGTAATACAAAAAACAAGAAATAAGAAGAAAAAACAAAAGACTAACGCAGAAGCACGCACGCAAACCTGACGCGCACGCACGCACACACACGGCACCATCGAAGAAAACTTGAAAATTTCGTGACAGAAATTCATAACGAGCACCGTGTGAACTAAACTTGTCGCGGCGGCAACATCGTGGGTAACAAGTGTAGCCGTATCCTTGTGAATGCAAAAATAAGACCGCGGCCACGGTCGCCACCACCGCCGCCGCGGTATGGTTATGATGGCCGAAGATGAGGTTCGAGGAGCGTCCAGCAGCCAGCCCGCAGGTAGCACAGGTAGCCAGCAATGGCACAGTAGCTAAATAGCCTGGCTACTGTGCGGACACATCGGGCAACAACATACAATGCATAAATTGACCAAGGTATGGAGTCTGTCGAAGGACCAAGCCAGAAAACATAGTCTCTTCAGCGGCCCCTATAGGCTAAGGACGAGAAGGCAGGAGGAGGGAGGGGAAAAAGGAATGCAAGTTACACGCAGTCCGCGAATTCTTGTGATCTGCGCGCGCATACATTTTTCGAATTCGTTGTGCGAACGCGATTTCGCATGGATGCTGATCAGGGAAGAAGATCAATCGATCAGGGGGATAAGGAAGAAAGAGAGAGATCTTGGGTTCTTCTTATGATGTTGGGGTCTTCTTCTAGATCTTGTGGACAAGTACAAGATCTTACGAAGTTATGTTGTCCGAGTGTGCGATCTTGCGGGCCGTTGATAACGTCCCGTGACATCAGTAAGCACATAATCAAGACTGACGATCTTGCCGTGATCGGGGATTGCGGGATCCCGCCGGAGGCTTCTTCTATGCTATCCACACTCTCCCCATTCTCGTTTATTAATTAAATTCGAATAAACTAATCAAATACAAAACGTTTCGCGCACACATCATAAATTGATGATCGGCTGTCGATCATTCGCCAATAAACAACGAGAAAATTTAATGACAAAATACTTGAACTGGTCGAGGTCCGTCCCGGAGCTAATGAGATGTGGGAAAAGTCTCCTGGAGAAATATGTCTCGCGCGCGGAATTTCACAAACAATGAGGCTGGTGTCTTGCTGGAGGCTTACGGAGCCGCAAGATCGCGACTCTGGATGCGATCGGACCGGGATCGAGGCTGCAGCCGCGCGATTGTATTCCGGCCCGGTGTTGGTCACTGCTGATAGAGGAGCTCTCCTGTATCTTATCGGCTGATTAATCTTTCAGCGGAATTTCTAAGTGGAAAACAAGAAGAAAATTGGAGAATACTTTTTCCACCTTTTCTTTTTTTGTTTGTTTTTTTTGATGGGAAAATTTTCTATTGGTTGTGCAACAAGATATGCAAAATTGTTGTCCGATTCATTGGATAGTGGACGCGTACCGGTGCGATCGAATAGGCTTGAATGAGTCGTGACTAAATTATGATATAATTGGACAGACGGTTGTTGGCATGGGAAAATGGTCAAATTTAATGCGAGTCCAGTTTGTTGTCACACACTTTTGAATTCTGTCTTGAAAATAATGGTTACGACATATTTAGCCTAATTGTCCTGTCCACTTCGAGACGCACTACGAATTGGGAATAGTTGGCTCGGCTTCCCGAGGTTAACATGTTTATGGATTCATTGAAGTTTCTTAAGCAGTCAGCCCAGTAAGGTCTAAGAAGAGTTCAATTTCATTTCGTTAGTATTTTTTTGTTTTTTTGTAAAAAGAAATTTTTATATGTATTTTGACGATAATGAGTTCAAAGAAGTAAGGGTAGTAGTTCCCCGTTCTAATAATACATCCTTAAGTGAGGATGCGCAAGATCAGGTCAACGTATCTATTGCAATTTCTATAAACTGATTTATTTAATTCTGCCTTGTGTTCGTAAGTAATAGAAAGACGAATTAACAAAAAGAAAGCTTATATTTTAAATTACATTAATTTTAATGATAATTAAATTTTTATGTCTATTTTTGATCTCGTTAGAACCCTATTTGTATGAATTTAAAATACTAAAGCTGGCTCAAACAACTTAAAAGGTAGTTAGTTTTAATTGTCAATTTCTAGTGTTGAAGATGTGGGATAATTGGCATGGCAATAAAATTGTATACTGCTTTTTATACGTTAAAAATTAAACAAAAAAAAAATGTTATAATGTGCTAGAAATATTTTTAAAACACGTCTGTATTTTATGTGAGTCGATTTTATTGTGAAATTATAGCGAGATTTTGAGTAATTACTGAGGCTTTCGACAATATCGATGGTAGCCAATAAATATATCTGCTTTTTTTTCATCACTGTCCAAGACTAAAGTGTAATTAATCTAGTTTTCCAATAAAACCACCAGAAAATCGTCTCAATGGCAGTGGCGCCTTAAAGTTGCGAAAAAAAGTGGCATTCTACAATTAAAACCAAAACAATTCTCAACTTCTATGAAAGTAATTCGAGCAGCTGGAGCTCGTCGTCTTGGTCTTGGTGGTCTATTTTTCATGGTATTCAATTAATTGCTGAAACGCGACTGTGCGATATATAGCGTAAATTACTCGCGGGCTTTTTAAAGAAAGAAAAAAAAAATGTTATGTACATAAGAAATCGCGCGAAAGTCCAACGAACGTTTTGGCCGTGGTCGGTCTGGGAGTTTCATCGGAGCTCAATTAAGAACTTCTTAAATCACTCCCGGGCGGCGTTCGATTTACGTGAATAGAAAATTTCAATGAAGCCCCTCGAAGTCTATCAGAAGTCCGAACTGATCTCGTCGACGTTGTCTTCGTCTTTGGTGTCGATAGTAAGACAAACGTCTTGACGGCGACGGTGGCGGAGCCGCGATACGTGGCACAGATTATCACTCGGTGGTGAAGCCTGTTCGCCAAAGTTGGATATAAGGCGACGTGCAAATTGTCGATAGCGATTTATCGACTGCGAGGATTATTCCGCGGCTAGAATTACGGCGGCGGCGGCGGGCACTGTCCAGGTGTGTCACCTTGCTGCCCCCCTGGCGCGCGCGGGCTCCTTATTAATTACGACAATTCCAGAAATGGCCACCTTTGCAATTTGTCTTTCGCTTGTCTTGTCGTGTAGTCCATCCTATCTCATCGATACTGCACACACATAGCAACACTACTAGGTCGCAGGTGATATATCAACTTTTCTATGCAACCATCTTAAAGCTGTGTGTGGCCTAGAAGATAAGAAGGCCTGTTGGGACCAGAGAATTAATATTTCACGGGGTCCCCTGGCCAATCCCGAGACAATCCAAGACATTAATGGCGGGCATTTTCACGTATCGATTTGCATGGTCCCCGGTGTCTGTAGGTCCCAAGATGATCCAGCCCGAATCGTATGAGACTCAGTGACAGTGATTCTTTTGCCCATAAAGAAAATCCCCTGGATTCGGTGGTATCATCGTCTTCTTCGTCTCCAAGATAAATTGCAAACACACGCCGTTTCTCTCCGGGACAATTAAGGTTCCCCCCGCTAACAGCTGCCTTGCAACATCTTAGAAGGTAGTGTAAGAAATGGGGACCTGGGTGGCGCGCAAGCTGGTGTAAAACCAGATTCTTGGAATCGTCTTCAGACAGTTCCTCTTATCAGACATGATGGCAACTTTTAACGCGCCATTGATTTCAGCTGAGAAGACCTTCTTCGACATGGGAATCGCGCAAGAACTGTAATTTCGTAGTCTTTCGACTTTAAAAAGGAGGAAGCCAAAGGGGAGCCTCTCGTCGAATTACAGTTCGGATGATGGTGGTGCCATGAATTTTACTAGAGCACATCACCAGAGTCATCTTCCTTCATGCGGGGGAGAAAATAATACAAGGTTCTGAGTTAAAAGGGCATTGGTCCCATCCCAGAAATAGGGATGAATCGTCATTAATAAGGTATCGATATTTTGATTCTTGTATTTATCCTATTATTTTCATATTATTTATATTATATATATAATTTTTTAATAAACGATCGGATAAATAAATGAAATTCAACATGAAACAGTTCATACGTCCACTAAAATATTTTATAGAACTTTTGCGAAATGCTGCAATTTTCGTTTATGCTCTTTTCTATTCTGAAATTTAAATATAGAGCAAACTACTTGTCGGAATATGTCTGTACTTTGAAATTTAATATGCTAGAATACGTCTATACTTTAAAATATAATAAAACACGGTGTCTGACCTTACTTCGAGATTTAAAATTTTATTTTCGGAAATATTTTGCAATATGAAGAAAGAAGTGGGTTTATTTGACGAGTACCTTTGGCTTCGGTAGAGGTCATAGAGGTTTATCACCTGGAGTGAACTAAATTTTCGTATGAAATCAAAAATATCGACTATTTACTTTTATCAATTCGTCCCTAGCTGGGAACAGAGCTCATTGCCACTTTCTAAGCTCTCTGATGGATTCTAAGAATTGAAATCTGGCCATAAAACTGGGTATCGTCACACATGATCCAATCAGATAGAAATCCATTCCGGGAAGGTTGGGGATTTCGGCTGCCAAATGGAGAGCATACGTTGGCTTCATACATCCACGGGTTTAGGTGCACTCATGCACCATGGGCCATGAGAGCGTTGAAACCCTTTATGGGATTCTCTCCAATCGGTGGATCCCTAAAAGGCTCTTTGAAGTGTGAATGATGGCCCACGGCAGCACGGCATCAGTTTTGAATACAATTGAGGTTTTCAAGCGATAAGGATCTCTCCGATGGCAGGTAGATAAAATTTTGACAGGCGGCTTAATAATCGTTAGGATTGGCAGTGACATGTCCTCGTCTCTTGGCCAAAAAGATAGTTTACAAAAAAATAAAAAAATAAAATTAAAAATTGAGGTAAAAGCGGTGGAAATTGAAATGAAGATCAGCAGCCGTGCAGCAAACGTATTGCTGAAAGCAAAGATGTATCTGCTCATTCTGCTGTCACCGCATGATGGCCACGGACTGTTGCAGCTCCTCTGTACAGATCTGTCCTTTACACTGGAGTCCCACCAGAGAGTGGTCCACGTTCAGGCTGCTGTGGTGACACGGGCTCCCGCGGATGATAGAGTCGACCGTGTCGCGTTATCTGAAGCATCACCATCGAGAAATCTCGGATAAACCTTTCCGGATTTTTGCATTTTATTGGTCCATCCGATTCGGTTGATGGTCGTCATGGATGCTCCACTCTTGCATTTATGCTCAATTTGATATTTTAATAAATTTTTTGAGGAATTTATGGACTCCGGGACATAGCAATTGATATGGGGACATGTATTACGGCCGTTCGCGAATTGTCCACGCCACTGACGTGATGACGGAGTTTATAAATTCCGCGAGCCTCGGACGGAGCTAGGACGGTCGAATGGATTCTGTCTAGATTTCTGGGATTGGGAACTATGGGCTCGGCTCGACTTGGCATGTCTCTGGACTTAGACTGCTTTGTGGGGAGCTGGTGACCTGCACGAAAAACGAATATTTTTCCATAAAGATTTGCATGATGAAATGCCGCTCGATATGTATATATGAGGCTAGATGTCATTAATCTATTCTTCGGCAGGCTGATGAAAGTCTATTGATTTAGAGATTCTGGCTTATGCAAGATATCTTGAAAATTAGGCTCACTTTTGAGACTTTGGAAATTTTTAAGATGGAAAAAAGATATTTTATTTTATTTAAAGCATGCCTTTTTATTAGCCTTTTAAATTTAAGTTTTTTATATGACATTTTTATTCTCAAGACAAATTTCATGGTATCAAACGAGAAATAGTATAATTTATAAAATATTTGCTTCTTTTTTATTATGTTCATATTACAAGTTAACTACTAACTATAGAGTAAAATGTAAAAATAAAAACAATATCAACTTTTAAGTGAGTATTTTGTTGAAGACATGAAGTAGCGATTTCTCAAAGAGTTTTTTTTTAAACTAGATTTTTTTATACGAGGTTTTATTACTTATGGAGTCCAGTTTTTCTTTAGATTTTAAATATAAAATATAAAATATATGCAAAACTAATATTTTTTAAAGAACTCATAAGGCGGAAAAAATTAATATTTGTATTATTCCCGGACCTATACGAAAATATGGACGTGATATTTTGAATAGTGTTTAATGCATTCTATTTTTATTTTTGAATACCACTTTAGTTATTTTTTTCAATAACAATTCTGAACAGGTTTTAAATCGTTGATTAGACAGTCTCGTGTAACACATAAACATGTTCTGAATGCAAAATTACAATATCTAGTTAAATCTTATTCGTACCATTCAAGAACTGGGTTCATTTTCATTTACGAAATTGTCTTTTATATTTGCATGTTTATTTTGGATTTCGTAAAACCTTCATTCTTAAAAAGGCTTTTACAGTCCTCCTTGCGCCTATTTTATTAACATTAACATCTGTGCGAAAAAAAAACATGAAAACAGGTGGACAAATCGAATAATTGTTTTTTTTTTTCATTGAACGTATGCGTCACGATCAAATAGAAATACTAAGATCTCTCCACCTCGTGTTCAAAAAAACCGTGACATGGTGCCTTGCATCTGTCGGCTCCAATCCGTCGGTGTGAAATCATTCGTAAAAATAAATCTTGACATTTTTATTTTTTTTTTAAAAAGAAAGACTGCCGATTACGCATTCGTATCACACCTACGGTTACCCACTGCCAAATGGAGCGTTAATCGTGCGTACGTGCAAGGACCGCGAAAACGGCATCCAGTTGGCTATAAAGGTACACCCGCACGGTACCTGAACCTGAACTCTGGGAAGTAGAACCCGGAAACGCGTCAACTTCCGACCGGAGTGACTTCTTCGGGTTTGTGGCTGGCTACCTGGCGATCAATCCAGAATTAGCCAAGTCATGCGCAAAGGTGTCACTGCACCTTGCATCCCTAATGAGGTGGGTCGCGGCAGTGCGTACCAGACATACGGTACCCCCGCTGCCGTCGCGATAGATAGCGATCAAAGCCGGCAACTATTAGTGATGGACATTCGAATGGGAAAAAACGGTAAACAACGGCAGGAGATGACAAGATCCCCAGCCGAGTCCCGCGGTAATTAATAATTCATGTAATGCGCACGCAGGTAGGCATTGTGGCCGCGACGGGACAACCTGGCTAGAGAGTGGGATCGTGGCGGGATCATAGGCAAGATCGATCATGGCCCGCGGGAGCCGTACTGTACCATCGTGAAAGCCGCTCCTTCTGGTCGGATACGGTCAGGAAAAGTGTAGTGCATGGCCTCCACGGCGCGGTGGCAATTTTCATTCTGCGAATTTTTCCAATTATTACAACTGGGCTGCTGGGACATCTGGAGGAGACATACGGACTAGTATGACCAGTCAGCCTAAGGCCTATGACAGTGATGACTTCGCCGACCGATGATCGCGACCGCGGAAATTTTCTACAAATTTCTTGCGGATGGTCGATCTCATGATCTCTGATGATGATGATCAACTGGTCTACCTCATTGACGCTTCACGGAGACAAAGCGATTCCCGGAATCGATGGGGAGCCGATTCTATTGCATCGACGAGACTTATCCTCCTTGCGATGGATTCTTATAACGTGGGAAACGATTTACCTTAGCGGGAGTTTCGTTGTTCTTTTTTTTGTTGGCTCAAAGAGCTTTTTCTTTTCCCAGCCGAATACCAGATAGGTCGCCGCTTGTAAGTCTGGTCTCAATATAAATTGGGATCGATTGATATCCGGGAGCACAAAAGGTTTTAGAATGCAGCACGGTCAAATCAGTAAATTAAAAAATAAATAAATAAATAAATAAGTACCTGCGAATGTTTTTAAGATTATAAAATATAAAAATTTTCAAATTTTTTAAATAATGGACCTTGTGAAGCTATAGACGTAATTTTAAATATTATTTTTTATGTACATATACTGCAATTTATAATTATAAAACTAATTTGAAGAATTGTGTATGATGAAGGATTTTGTCAACCTTTCAATGAGATTTTATAGATATTTAGTAAAAAATCATGGGAGCAACAGAATTACGTGATTTCTTTCTCTGTAGTAGAAATTATGTGCTTGGTAATTAAAACTTTGTCTTAGATAGAAGTCATACGTAGATTAATCCGTGTCGTTAGTTATTGAATTGTATTTAAATATTTAGGATCCGTGGCGTTTCTTTCATTTGTCACTATGCATAATAAAAATTCAAAATGTTTCTTTCAAAAAGCACTTCATATTTATTTTATTTTTTAATGGCAAGCAATTTAAGGGCAATTAGATTAATCAATTCTGTAATTTTTTGTGAGAGCAACAACATCTTTGAATTTATGGTTAGGACATATATTTTCACTTTTCACCTTTGGTCGCAAAATGGCCAGTGGCTAATGGTCTTAATCTTAACACGGTTCCTGAACGTGTTAATTACCCCGCCTATCTTACCTGGTGACACCTTGAGGTCACAGCGACGGTTCCGCCGCAATAATTCACTGATCTGCCCCTCATTACCGGCAGGCGATCTGTACAGATGACTAGGCTTACCTGGAGCACCGACACTTGCTCCGTCTTTCTAATTAGCATATCTTCGCGGTGCGCGGTCACTTCGCATGCACGGATCCACTAGCAATCCGTGTCTCAGAAGACGTTGGCTAGGGGCTGGGCCGAGTATCTTTCTTGTAGAAGGTCCACGATGCTGCGGTCGCAATCTCGACGATCCTCCGCGGCTCCAGAGGGCCCGCGATCGCGAAACCGGCAGAGGCGAATGCTTTTCTCGTTATACTCTAGCCGCTGGTTAATTGATGTGTCGGTGGCTAACTTAATTGAGCGTATAAAACGCGAACCGATTAAATGAGGTGAAATTAAGTAATTGGGTGAATTGGCCGCTGGCCAGGGAGCCCGTCCAGGCCGGGCCCGTCCTGTCCCGGTCGAGGGCACGTTTATAAATTGATTGGCTGGTTAAATATTTTGACTCTGCGCTATGTTATCGCGGGAGGATCAATGATTTAGGAGTTCATGCGTTCTAACGTCGCCTCCGATTAGGCCCGACTGGAGTACGCCGCGGATTAATTCGATCAAATGATCTCGTCGAGGGCAACGATCGTGAACCAAATTCGTTCGGATTACCCACTAAGCATGTGCCATGCGGAATTTCAAAATCGATTCGAAGCTAAACGAATGACACTGCTTCAAAGTTGATTGTACAACAAAAATTTAAGTTAACAAAAGACGACAGTTTTTTTTTAACACTAATCCTGTATTTATGCGTGCGTTTCTCAAGGAGAATTAGAAGATGACTTATTTTATTTAGGAAGTGTTTAGGCTGTCAGTTTGAACTTGGAAATTAGTTGCAGCATCTTTTTTTATCAGACTTATCATAGAATCATACTCGTAAATTTTAAATCTGAAAATGGAAATTTCTCAGCATATACAATTTTTGAGTAAATTATGTTAAACAATTTGAAGAGTTGTTCTCTATTTATTTTTAAAATGTTAGAAATGATCAAAAGATCTGAAATAAAAGTTTATACCGCAGGATATTTAAGAAAAATACAAAAGCTACAACGAATTCATCTAAGTGATCTCAGTCTTGATTTTTTTGCAAGTGTTTTAAATGATTTTGTGCAAATTGGAAATAATAGCAATAATTTTTAGCGAAGATTACGAATATACTAGTGTAACTGCTCTATTTTCTATAAATTTAAAACAATTTAAAACTATATTCTTTGTCATTTTAAAAATCTATAAGTGATCACTGAAACCCAGTAAATAAATTAAATTTCAATCATAATAAAAAAAAAATAAATAAAAGACATTAAATTTAAACACTTTATAGAGATATTTTGTAGAAAATAAATTTTTATATAAATGTGAATTAAATATCTTCCTTTTTTGTTATTTTTTACTCTGTCTCGCATGCATTAAATAGACGTTTATGTTTTTTAATTTTATAACTTCAAATACAAGATTAAATTAGATGATTTTGTGAAATTTGGTTTTATAAAAATTTTAAAATATAACAGCAAAAACGAATTTTGAATACTTTAATCGAATTTCCCTGGAACACAAAATATTTAAGAATATTTTGTTTCCCGGATTCGATATCTATGGAAAAAATCCTATTGAAGTCATATTTGACTTGCAAAATTTGTGTAAAATTTTGTTAGTTTATAAAATCCTCAGGGCGTCAGTTATACTCGCATTTGATCGTGCTCTTCATGTAATTTTGATATTACGAATAGTTCCAAAAATGAGTGAATAAACAGTAGTAATATTGAAAAAATTCCAACAAGGAATTAAAATTAGAATTGTTAATTTATTTTCTATTATATTTAAGGATATTCCCATTCCTTTACTTGTCTGGGAGGACAGACAAGACTATTTTTTTGTTAACATTTTACAATCATCAATGTTGTAAAGTACAATCATAAAACAAATAATTGTAGATCATTATAATCTTAATTACCGACAAATTTGTTCATCACTATCGTTATCAATAACAAATTGAGTAAAAGAACATAAATAATTACGCAACACCTTCTGAATTAGAATACAGGCACTTTACCTTATGTTCAGAGTTTAACTTCCTTAAAAGCCACCTTGCTACGTGTGTTGTTCAGCCTGACTAATTGAAGCAAATTCCAAGACATAATCGGACGTCGCAGAAAACAATCGCTTGCACCAGATATAGCGTGAGAAAAGTGGACATAAAAGGTAATCAGGTATGAGTCAGCTGCAGGTAAGCCGCCCCCTGCGAAAGGAGCATTTCTTTCTACTTACAAGCCGCTTGCATATGAAATTTATCCATTTACGGAAAATTTGTGTCGCTATAAGACGCTGTCTCTTATAAATAGCAAATAAATCATCGCCAAAGGAGAATTATGCAAATTTAAATATATAATGAAAAGTGGCGGATTGGCGCGTACCCCAGTCGGTAGACCTATTCGTGTTTGAAGTACCCAGTCGGGCTTTGATATACTCGTGATTACCTATGTATGATTAAGTGTGATAATTATCGCACTTGACAGATTCGTTAGCTGTTATGACCTCAAAACAATTAGACTGCAAGTATAAAAGTGCCGCATAAAAGTGTGAATACCGTTAACAGGTGGCTGCCAGGTTGAATAAATCTGGGACCTATACTAAGGTTATAGTCTTGGTCTAACAAATCGTAGAAAAATTCTATAAAATTTTATTACTAGTAATTTTAACTATTGAAATGTTTTTTTTTGTTTTTGTTTTTTTTTAGACGAAATTTTTATATAAATTTTCTAATATTGCATATAACGAAATTCCAGATTCTAGTACGACTTAAAAGGGGAATTAATTTTAAAATAAGGTGTTTTACTTCTTAATAAAATAATCATTAAAATTCTTACCTCTTAAATCTAGGAAATGTTTAACAAGCAAACCAAAACCAAAGCTTAACATTTAAATAAACAAATTTAATTTCGGCTATTTGAAGTCAAAATATCGATTGCTTTTTATCTGATTTTTTAATCTACAAACTCCAAGTTGATTGCTTGATTAGTTTCTGATTTTATAACTTCCACAATTTAAAAATAAAATAAATTTTTAGTATAGTATAATTGTTCGTTTTTTGTTTTATTATGAAAGTCTACAAACCGAAAATTAAAAAAAAAAATATATTTTTTAAAAATGATCTGATGTGAATTTAAGAGACCAACATAAATAAAAGCATTAATGTTATAAATTGTTTTAAAAAATTACATTCTTCAGAGATATATTTTTTATTGCGTTGTTTTAGTTAATAACTTAAAGTAATATTTCTTTAAATTTTATAACACCTAAGTTTAAACATTTCTTAAATCACACTTTAGTCTGCTTTTTTATGTAAGTCAACAATTACAAGGATTTTGCGATAGAGGACTTTTGAATATGAAAATTAAAGTGGATCGTCACTAAAAAATTATACTGCATTATTATTATTGTACTATTACTCGTTTTATCGCAAAGAAAATAATTCTTGTTAAAGATAAACTTAAATAAATTTTAAACACATACAAACATTTGATGAATCGCTAGAGTAGAAGGTGATAAAAAAAATAAATTATTGGCTTTTGTTAACCTTATTATTTCTAACAAGTCCAATTAGTTTTCATCAATATGCACTTACAAAAATATCGTAGCGTACAAAAGAAGTAATAATAATATTAATGTAATTTGTAAGATTGTGAAAATACTTCTAGTAGAAATTTCTCTTCTTGAGAAACAGTCCATTCGTTTTGTGGTCGGTAATCAGGAGTTTCATTAAACACTTTCGAGTTCACTCCTACTCTGATATTAGGATATATTTTATTTTGTAGCCCACGTAAGATAACGAAGAAATTTATATTTTTAAGAGTGTTCTTAAATTGCAATCTGTGTAAAAATCATGTCCGCGTAATTTCCACTCGACATAATGAACATGAACAGAATTTCGCCATTGACTTTCACTAGTGCAGAAAATGAAATTGTATCTGCCGCCTCGGTGCTCGACCGTGTAGAAGCCTATAGAACAACTGAGGCAGAAATAGTCTAGGTCTGTCTAGGTCAGTTTATCTTAATAATTCATAGATGGAAAGCAAATTCAGCTCATTTATGAAAAATGTGGTTCTTTATCCGGTTCCCGGGTTCTCTAATCTCATTATGAAATGCAGCAGCATAAAATGGCAAATGCGAAAAGAGAATTCCATGTTCTATGTGGGGTGTCCATTAGGAGCGGTTATCTATGCCACTGGTCCACCTCTCCTCCACCCACCGTCGTCGGCGCCTAGTCGCGAAGTTGCACACTTTACGATTATTACTCTCCTGCGCCCAGACCAACGACGTCGTCAGTGGGTGCGAGTAACCTTTTAATTCATTTTAAAAGTTTCCCACTTGGAAATTTCGTTAGAAAATACAGAAAATGGCTCAACTTTGAAAAGTGCTATTGTCGTAATCGCGCTCCCAGTTTTATAACTGATGGCCCAGAAAATAGGGCACCTCTGCTGGACCATTACACAATAAAAACAACCAATTGGCAAAACTTCTACTAAATGATCTAAATGTATTTTTATTTTTAATCTAAATTTAATGTAAAAATTAATAATTTATGATAAGTACTTATAAATTTCTGTATAGAAGAAAGGATTCGTGCAATCTTCATTTCGCATTAATATGATTAAAGGTTTTCTTTCAAAAGGAAGATCATATAGTTAAAAAAGGTATGGGTACTCAAAATAACGCTTCTGATACCCTGGACAAAAGTTAACCTTTTAAAATTATTTTAGCAGAATTGTAAAATTATTCCTATTGCCAAAAACTTGTATTTAAGAAGGGATTTGGTAAAACGTATGGTGATATTTAAATTTTTTATGATTACCCCAGATCGATATGATAAAGTGTGAAGATCATTTTTCAAAACGTATTATAATTACTATTTTCAAAAGTCAATAAAAAGGTGGTGTCCTCTGTCAAATGACAAATAAAAAACCATATTAGACAATTTGGAACTAAAAATAAACTTTTGATTTTAATATTACATATAATATTAATGCATATCTTTAAAAATCTTATGAAAGTTTTCTTTCTTAATTAATCTTTTCGTGTGTTGTCGAAAGTGAATTGTAAATTATTATTTTGCCATTTGATATTCAGGCGTTCGTCGATTTTTATCCATTCAGTGTTTTTTTTTTTTAAATTATCCCTTCCTCATAATTTAACTTTGTTTTATACTATTTTTTCCATCGCGTATAATTTTGTTTTAAAAATAAATATTTATAGTGCAAAGCGAATATCAATAAACTACAAATTAATTTTTGGCAAATGGTACTATTCAAGATTCAGTTTTTCTTAAAATAATTGTTACACTTTTCTTATTTTTGTTGTATTTCAATTTCGAAATACGATAAATAAGTATCTTTTTGTGAAAAATATGTTCTAGGGTTAAACCTTGAATATTGGAATACGTATTTTCATACTCTACGGAAAGTTTTACGTGTATTGTTTGAAATTCTACTTAAATAAAAAGTTCTTAAGTAATTTAATTCGCAATTGTGGTAATGGAATTTGATGATTATCGTGCAAAAAATATGTTTTTAAATATCTTTAAAAAGGAACACATCTTAAATCACATACTTTACTCAACTACTATGGAAAGCCATATCAACATCAAAAATCGTGAACAATTTAAAAACATTAATCATAGATCGCGAAATCTTGTCGAAGAACATAACATAAAAAAAAAAAAACAGAATATCAAAAAACTTTTTAAGGTACTTACATTTGAAAAATTCGCAAATCAGCAAATCATAAATTTCACCATTCACGATCAATTACAATTCGATCACGATCGGTTCATGCGTTTAACCTTTCCGGAGGATTTTTCAAGTCAATAGCGGTCGAGACCTCTTCGAAAGTAGCACACTAGACCGCCATATGCACCATCTGTTCTCGATTATAACGAGAACTCTAAAAAATGTTTAAAAAACCACCAAAATTAACACGTCGATGAAATGATCGATTTGAAAAATAGCCACATTGGACCATAAAAATGTCACCGCAACAATTGCGCAACTGATTTTCATAAATTTATATTCAAACCGAATAAATTTCACCAAAGATCAAAGAAAATGAACCGATCGCGCGTGCGCGATCACTAAAGCGTTAGAGGTCCGACTGACGGAGAACGATATAGGTGACTTTTTCTGCAGTTTGACGACGTGATCGTGCCTCAAAGTTTGACTAGTTGTCCTTATTTTGCTTGAAAGCCAGTCGATCGTGCACTAGACTTTGCAGACTGATCTTGGAGGGTTTGCAGACTGGCTGGAGAGAGTTTTGGAAACAAAGACAGAAAGATCGTTAATATTTCTTTCTCTGTCGAAGTCGTTGTATTTCTACAAATGGCGGGGAAATGTCCGATGTGGGCGTGTTCTACCGATTGCCTTCGAGTAAATGCCAGTGGCCTTAGGGTACCCTCTCTTTCTAGACGATCGCGGAATGTGCAGAGGTCTCCGATTGGGCAATCGCTGGAAAGTAAATAGGTGTCCAAGGCTGGTGGTTTTGCGTTGTCGCTGATTAGGCTTCTTTCTGGCTTTTTGTGTTTAATTTTTTTTTTCGCCTTTTTTCCGAGATTTTTGGGCCTTCTGATGTCGTGATAGGTGTGATAGCTGGACTGTGACTAGAGGTGAAGTCGAAGGCTCGAAAATGGTCGTGAGGGCGGGATGCTGTCATTTACTAAAATAAATTTTCGTTCTGTGGGCGGATTGTTTTCCACTTTTGTGGAGAATTTCACAAAAAACTTAAATTGCCATGTTCGGACTGTGGGGGTTTTTATGGGATTTTCTTTTTAATTTTCGAAATGAATGTTGCAGTTAATTAAACTGACTTTGGCTTTGTGGGTTAACCTTTTGTTTTGCTGTATTTCATTGTAAAATTTATTACATATAAAAAAAATTCTTTATAACATTCGCGCTTTGGGCTATTCAAAGTATAAAAATAATTTGATTTTTTCATAAAACTTTGATAAAACGAATTGAATACAAACCATGCAACTATGTAAGTGCCTATTAGAAATTTGTGTTCAATGATATAATCCTTCATTTTATAAATAGTCAATCTAATTAGTTACTTTCTGTCACAATAAGAAACCGTTTTAAGCTACGGGGAGCTCTAAAATAATATTGAAATTTTCCAAAAGTTTATTCAAATAATGAACTTTTATATTTACACAATTTGAGAAATTATTTATTTAAAACACCTTCAACATTTCTTTAATTATGACCAAAATGTACAAGTCTATAAGAAAGCTGTGTGAGGTTTTATATTTGCATTTTTAGTATTAAAAGTAAGTAGTTGATGTGAATAGACATAATAATGGATATATCATTAATATCAGATAAGGTAGTTGCATGATTTTTGGTATAATTTTAGAGCTTCAAACAAGAATAGAATACACTTCAATAAATCGGGCAGTATAAGAGAAAGATAAAAATAATTTTAATTTGTTTTTCAAGTAAAAGAAAAGAATAATTTTAATAATATTCATTATTATATTTAATTTACAATATAACTTTATTTGTCGATTGTAGTGTGTTCCTATTTAAAGTACTTTTACTGTTCGTCTTGTATGAAAGAGCTCCTGAAAAATAAAAATTTATACACTTTTTCACAGCAATTAAATTTTTAAAAAAATAGTAAACTACTGATTACATGAAAATGTATAAAAATAGACCCTTGTCATTGATTTGTTAACAAAGTTAACATTATTATTAGTGCAAAACGTGTAGTACTTTATTTCAATTGCTTTTTTTAATTGACTTGTAATTTACTTATTTTTATATAAACTTATCTATAATTTGTTTTTACACTTTCTTAGTAAAGACTGTCGGTTAACAAGGATAAGTGCTGATGGTAAAACACATAAGTCAACTTATAATTAATTGTTGAAATTAAATGCTGTAAACAGATTTTGGTCTCAGTTCGTTTTAGGTGGTTAATTTATGTTTTCTCTAATTAATTTGTATAGCAATTTTACTTTACTGGTCTGGAGTGATTTTATTTTACAGAAATTAAATTTGGAATGTTGGATGACACGAAATCTAAGAATCACTTAATTAAATTTACTTAATTTTCAAGCCAGTAAGAATTTCCACCGTATAAAAAATAGTGCATGAAATTCATTTATAATTATTATTTAAAATGTAGTACTATCCCGCATATTACGCTCTTTTTCAATGGTCCCGACCCTACGTTATTCATTTCCCTCGTATAGCGCTAACCCGCTTATAACGCGTGTGGTTTCGCCAAAAATTGAAAAGTTGTTGAAGTTTAAAGAATAAAATTATAAAATAAAAATGTTAATTGTTTAAATTGCCATAAGCAAGCAGAAAACAGAAAAACTGTTCAGAAAAATATTTTTGGATAGAACTTTCAAATTTTTTTTTTAAAAATTTCACCTTCTTGCTCTGATTAATAATTTATATGCGAACAAATTAATTAATTAATGCATATTTATTAAAACGATTGCTTTTACGTTTACGGGACAAAAAAAGTAGCTAATGTATGAATTTGAAGTATTAAAAAATACAATTTCCATGTTTTCTTTCTAAAATTGTAACATTTTTGTGCACCATTGTTTTTTACATGTTCGTATTGAAGTGTTATAAAAATTGTTTATTAATCAAAACTAAGAAATAGGTGCTATCTTTAAGATATGAAAATTTTATTATCAAATTACATTTATTTAAAAAAAATTATTTTCTTTACTTACAAGGCGTAAGATAGAGGTTGCAAAGTGATAAAATTATTGCTTCTCAATTTTATATGAAAGTAATTAATTAAAATAAAAAACGATCCAGTTTTGGAGTTCTTAAACTATTTCCCTATCTTAAATTATTGTGGCCTATCAGGCTAAATCGATTTTTGTAAAAAAATTCTCGTAGCTGAGGCAAGAAATTAATTTCTTCTTTTTTTTGGAAAAAATAAATTTCTAAGTAGTTTATTTACTAAAAATATGTCGAAGATATTTTTCTCCACATTTACGCATTATTTCCCGGTCAGTTCTAGATTACAATCTTGGATGGATCCTACTAACTAGGCACTAGCTTAGGGCGTTCGATTACTTTTATTACAATCAAGAGAGGAATTTAAATTGAATTGAATAACTAGGGTGTCCAGGGATTTTTATCTTCTGTAATCCGCCACTGATTTAGGCTTTGATTTCAGTAGTCCAAATATGCAAAAAAAAAGGGCATAGATTTATTCATCAGCCTACACGAGAATCAAATGCTATTTGATTTTATGACGAATTTATAGACACATTAAATTACAGCTTTCAAAAATCCGACCATAAACGAAGTAAAATCGCTAGCGATTTCCCTCGTAAGTGAAATGTCTGATTTATCTCCCTTAACGACAATGAGGCACATAAACGACTTGAACAACGTCTACGGCATGAACGATTAATTAATTAATAAAACGTCGATGAAGACTTTCCTTATCGCCATCATTTCTTTTACAACGAGCTGCTGTAATATTTTAATCGGACGCAGAGAAGTGCCCATAAGCAGTTAGAGCGCATATGAGTAGAGCTCATCCAATTAAGTTGGCTGAAAAACGTAAACAGCCTTCAGGTGCATATTAATTACCCTACCTGTCTACGTCAGAGACGCTGCGACGACACCGTTCGATTCAACCCACCCATTTGCCCGCCATCGCCACTAAGTCTTTCTCTTCACGGGCTCACGAAGAAGTTGTGCGCAAAAAAGAGTAATTTTTTTTTTATTTTATTCTATTTTTTTTATATATTTTTCTTAGTGTTGTTGGTGTTTTTTTTTCGCTATTAAATGTGCGCACGTCGCCGGCCATATATGGTCACCGATACCATGTATGGTCGTGTATGCCTTTAGAGAGCTGCTCTATACCACAATGGAGAGCGCGTATACCTGTTCACGTCCACACATTTGCACCTGGCAGCGGATCGCGCTGCAAAATTATTTATGAATTTTCACACGAACACCAACGCTAGCGATCGGTTGGTGTCCGCGCTATCCCGTCTCGCCCCACAACCCATGCGATGCCGTCGAACGGTTCCGCTGCTGTGGACAATTTTACTTTATATGGAGGTCGGACGTAGCCGCGGCGACGACGGCGACTGTGCGGGTGATGATATCGCTAAGAGGACGATCATCATCTTGGTGGTGTAGTGTCTTATTTTCGCTTGGACATTTCTTAATTTTTGTTAAATTTCACCCCAGATGAGCTTATTCCTATAAATGGCCGTTCCTGAGGAGGAGGAACCTGTTAGCTGACCGAGCACGATTTTTGCTGCTAGGCTGGCCAGAAGAAACTTTATAAGCACGCTTTATAGCGATTTCTTTGCGGATCAATAGCGGGATTGAGGCGATATTATAAAGATTATTATGGTCATAGGTCGGTCTTTTTTCGGTAATCTCGATCGTTATAGATATGCGTGGATATAACTGTGATTTGATTGAGTCGTCGAGGTGAACGAACCACTCTCTATAGATGTTTAGAAACTTTTTAAGAGAAATCTCATATTTAAATGCCGTACAATTCAGGTAATTAGCTATACCTGCCTAATCCAGAAGAAGCAACATTTATGCCTACTCCCAGAGGATAGCTCAAGATTAAGACGAAAAATTTCATATTTTCTAAAAAAAACATTTATCAATTGCTTTAAATGGATGATAGATATTATCACATAATTTAACACAGGATTTAAATATATTGCCTTATTGCCCAGTTTTATTTTATTTAGTGTATAGACAGACATTTTTAAGGAAATTTATGTTACATTTTCCATCGGTTGCTATTCAAATCGATTTGCACATCTCTTTTGATCATATACAGGTTTTTATAAACGTGAAGACAAATTTTGAAGTATTTTTTGTTTAATTTTATTACAATAAGCCAAAATATGATTTCAATTAATTCATAGCTCAAAATAAGCACAAAATTTTCTTTAAAATATAAAACAGTATGGAAGCAAAACTTGTAGTAGTAGCTAAAAAAATAAATAAATTACGATTTTTAATACAACAAATTAATTAGTCAATACAAAGAGGTTACTTTTTCAAAAAACGTTAGTAAAAATATTTTCTTTTATATTATTTATAAATTTTCGAATGGTTAATTAAAACACTCACAAAAATAAAACAAACATAGTCTAAATTATTATCGATTTAAAAAAACAAATATTTTTTATTTATTAAAATTTGTTATTTATTTTACGTAGATAAATGAGTTCAACATGAAGAAATAAAACAAAAGAAAAATTGATTCTTAAATTCTATTCATGAAATAATTAATTAAAAAGCTGGAAAATATAAAAGTAAAAAGTGCGTAAAGATTTTCAATTAGTCTTTTAAATAGAAATGTTTTTGTTTTTTCCTGTTAACGACTGGAAGTTGCCACGCTGTCGTTTATATTGAATTAAAAATGCATATAATTCAGCTGTATGCCCTTTTTTTTGTCATTTTTGGCGGAATGAGTCAATTCATGACGACTTTCAGTACTGTCATGTGAGTTCGACATCCGCACAATCGTTAATTCAATTAAACCGAACTGGAGCTGGAACTGTTGCCGATCATAAATTATCCAATTCAAGAACATTTTGTCGTCTGAGTTGTACACGCGGATAACTCGACGGAGGATAAGTACTTAAGCATGTTATTATCGTAGCTACCGAGACCACGCCGGGCCGCGAAACTGCACCATCGACAGGCCGCGATCCGCGATATGGACGCGACCAACGTGCGGTTAAGATAGGAGCCCCGGAGTTGTTATCCATTCACGATAATTGCGAACCAAAGTAGCTACTACTTCCCGGCTAGTAATAATAATAACAAAACTTATAATGTTTCTAGTGCTCTAAGAAACTGCGACGGGTATTGAGAGCGGTCCATCGGGGTGGAGAAGGGGCATAGCGATTCGCAGTAAAGGTGCGCAGGTAAACTTGCATGCCAGCTGGGGGAAAGATACAGGACAGGATGCAAGTGGATGCTGCGGAATGAACCCACTTTGAATACAATCGCTGCACCGAGGTTAAGAGGATGCTTGTACTGCGCAAGACCGAATAATCCAATTAATTAAAAATTGAAGTTAGGCTCGACGGTACAATGTGATCCTCGGCGCACTGCAAAATTCAGAGAAAAGACGGAGGGCATATACATCTACCACGGGGATCCAACAGCAGGCTCTACCTACCCGGCGGAAGCTAAAAAATCGTATAAATACCTCTGGCAGACAGCCGGTCTATTTCAACGTCTTAGGGTCTATCTCATTGTTTTCTTATGGCAGGCTTTTTAATTTTCCTCAAAGTCTTTTCCGCCCGTATTACATATACTCTTTTTTGTTTTTTTTTTTTGTCTGCTTTCCCTCTGGCTAGGCTAGTAATGAATACACGCGTACAAAGAGTAAACCACAGCCGAAGAAGAAGAAACAGATTCTTTGTAACTTTTCTCGCTTTGAAGAAACGAAAGAGTTAAGCGACAAACTCGAATTTAAGGAAATCTGTTGGTCGAAGACATCTGCAGCCAGGCTCTAGCCATTACGAAACGCTAAAGCGATTTTTGTTGTCTATTGTCAAGCCAGATTTCCCCGGTGTGTCCCATGACGGGCTGGTAGACTCACTGAAATTAATAACTACTGCTACACAGGTTGACGATAATTGCCTGACAGATTCTGCTGGACGCCGCAAGGTATGGACCGATGCAGACGGTCGAGCCGGTACCACTGACAGTTCTGACAAAATATCACTTAGCTAAGGTGGATAAATGGTATTGGTGACGTAATGAGGGAAGTAATTGATGCGAATATGCCTCCTTTGAGGATATAATGGGGTATTCAGTTGATTGAAGCAAGAACTGTCCATTTTCGTGGTAGAGTTCATGAAGATGCTAACTTATTGCGTGCTCTCTGGACTTCTGGCACAGTCTGTCTTCTAGGAGAAAAGGGTCTTTGACATTCATGAATCAGAAAAAGCCTTGCGTTGCCTTAACTATCTTCGGTCGGTTTTACGTTGTTAAGGTTTGTTGGTGAACAATGGCTTGATTAAATTCGAAAACAGAACTAGACGTTTTAGAAAGTTTTATAATTGTTCTTTAAAGCTTCTTAAGTATTTGTTAGCATTAAATAACATAGAAATTTTGGAATGCCGTTCGTCATTTTTTATCTAATTTATTTTAGTTTAGTAACTAAATTAAAATTTTTTTTAAAAACTTTGATTGGATCACATATAAAGAAAGATTCTTCTTTGTCTACTCCGAACTGGATCTAGTAATATCAAAATTCTCGCTTTTACTGAAATGAAGAAAAAAACAACTATGGTTTAAAAAGAATCTATAAAATATTTTTGTATGATCGTACTACTTAAATCCGTAATTGATACAATCTATATTTCAAATTGATCTTTTTTCAACTCAAATTTCTTCGAGAAATTTTTTCTGCGCGTAAATTTTTCTGTAAGTTCAAGTAATTAAATGGCAAATGCATAATTTTCACACTACTTTGCTAATTAAATATTGCTAAACTTCAACCAGCTCCTGGCATACATAAAATTGTATTCTAGCTAAAGTGGATATATTTTCCTCTGTATCATTATTCTAATTTATGTCAAACTAATGAATTAAGTTATTTTTCGCGATATTGCAAAAAATGACATAAATAATCGACTCGATGCATTTTTAATTGCACGTCAACCAGAGGTGATAGCCTAAAAAAGATAAATGGCTTTCGATATTACCATAAATAGGATTTTCCTGAGAAGGAGAAGAAAAAAACTATTTATAGGGCTGCAGTTAGTGAAGATGATCTTGCATAGATGTCCAATCAGGTGTCAAGTAACATCATCAGTCTCAGGGAGCAATCTAAATCTCAACAGGTAGGCTAGGCAACAAAGGCTTGTGACTGCGCATTAACGCGAGACTTTTATTCAGTTCAATTGCGACCAAAAGGTCTCTGATCTGTGCTGATCAACGATCTACAAGTATCTAACACGCGATCGGCATGTCTAATGCACCTCATTATGGCTAGATACTACTTTTTTCTTTCGTTTTGCAACTTCAAGTCTTCCCTAAATGACTATCCAGGTGTCTTTCCATTTATATAGAAAATGAAAAGAAAATTCCATCAAGCCCGGCCACCAGATGTCTCTTTTGCAGACGATCTAGCCGCATTCCTAGTGTCCGTCCGCCGCATGGTCTTTGCTAGCTGTGGTTAAATACAACAATCCGAGTGAGTACTAGAAGCAAGCCCCAGCATCAGCATCAGCAGCAGCAGCAGCCATGACTCGGCTTCAATTTGCACCCGATGCTTGAGTGATTTATCTTAAGGCGAAATCAACTTCTTCATGTCGGACACCGGTCGAACGCAACTCCTCTAGGACCAGATTTTCATTTATTTATGGCCACTGACAACTTTGCGCGTTGATCGGTTTTTGTACATTTCGGTCCAGACCCCGGGGGGATTTAATTAAAGCTGGGAGTCGCCAATTCAAGACAAATTTCAGATTTTTCTTAAGCCTGATGCGATTGGATGCGTATACGGTTGCATAAATTTGGAGAGGGGCTCTTGCCAATAGCCAATCCGATTCGCCCCCAGAAGGAGGCTATGGCGTGGATTTATTTACAAGAAAAAAAAGAACATTTTTAAAAAAAAATTTTATGTTTTAAGCGGCACACTATTGAGATTTTAAGTTTGACTTTTTGGACAACTTGGAAATTTTTAGAATTTTTTAATTTGGAATTTAAACGTGTGCCGTTTTGAAAGATTTCTAAAATGGATTTGCAAAACTTGGAGAAATGTTGACTATTTGAAGAATGATTAACTTTTCTCTACAATATTATTTTTCTGCATTCGATAGGAATGTTAATGAACCACATACCAAAGGGCATATCTGAAAATCTGGAAAGAATTTCTAGATTAAATGTGTACTTGTAAAGTTCATGTGAATGAAATAGCATAATTAATTGACGTCGAATAACGTTGTAACAATTTTATTTTATTTGGGAAAAATAAAGTGTTGGATTTCTGAAAATGGAGCTACAAATATCAATCATAAATTTTTGATAGCTTGCCTATTGATCTATTTATTGGTTACCTCTTAGTAGCAAAATATTGGTAATATCTCTAGCCACGAAACCGACTTTCTTATATAAAAATTTTTTTAAAATAAATCAGAAGATGACTTTAAGTATCTTAATAGAGTCTAATTTTGATGAAGCTTTAATTTATTAAAAATTTCTAGTAAGACTAACTGAATGCTTAATTCGCACAATTTTGGTGTATTTATGGAAAAACGCATTTTACATCTTCATAAAAAATAAAAATTGCGGGCAGGATTTTTATGAGATTTCCATGTTATTTAGTATTAGTTATCATTTCATTACTGATTTTAATAAAACCATGCAATTGTCAAGTAAATAATACTTTTTAATTAAAAATTGAAACTCTAAGATTTAGAAAATAATTCTAATTCATTTCAATATCTCCTTAATATTTTCACTCTTGAGCAGTCCAATTCTCTTATTACTAATTTTTTTTTTCTATTTTGTGCAAAATGCGGAAATATTTTTACGAAAGAAAATACTTTGCTAAAAGTATGAAGAAATTTTTAATTACTACAACTGGAAAATGTCAAGGATAAAATCGATTTTATGTTGCATTCAAGAGGTACTTATTTTATATTGAGGTTTGATTGAAGGCATCCATGGTCAAATAATGGCCTCAACAAAATCGACCAATTTTAAAATCAATTGAAATTTTGTTTTAAATTTATTTTTGTCTTTGTTTATACATAAAATTAGAAATTATATAAGTTTAGCAGACAGACATATGCTTTAAAGCTATTGTTCATATAAAGCGTTGTATAAAACTTCTATAATCAAAAAACAAAAAACATGATTTTTTTTAGAGTATTCTAATTTCTAATTTCCTCAAAATTGTTTGTTTCTAATTTTGTGAGGTTTATACATTTATAGTTGAAATTTTAACTAGATATTTTTGTAGTATCACAGTCTTTTTAAGAATAAAAACAAACAACAATAACCGCAAAGTAATAACCTTACTTAAAAGTAAAAAGACCTTCTTTGCTCTGTAAGAATATCTCTAATAGTACAATATAAAAAATCATGTTCTACATTTTCTTATGAATTATTCCTTGAATCTGGAATTCGATAATCTACTATTGCTAAATCAAACCTTCGCTGTCGCTAGCCCCGGTCGCTAATGGTCTAGAAGGAACAGGGTTATTTCAATTTGTATAAATAGTATACAATTTAAAGCGACATTTCAAAATCTCCTAGAGTTTGTGTGTAAAAACTTCGTTATTTTTCGATAATAAACTACCCGATGTATTCCATGTCGCCGATTTTCCCGCGGGATACATTCCATAAGAATTCATTCTCAGTTCTCGGATCGTGTTTCAGCATTGGATTTAATCTCTCAATTCGATCAGCGGCGGATAGTCGCGACTGTTTCAACGGCGGTGCAATTAACAGCCGGTAGCCGCAAGGGCCCATCTGGGTTGTCATTAGGCGCGATATGACCGTGATAGGGCAGATAAAAACATCAAATGCGCGCGATATAGGTAGCAAATCTACCACCTAATTGCCTGACACGGGGAGACAACCGTCCAACACAGCCGGCCGTTCTGGAGATCTTGCAGGTAACAATCAGGCCATAAACTTGTGAGAAATCAGCCGCCGTTTTGCTACCGGCCAGCCATCGTCTTGTGGTGCTACCTCCGCACCAACAGGAGACAACTTCTAAGTGGAAGGAAGGTGACAACGTCTTAAGAAAAGTAAGCACGAGTACTGTGCCGGGCACCGGCAGATTTAAAGCGATTTTTCAACGACTTCACCGCCCTTCATCACCGGCCATTCTCAATGGTCAGTTTGTCCGAATTTATGAGGTGAACGGGACATTAGTCGACAAGTTCGTGTAAATTTTGTTCAGAGACAGGTAGAGCAGGTAAACTGCCCAGTCGGTGGGGTGTGTTCGCAGTTTTCCGTGATCTCTGTCACGGGGAGATCTTACAGAAAGAAACATACGCACAAGCGCTACTGTGTTTAGCTCCACAGAATCCCAATTGCAATTCCCTTGACAATTTTTTATTTTATTTTTTTCTTTCCAAATTTCTTATTTTATTTTTATTTTGTTATATACTTTTTCGTTTTGCCCTCTGAAATGTGCTCAAAGAAAGGGGGTTTTTATGCGCGGCCACATTAAGGCAAAATGCATTGAACCGCGAGATCAATTGATTTCCCTCTATGAACCGAATGCCGAAGTTACATGCGGTGCACCAGCGGTGCAACGGCGGTGCTGCGGCGGCGTGCAAGGGCCCGCGAGATAAATCGCGGGAGCTACGGACCGATTCAGTGGATCGCCGATTGTATTAGATCCGCGCACAGTTAAATTTGCATTTTTATTTTTATGTTTTTATTCAACGACGGCCTGTGTTCGCGCATATCTATCTTTATTATACCCAACTGCAAGCCATGATATTGTTTTATTTCATGGTATTTTTTTTTCGGCTTTTTTATTCCAAACCATTGCGGGAATTACACCGAAAAATCAACAAATCCTACCGAATTTGCATTTCAAATCGCATCGTCCTAATTTGGATAAAAATCATTCATTCAAGGAAAATTGTTGGTGTCCAGGGAAAACATTACACTGAATTGAAATAACCACGTCAGCGTGATTTCTTTGCATTTAACAGAAATGCTATTTTTTCATTTCTTTTATTATACAATCAATACCTGCCTACCTCCAACCTTTTTATCTTTAATCTGGACTTTTAGGAATTTTCTTTTTTTTTATCATTGTTCCCAAAAAATTAGATTATTTGAGATTATGGAAAGACTACTTTATGTTTGACTAATTCTAAAATAGGCTTATTCATTTGCATGTTTAAATTTTGCTAATAATACTAGTGAAAAACAGGAGACTCTTCGAGAAATTTTAAAATCAAATATTGAAAGACACTTAAGTTGCAACTACTTCATCAAGATTATTATAAAAAGTGTTAAGTAGGTAGTTTTTGAGAGATTTTATTTTAATAAGATAAAATTAGAAGCCGAAATCAATTTAAAAGGATTTTAAAATATGCTCAATTTAATCGTCTACTATTAGTAAAAGTAGAAAATTCATAAACAACAAAAAGTAATTACTAAAAAATAATCTTTTCTGAAAACTTCTTTTAACAAAACACATTTTTTAGGTTTATGAATTTGAATTTCTTCAAAATTAATTCCAATGGAAATTTAAAATTTTGAAAAATCGATTTTGTCTAACTTAACCACCTTAGCACTCCAACACTTTAAAAAATTGTATATGAATATTTAATTTTTTTCTAAAAATAATTCTTTTATAGTATTGGGAATAGAAAGAAAAATGTGTTTAGCAATATCTAAAAATAGTAAATATAGTATGAAGTGTATGTTTCATAGACATCTTGATCTATTTTTATGTGACGGATGCGTACCGTGCGAAACAAATAGTGTAAAATATGTTCGCATAAAATATGAAAAAAAAGTCAAATACATTCCTTTATTTTTTTCGTTGCTTGAATATTTTCTTCAAGAGTGTAATTTATACTTTTTGTTATTTGCAAACATGCAAGATTTAAAATAATGAAATTGTTTCACTATTTTCTAAAATGACTTTCAACAAATTCACAAGATCACCCAGATCACAACCTCAGAATAAACCTATTTTATTTTATAGTGTAAATATAGATTTGATTTGTTTTTTTTTTACACTTGAAACTTTAAAAGATCCACAAACTACAAATTAAAGCCAGTATAAGATCAAATGTATCAAGATTTAAAAAATTGTTTTAGTAATTAGTGGAAAAATACGTCATTTAATAAGAGTCCTGTAAGAGGTTCGTACGCACTACTACTAAATTTAGTTTTATGAGAAATATTTTGGAAAATAATTGTTTTTCTTCGTCAATATTAAAGTTGTGAAGGTTAGAAATTTGTTAATATTGAATATTGTCTCAAGATTTGTAAATTTGATGAACAGAAAAATTCAAATATTTGATTTTGTATTGTTAATCTAAATATCCTAAGGACAGAAGACCGAAATGAAAGCAAAAATCATCTTCGCCCCGTATAAATCAAAACGTTTGCTTAGTCATATCTAAATCGTGGACCTCATAGGCTGTTTTAAATTCTCAAAATATACTAAGCCGACAAACAGACTCAACTTGCTCAGTCATCACCTAGAGAATTTTTATTAGTTCCTCATAAAATTTGAATTAAAAGCATTTCCTCCGCGCCCCGGTGCACACCCAGTAGCCATCTAGCCATCTAGAAATTTACATCTGAATGAAAGTTCAGGCATTCTGCCCGTTGCTCTATGACAAATTGCCGATCGATTCGCCGTCGCCGAGAATTCGCCAATTCAATTTCAATTAATCAATGACACGTAAACATTTCTAATTCCACCTGTCGAAAATTTCATCATCCGTACGATGCAGGGAGGGATTCGTTCAAATCCCCTTAGTCACCTGAGGTGTAGTGCTAAATGCGTCACGTCATCGCGGTTGTATTCAGCCCCCCGCGCGAAAATCCACGCCACTGAAACAAAGGCTAAACCTAATTGTCGGCAATTTGTTTATGATTTTAGAGCCGCAGGTCTTCCCCGATATGGAGCTCGATGTGAAATAGCCCGCGTCTGGTGTTCGCCGTGAATTGAAATTAAGAAATTCGATCGTCTCAACTACTACCCATTGTCCCACCTGGTCGACCTGAAGAATTTCCAGGTGAGTCAAGATTGGGCTTGGATAATCATGTTCCATAGTAATAACAATCCATTAAAATCTACGTAACATGCCTACTTCCAGGTATCCCTTAATAAATGTTAATAAAGATTCAACAAAAAACATATGTTCTTCAATTCCTCACGTGGAATTCGAATTTACAATTTTAGAAAATTTTTCTCTTTTCGAAAAATAAAACTAAAACTATGCTCTTGAAATTTTGGTAATAAATAAGTAAAATTAGCTTAATTATCTTTAAATTTATATTTTTTACTTCAAACCCAACTAAAACAATAAAAATATATTGAAAATTTTGGAAAAAACAACCTTTTTATGATTTTGAATTTGTAGACGTCGAATAAAAATTTGTTTTCGAAAAATATTACTTAAATAAATTTTACTGTTGTTATACCCTTAAAAATACAAAAAACAGCAGAATATTTGTAATTAAATATAAAGCCAGGCTAGTTCGAATGTCTTCGTATGGGTGAGGGTTTTATCAAACATTTCAAGTAATTATTAAATTTTTAAATATTTATTTTATTAAAAAAAAGTCCGAATGATTTGAGTGTTTCACTTGTGGTAATTGCTTTAACTTAAAAGGAACAAGATATTTTTAGATCAAAAGGTTAACATTATTTGCTTTCGAGAGGATCATATGAGAGCCCTGATCAAGTCAGCATTAGAGGCCGGCTCCATTCAGTATGAGAATTTCGCTAATTACGAGCATCAAAAGTCACTTGGGGGTCGCTACGGCGACTGCGTAATCTTTGATTGATGCGTCAACCTTGAGAGCCGCGATGAAGCGCTTCGACCTGGACTCTCAAGGGGGCTCGCGGAGCTCCAGAATAAATAAAAAAAAAAAAACAACCACTGTTTAGCCTTAGCTTGCTGCAAATGAATGAAAAAATTTTAATCGCAACTTAGCAGCAGATCGATTGAATATCTTTCAGCGATTTGTTCACGATCGGCCGCTGGTCGCGCGCTCGGAGCCGCTCTAGAAGTCGTCGCGACCAAATTTAGCCGCGGGACAGACCTGGTTCCAGCAGCGACATCTTGTGATATCCTAATTTGTGCAATTAACAGGAGAACCAGTTGCAGTTGAGCCGCTTTTTCCCTCCGACTTGTGAATTGAAATTAAATTGAAATCGAAGATAAAAAACCCACCACCGGAGATCGAAGGAAAAAAGCGAAAACTTTACGTTTTTGAAATGGAAAGAAATCACGCTGACGCAGTTTTGGAGCGCGTTCCTCGGAAAACGGCGATTTTCTCTGAATGAATGATTTCCAGTCCAAACTGGGACACGTGGTACAGAATTTGTAATTCAAATCGCAAGGATTCACGGATTCCTTGGTGTAGTTCCAGCATTGGCGTCCTCATTTGCGTATTTAAGTTTTTTAAATGCTGTTTTTATACTTTCTCATAACTTGGGAAGTCTTTAACTATTAATAGTCTTGCTCTCGTTTTATGCTCCCATGCCCAAGGGATTCAATGAAATCCTATAGTTCTCACTACAAAATCCCTATGTCTAGTTCTTAAACAAAATAAGATTCCTATGAAGAGGCCCGATATAAAATGAAGCAAAAATTGTAAATTCGTTTGTATATGCATAACTTTTTACTTTACACCGATTTTGAAGATTATTTTCTGTTTGGAAGGACATCCTTCGCAGATGGCTTCATAAAAACACTAAGAAAATTCGATCTAGTAATTTTTTTCAAGATCGCCACTTCTGTCTTTAAGAATCTCTATCTAGATCAGAAACCTTTCTTTAATAAAAACTGGGGATCTCTACTTTTTTATAATAATTCGTTGGAGATCTACCCTTTAAGCAATAAAAATCTATACCAGTACTTAGGAAACGATATAAATTAAAAACAATAAAATGTATTAAACAAGAAAATAAAATGTTTTTCAAAATTAAGGCTCTATAAAATTATAAAATAAATTTAATATTTTCAAAATATATATTTTAGTTTTTCTTTAAATATTTAAAAAAAATGATTTGAGTCGGCACCAAAAATTAATGACTACTGTTTAATTATACGATACAACTCAGATTTCGAGTTTAATTCACTTAGAAAATTTTATAAGGTCACAAATATTTAAATTTAATTATATAAAAATAAGTAAATAATACTGAAAAAGTTTTTATTTTGTAGTTGCTAACTTGTGGCATTTTTGGTATTTTATTAAACATATTTGTACATTTATGAACAGGGTTTATGTAGGTCAATAATTAATAATAGTGAATTTCAATGTTTGATAATACTTAAATCATTTTAAAATGTTTTAAAAGGAAATATCCCAGTATATAGACGAATCTTATTATTTGTTTAGTTTTATTTGCTTTCGTATATATTTTTGGAAATAGGGACTAGCCTAGAGCATGTAGAATGATTTTAACTACATACAACCATTAAGAACTTCATAATTATTATTTCCTAAATATCGTGCTCGCAAATTCTAGATTCTAGATCAGTTTAAATGATTCTAAAATAAAAATTTATTTATTCGATTTAAATGAGACGATATATTCCCAAGCCTCTACAAAACTATGAGTCCAAGCAATTAAAAACCATTTTCAGGAAGGAATTAGATCGTTCACATGCCAATGTAAGAAATTTACCTTTTGGCTAGCAACGAACAGAGCCTCGATGAATCAAATTGGCTAGTGCAGGTCTCTGGTGCTAAGCCAGAGTCAATTGCAAGGACCGGCGATCGGAGCGCATTGTGCGAGTCTACCTGACGGTAGAGCCTCTTATCACGAATTCGAATCGATCAATCACCTGTCATGCATCAAGTGGAACATTTCAGGCCTACCTACGACCTCCCATTATCGAGACCCATGGGGCTCGACGAGACCTCCTCCGTCTGGGTCTTGTTAAGCGAACCACTTGCGCGGACTGCGTTGCGATTACGTCGCAAGTTGCGCGAGTTTCTTTCTGCACTCATTACACCTCCGATCAATCACCGATCAATGCAATTTCAGATTTTCCAAGACGTAATTTAAATTCGATAGAGCATCTTTTCAATCGACCAGTCACATACTTTATTTTATTTCATTATTTTATGTAATTTTTAAAACACTTGTTTGTAAATTTGCAAAATTTTACAGCCAAAGATGATCTGACATTTTTCTTTTAGTTTTTAGCCTTTTTAAATTTTGGAATATTCTATCGTAATTCGAGAATTATTTTAATTTATTTTTATAATTTTCCTCTCTAAAGGACTTCATTAAGTGTATATAATAAAAAGTTTAATGAAGAAAATGTGTCCCTTTTAAACAATATTAAGCTATTTTCACTTTTCTCAAGAATTTCCCTAGAATTCATAAAAATTTGTTCAAGACATGTACATCCATAGAAAGAAAAAAGAAGTACATATCCTAAAGTTTTTAGCTTTTCCTAGGATGTCTGCAAGATATTTTCAAAAAAAAAAGTAAATAACTACTTCTAAACAAGACATGAATTACATCTAATCCATGTCAACGATTTAAGAGTATAGCACCACTGTCGCCCAATGCGCGAGCATAACTCACACTTATTTTCCTGCGTTTGATTTTTAAAAGTGCGTTGCTCGTGCTACCGAAATTAAATTTAAGAAGCGGTCCAATTTGATTCTTTCGCTGAAATTTCGTTCTTATAATTTGATTATAAACAAACTTAACTATTTTAAGCAGTTGGATATTTGAGTTCGCGCTAAACTTAAGAAGGAGCCAAGTTGGTCGAAGAAATTCTTGTCGGGCGGAGCCGCCTTCCCAATTAAGAAACGTTATTCCTGCTGAAGCGCGGTATCAAGGAGCATCCAGCAGGTTATCTTGCCGCGCTCTTAATGAACCCCCTTGTCATTTTTATGAAGTTTCAATTATGCCCGCAATTACGCAACGTGAAAGTTCTCGCCGGGGCACTCGGGAGGTCTTATGGATCCCGGGGGAAGTTCCTCGAGCCCTTCATTACCTTGAGTCATTCTGGAAACACAATAAATCTGAAAATGTTGCTTTCAGTCCGAGCAGCAACCAGCAACTTAGGACTCATTGACCGACCTCATTACCTCCCCGGCCGATTTCTGTTGCCTTAAGTAACTCATTGTGTAATTGTTTCAAGAAGGCCCCAAGAAGGTCTCCATTGTTCGGTCCTCCTTCTGAGGCGTAGGAGTTGTAACAAGATCAGTTGCAGGCGCAACACAAGAATTATGCACGCGGGCCGCCGTGGGCCGCTGCGGACCCGGTTCCCGGCTACTGGGCCATTTACATTTAGATTGTGTTGCCTTCGAGTGTTCCTGTTTTTTTTTTTGTTTCGTTTTTCCACCAAAGACGCAAGTCACAAGATCTTTTTCTTCCTGTCCTTTCCCCTGTCTCCTCCCGAAGAAGTAGGTGCTTCCCTCGAGCTGCCCGTCTTGTCTTTTTCTTAACTCCTCTCTGGGTTTCGGGGGATCACGTGTGCGCCGCGCATAGGCTTACGAATTTGCCGCGTATGCAATTTAATGTCTGTCGCTCTTAAAACTTGTACATGGAGCCGGATCCGAGGAGCCCCACAAAAGGGCCCTACTGGCACACCGTCGAGTACGGGAACGCTCGGGGCAGCATGCGGCATGGAGTCATTTTGGCACAGGAAACGCACAGGATTCGTCTTCGAAGACGACCGCGACGACGACGGCACAAACGGGAGGCAAAAAGACCATCGGAACCTCTTTTCCGTGCAATAATTTATCTGAAAATTATTTTCGTATTGTTCACTCGTTTTCTCGGGGGCCCCTCTGACTAAGAGGTGCATTGCACACGGTCATGTCCGAAAGACCCGCCGAAGAGACTCCCGTGCGTCCGCCATATACCGGGAAGGGGTTTTGGGGAGACTCCTGGACTCCCTTCTGGACCCACAAGGTAAAGGAAGGCAGGCTCCTCGACCAAGTGGACATTTGAATGAAATAATGAGAAAGGCCCGGCTGTAAGGCGAAGTCATCAACAATTATAAATAATGCGCTGCATTAGACCTCCTCCCGAGTACCTACCGGGAGCTAGAAGATAGCCGCTGCCTAGGAGCCAGTTGGGCTTCTTATTTACCAACTGCTTGTTAAAAAGGAATTTTACAAGAAGCGCGTACTGCGTTGCACTTGTGGTAAATTACTTGGTCGCGATCAAGGCGACTCTTAAGGGGGGCTACGATCGAAGAACATTCGCGAAATAAACACACGACAACGTTCGCTGACATGCGTCAATTGATTAGAAAAGAAAAGAATAAAAATATAAAACAAAAAAAAAAAAAAAAAATACAACTTTGCGCACCTGAGCAGCCTCCGACTTTGATACGTCGACCTGAAGGCCGCCAGTCACATTATACAACACTGTCGCTGAGAAAATTATCGCATTTACGAGCCTTGTCGCCATTAATCGACAATTTTTACAATTTCGCACTATCTTAAATAGAGTACAAAAATAATTGTTAAATCATACCATGAAAAAGGGAAAACTTGTGTAAAACACATGTTGAAATGTAATACGAATGAAAAATGAATGAATGTCTGTTGCTAGTCGGAAAAGAGGTACTATTAGTTACCAAAACGAGAGTTTCATTACTAATGGAACTTGTACTATTATAAGTGATCTTAAAATAATGCAGGGTTTGTTCAAATAATTCTCTTCTATTGATTTAAAGGACAACGAGCTCAGAATAAATTCGTAGCTCCATGGAACATGAATGCACTTTCGCGTTGAACTTTTACGTTGACTGACAACATTCAAAAAATCGCAAAATGTTGAAGATGTGTGGAGAATCGACAATAGGATATTTTTTTTTTTTATGGGGAATACACTTTTTCCTTGTACTAGGCACTAATAGTATCCTCGAAGCACTTTATGTGATAATTTTATAAAACTAGTACTGCTTTATAATTAAAAGTAGAATTAGATGATATCGAGTATTTACGAGTATTGGATTATTCCATAATAAATCCTTTTCATAACTTTCTTAAAACTGGAAATTTTTACGATAAAAGAATATAAAAAGTACAAGTACAATTTTTTTAAAAAATAAGCCAAAAATTTCTTTGTATAACTTCTGTGGGAAATTTCAAAAATTTCAAGAATTAATAAAATAGCAAATTTTTAAAAAAATTTGATTTTTTTAAATCTATGGAAAACATTTAAGAAATTCTTTGTACTTAAGTAAACGTAAAATTGGAATTTATAAACAAATTCTTCTGGTAAATTTGTAAACGAAATGTAATAATGTGTTTTCTTGTACTTATTAAATTTTTAATCTTCATATTTTATTTCGAGTTTTTAGCTGTTTAGTGAAAATTTGAAAATAATTCGAAAGACGAAATCCAAAAACAAGATGAGTAGTCTACAAGGAAGTTAAAATAACATAGTTTGAAATAATGGAAGAACCTATGTGGAATCCTGGATATTTTTACTTAATTGAATCTTAATTTAGATTCGCAGCACGACATGAGGCAGTCAAGGAATGCCATTGGACATTTTATTTTATTTTATATTTTTTTCCGTGATGGAACACAACATCCGCCTAGGAATTCCATCTGCTTTCGAAACTGCTGTACAGTAAACAGATATCAAAAAGTTTCCATTTTCCCTAAAAAGTCATCGAACGTCGTCGGCTAGAAACGAGAAATCCTTGGGAGGAATGCGGAACGATTATGCAATGACCTTTCGTGGACGTTGTTGAGGAGAGAAATTTTTCTTGCATTCACTTGACCCCCTTCCCTTTGCCTGGACACGGCACCAGGTGATGATATCTATTTCAGATATCATGAGGTTAATTTTTTTTTTTTGGTAAAAACGAACATTTTTCCCAAAAATTAAAATAATTTTAAAATTTAATAAGAAACAGTTTGCGGTTCGTGGAATTTTCACTGCATAGTCGACGCGCTGCAAGATAGTGCCCTATTTGGAGCGCTGTAACACAACAGACGCGGCACCGCGACAAGCAGTCTGAGGGAATTATGCATTCCAGTGATTTTCCGTCGTCTTGAAGAAAATCTGAAATTTATAAAAATTAACTCGGCTGGCGCGTCGGCAACGTGGTCGCGATGATGTCGCTCCAGCAGAGTTAATCTTGCGGTTAGAGTTTCTCGAAAAGGCTAAAAAATTCCATCCTTAACGACATGGTGGACACCGCACGGTGCATAGCCTGGAATGGGATACGTCTTCCCGAGTACATCAGCTAGTCCAAAGGTGTCTGTAGGCCCATGCAATAAGATAATTCCTCCCTTACGTCCGAAGGCCTGTTATGTCGGGGGATAAAAAATCAAATCACAACTATTCGTCTTCCTTAAAGGCGTACAAGAATGTACGACAAGATTTTTTATAATATACCCGTTGCCGTTTTGCGCTCTGAGCAGTTTTTTGCACCCACCTCCAGGGAGCTGATATAGTTCCTCAAGAGTTCCATCGAGTTCCACATCTTCGTCTGTCTTGGATTAAGAAAAGAACAAAAATAGAAAAAAAGAAGAAATCTTAAGATGGACAAATAAGAAGTAGATGAAGGAAGTAGAAATAGTTGCTGCAGTTCTCCAGACGATGGCAAAGACGACCAGATGAAAACCGCCTTCCCATCATCATCGCAAGACGTTCTACTGACTTGGGGCACATCTTAAGCCTATAGTTCATAAGACGGACGTCTCGCGCGGCATTACTTCGCGCGCATATTGTCCAACGTCGTCCACCGTCTTCCACACCACGGCGTCGGTGAAGAGTAGGATGCGCACGCGTAAATTATCGCGAAGTGCTGCTCCAGCAGCCAATTGGACGCGACAAACCGTGGTCCAGACATGCTGTCTCTCGGGCCAGTATCCAGCATCCACCGCACCATCGGACGGTATTGTCTTCTGTGGACACACTGGACGTTGGACAGTCGACGATGTCAGGTGGATCGATGATAATGATGATCGACGATGACGAAGACGAGCAGTTGTGATGTGTGGTGTCACCTGACCACGTTTATAATGTGATTTATTCTAGATGCACGGTGGATAACGAAAAAAAAAAAGAAAAATAGACGCTCACCGTAGATCAATTTCTTTGTTATAGACTCGCCTATGCCACGACATTTAAGACGACGGCCAAGACGATCGCATTTATATGGCGATTCGACTGGTAAACCCGTCTCAAGAATCATCGATATACCGGCAATGGCCGGTAATTGCGCTCGGTATACCACTCGCGTTTAAGATTTGTCGATTCCAAGTGAAATATGTGAGAAGGGAATTTCTAGCGAAAATCCACTAAAAATCGCGCTCTCTGTTCGATAAATTCTTTTTGTTAATGGCATTTTTGCCATTGCGCGACGCACTTTAGCACTTTTTGCCATGGTCTACCAGAGCTCCTTCCAGTTTGTTCGTAATCAAGACAACGAACGACGGTATAATGATTGAGTTACTAACGCCTAGTAAGATGGATAGTACTAAAGACGAACACTGTCGCTAAAAAAAATATAAATTTATTTTATTTCGTCTTCTAAAATATAAATAAGTGAACAGAAATTTAATTCTAAAACGTAATGAGAAAAATTTACAAAAATAAATTCATCACTTTAAATACAGTTTAAACTTACCGCAAGAACACGTCCAGAAGAAAATACTGACCCTTTTTATTTTATTTTTATTCAACAACATTTTCTTATCTTTAGCCAAAATATAATTTTGTAAATCGGAATAAGTTTTTTGCAAATGAAGAAAATTAATAATAAAATCGACCACATGAAAATACTTGTTTTGCTTACATGTGTATAATTAAATTAACTTTAAGCTATATGTCGAATATTAGGCTGGATGATGGACTACAAGATGTTTATTGCTTTCTAATAAAAGACATCTAAAAATATCCTTTTTTTTATCTGCAGGACGATAGATCACCTCTATCATCTGGAAATGAATCAGATGAGTCGTCAGACGTTGATTCCCCGGGTCCAGCAAGTATAAACAACAGTCAGACTATGCTGACTGATTCTCCTAACATTGACCATCCGAACAATTTTCACCAGCATCAATCCCAAGGGTTATCCTCGGGATCGTCGCATTTCGATGGCCTGAAGCCACCAACGTTGGCTCAATTGGGCGGTAATGTTCTCTACCCGCCAGCAGCACTGGCGAACATACCTCAGGAAGTTCTTCTAAGTTTAGTGCAATCGGGACATTTGCAATTGCATTCAGAAGATGGTAAGTTTCAGAGAAATTTGGAAAATCTTCTACTATACTATATTAACTATATTTAGCAATAACAATTAAAACATTTTTTTAATTTAAGAAAATGTTTCATTGGATTGCACATATTAAATAAAACTCAAATTTATGTGTCGAGTCTAGAAAATTTGAGTTACACTTAAATTCGTTTATTGAAAAAGTCGGAAAGTACTCTAATAAATTTAAACTATCATCCCATCATTTCCCATTATTAACCTTGACCTAAAAATGATAATATAAGTGTGATTCCTTAACATATGTGTATTTCCAATTATCTTTATCATTTTACCTTTTAGAGGTAAAAAGTATTCATCATCGTAAAGGCATCCCATAGGATCTCAATTCTCGTACGTGATCCATAACTTGATGACGTTGAAATGTAACCATTCCACAATATTTAGAAATTTAGATTCAAACCCTTACCTGTGATAGTAACAAATTGAATAAATGTCTTCTACTTTGAGACATTACATTACCTCAATTTAGATATCGACATGGAATCCATGAAAAATTAAAGATAATTTTATATATTTGTCTCTACTTTTAAAGCACTTAGCATTTATTAAAGAAATTACAAAATTATATTTGGCGTAAGCCACCAATAGTGCGCCAGGGAAATTTTTTTTAATTAAAAAATAAACTTTTTTTAATTAGAAATTTAAAAAAGAATCATTTAATATTATTTTTACAACCTTCCTAAAAAAATTTAGTCATTTTAGTTTCATTCATAACTACCTAATAAAACATTTTGACGTAAAAACGAAGCCATTAAACGTTCAGACTGATGGTCGTCAATTTGTTTTCGACGAAACCCAAACAAATCTCGGCCCGTTTCAATATTGACCCATTAATTTGGCGAGAACATCGTCCAAAATTGACAGTGCCTTCAATTAGCCCGGTAATGTCTCAATTTGCCATAAACGCTTCGGCCAGCTGACTTGGACGACTCCCGGTTTCAGTGGCAAAGATCAACAACCGTCCTTAGTGATGTCGTATAGTATTTCCTTAACAATGCTTTCGCGTAAGACGTCGCCGCGATCTGGCCGACGACGACAGTTGAACTTCCATTTAAATCGCGTCCATTCATCCCATTTCGTCACGGTGACACCGTCTTTGGGGCAGCTGACATTGCATAACATCAGCGCCGGTGCACGCCATAAGGAGACCATCAAGACGACAACGACCAGCACATGTGATGGCGATCACCGCGGTAATCCCGTAAAGGAACCGCGAACCGTTCGCGGGGTTCATCGATGTCCGAGTCCGCGCCTTCGACTTGTGGGGCACCCGATCGAGAGAGATCCCCCATTTCCATACTGACCAATCAGAGCCCCGGGTTTCCGAAGAAAATGAAAAGTTTCCCTATTTGCGTACAACAAACAAATATGTCCTCCATGTCCATAAGTTTTGGACGACACTCGCCACAAGGCGCGCGCCGCTGTTTATTGTTGTAGCCGGTCCGGTTTAGGGTTACCATTTACACGGATTTCAGAACAGGTATACTATTACTTTCAATAAAACATAGAACATATGCTTTCTGTTTTCACAATGCGGCCCTTGAAGGTTTTTCCTTCTAGAGAGTAACATTATAACTTTACCTGATAACAAAGCAACAACCTCGTAAACGATTAAAAAATAAAAAAACAAATTAATTAGATTTACCTTCTAGTAAGACTAGACTGTACTAAACTCCCTATGGCTGGGTGGTTCCCATTACTAGATAAATACTATTTAAGATTACATACTATTTAAGATTTATGAAAAAAAACTATTAGACAATTTGCATAGATAGAAATTAATTAAATGAACTATGATAAAATATTTTTGCTTTGAAGAATTTCTTCTTTCTCTTTTTTAAATGAAAATTTTATGCTGTATACTGTAAAAAACAAAAAATAGCGATCTTATTGAAATAGCAAGAATAATTTTAATTTTTAAGTTAAAATCCCTGAAAAATAAAAACATAATTTTTTTAAAAATAATCTTCACGAAAGTATTTAAATATTTTGAAGACTAGCCCCTAGTAATTTATCCTACGATCTTGGCACGTTCATTTTTTATTCCAGTAAAAATTATGAGATCAAATTTTATGTTAATAGCAATGTTAGCCCAGTGAAATTTCAGAATAAAGTGTTTTTGAAAAAAAAAGCGATCAATAATGCTTTGTTTTAATAATTCCATAAAAAGTGAAATTCTCGTTTAGTCATTTCTGAGATAAAGTCGTTTAAAAAATTATGTTCGTATTTTTTCTCACATCATGCTTTTCTTAATAAACAAATTTGACAAAATGTTTTAAATTTAACATTTCGTAATTATAAAATAGAAAGAAATTCAAAGCGTTCGCTGGAAGAGAGATTTCAATTTTGGAATCTATCCCTACAAGAATTAAGACTACTTGACTAATTTTTAGTAACTGGATGTCATAGGCTAGAATGACTAGGTAAATCCAAAATGATGTCCATCTAAAAGGCTTTCAAAGACGATTTGTAAAATATACAAGAGATATGGACTTAGTTTTAAAATTGTCAAAATGCGTGTAATATTCGAAAATATTTTACTGTACTCTAAAATTTAGCTTAGCCTTTATAAAAAAAAAACAAAATTTATTCAAGTAAAAATTCAGTTTATGGTAGTTTTTTGGTCTATGCGGAGATTGCAAACGGGCCTTTACATTTTTTAAAGTGGTAACCCCGGTTCGGTGGTCAAGCTCCGGTGATAGCCTTTTTCGCGATTCCGCAGTTTTTCACGCACGATTTAATTGATTTTCCCTTTTTCAGATGGCAGTGGTCATCAGTTTATAACGATTCCATTTCCGATGCCCGGCGGAGGCGGGGGAGGAGGCGCCACCAGTTCAAATTCAAGCCTGAATTCCGCAGGAAATAGCTCAGGAGGAGGACCGGCTGCCCATGTCAGCAGCACAAATAGCAGCAAACTCCACATCAGAGATCTGTCGACGAGGTCAGGTGCCACAGGTGGTGTCTCAGGTACGGCGACATCGTCGTCTGCGGCGTCGATCGCCAATGGGCGCGATTCGCCGCCAAAAGACGGCATCCGCATTAAAAAGGAGATCATCGATTAACAGGAGATGGACCTCTTTCGTTCGCGAAACTTTTCCCCCGCGATGGACCCCCGTAGGGAAGAGTTCTTCTTATTATTTTCTTCTGCTGCTCTCGTTGTGCTCGATTCAGTTTTATCGTTTCTTAAATTCTTTTATTTTATTTTATATTTTTAACAATTGACTGACCGACGACAGTTTTAGTGGTAGCCGCGGACTTTTTGAAGCCCGCTTTAGACCTCAGTTCAATTTGTTGACTGCCAGGTCGGCTTTTCTTACTGCTTTAATTTTTGCTTTTAATTTTGTCTTTTTTTTTTATTATCATATTGCCAAATTAGATCATTGAACTGTAAATACACATATGTGTGTATTGTAGGCGCTTACGCACGTTGACCGGTAGGAAAAAAAAAACTACTTTGATCTGGCCACTTTGCGATCGTAGGAGGATCGTGCCTCCGCATGATTCGAAAAAAAAAATGTTTTTTAAGGAAATTCCGCGATAATTTATTGCAACTTGACTGGCTCCAGTAGTCGCATTTGGAATTTTTCAAAGGTTGAGGTTTTCTTTGATAGTCTTCCTCTTAAGGTTAATACGTTTTCCCTCGCACACTGCTCGAAACCTCTTCCTAATAGAGCTACACAAATTAAAAGAGAAGAAAAAAAAATTTATAATATTTGTTGATGTTGTTTGATTGGATTTTTTCCTTCTTAATTCGTACGCCTCTTCTTGCTAATTTCTTGAGTTCAATGACAACGCTAGTAAGTTCTCTGTTATAATTTTTTGATTGTATCGCGCTCTATTTATTGTACATCAGATTCATAACTTATCATGTGGAAATATATTGAAGTTTCGTATTTAGCTCCTGCGTTTCTTTCGATTTCTACCTCTTGAAAAACATCAAAGTAAGTATGCATGAAATTTACGAAAAAAAAACTTTGCCATTACTAATAAAATGTAAATCCCTTATTTTTTATCTTTGTAATTATTTTTCTGTCTTTTTATACTTAAAATGGTTTCTATTTTTAAATATAATTTAGTATTTTTCTTATAGAGAACTTTGGAATGCCTTTTTTTATTTGCTAATACCATGGACTTATTTTTATAATTGTTTGTTATTTTTCGCATTTTGTTTAGAATAATTCTTTTTAATTTTTGAAGGGGATGTGACGATTAGAAATTTTTAAATTTTTCATCTTATAATTAATTTATTGAGATTTGACGAATAAGCAGAAAGCGCATTGTGATTTTAAAATTTTCATTTAGTAGTTACCATTTTCTGAAAATTTTATTAAAACACTACAACATACAAAACTTTTAATTAACTTAAATAAAGTAAAATAAAATTCGTAGATTGGCCACAGAATTCCTGAAGAATCAACACCAGTATTAATTCTCTAGTAAACGATTTAGGTTTTAATAATAAAACTATACTATAATTTAGTCATGACTACCAATTTAAAAATAAAAGCTTTTTAACGTACATTTCTAAAGTACAAAACAATTTCGTCATTTTAAAAGTGCATATTACGCTCTGTATTTAGATAATTAAGGAGGTAATTAAAATTGAAAATAAATACTACTGTACCGACTTCGTGCTGTACTCAATTTACTAGTTTAAATATTTAAATGCAAACTGAAGTACATGCTTTTAAAATGTTAAAATTATGTTATACTTTTTATAGCCCAAGTACCGAAAGGGGACCAGAGGGCTTTTATTTCAACACTTATTTCAAAATTGCGGAGCAACAGAGATTCCTTGAACTAGAACAACAGAAGTCCTTTGGGTGGTATTGATTTTGGTCCCTTAATATCCCCGCAAAGTGGCCCACTGCCAATAAAATGTAATGGCGAGGGTGCAATTACACTGCCCATAAACCTCTAATCAGGGGCACCTTTCCGTTTGCGACCAGGCAAATCCATCATGAGTGACATTTTTATTGATTTCCCTATCCAGGGACTATCTCGACCACCCGTTCTATCCTGCCCCCTACTTCGTGCGGGCTACGTCCAGCGCCCTTCTTCCTTATGTAGATTGTCCAAAGTGCTTTTGGCTTGACCGGTGTCCACATCGAAAATGAATCATTGCCGGCCCCCGTGCCCCCTGGGACGACATATGACAACGGGTGCAACATGCGAGACCATCGATTTTACGACTGCCCATCCTGGGCTTGGATCGCTGGTGGGTGTCAGATTGCGGGGCGGGGATTTGTTTTAATTTTCTGAACATATTCAAGAACCTTTTTTTTCCTGTTTTAGAATCCATCAAGTCGTGGCTAACCCCTATGGAGAAATTAGTTTCTGTTTTCGTGATTAAAGACACAGTACCTTCCTAGGAACACACACTGACACTCCGGATAAATTCGAAATGGGGTTTTAATGAGCGATTGTTGTTCCTATCAATCTATTGCGTGATTAACAATTTCGTGTCCACCTGATGCTTCTAGGGAAAAATGTTCATGATAGTTGGAGAATTTACACTGGCTCACTGCAATGCAGTGTTTCGAACTTTGAAATCATTTGTCAAAATTTATATTTGCCAAGAAATAAACAAATTTTCCATTTAGAACTTTTCAAAAGAATTTTTTTAGTATTCTTCAAGTAACAACTTCAAGAGTAAGTAGTTATCCTGCATATGCCCTTTTTACTAACACCATTCCTTCAAAATGACATAAAAGTAAGCTATACCTTGCAAAAGTAGAAAATTTATACTTTTCAAAACCTTTGATTATGGCACGTACAAGTGACCATTTAGATTTTCCTTTTAAAAAATATTTAAATAAGGTCTCTAACTTGCAATTTAGATCTTAATTTAAGAGAAAAAATTGCTATTTTTAGAAACATCTTTTATTCTAAAAATGTAAAACGTAGTGTACTGAAATGCATGAATTGTATTCTCTTGGTATTTATTTCCTTCGGATTAGACTTAAATTTACGACATATACGGGCAAGGCATTACATGTCCTGTTCCTTCCGAACGAGGCAGGCATAGTCCAGCAGGTACGATAATGCCTCCTGCTTGAATTAAGGTGAAGTAATTCCATGCCAACGCACGTTCCCTGCACAAATAAATTTCTATTATTTACATGCCCAGGGTCGGCAATGTGACCCCTAGTTTTATCCTATAAATCCGAACATGTCATAACCGAAATCAAATTGGGGCCTCGATAGAGCTCAACGTTCCGAGGGAAAGGAGTCGATGGGGCCCAATGAAGGACAAATGGGCAGCCTTGAGTCGAAAAATTGCCTTCTTCTAGAATTAATTGTCCCATTAAGGACAACCCCTGCTACTTACCGCCGGTATTGAGTATATCGGCCCGAATGTGTGGAAGCAGCCTGTAACTTTAATTGTCATCTGGCGATTAACTAATCCGGCAACGTCATGGGAAATTAACCAACCTCCCTTAGCCTCTTTAACCCCTTTTCCTACATGAACGAAATTCGGATGGGGTGGTGCCGGATTGGCTTATACGACGTTCGTTGGAATCTGGCTCAAGGGACACGTTCATGCGGGGGTAAAAATTGGGGTAGGTACACGTACGTTACCTCCACGTTCAGATTAGTGGGACGTGCATGGCCGCAGAGCAAACCGAATTACAATAATTGCTGTGTTTGGGGTTTTATCTTGAAAATCAGCCCTGCGACGAGGAGAAACGTGATTCAGGTGATTCAGTCCTTATGGTGCATTTGAGTGAGGGGGCGGGTCTGGGTCCTGCACATCAAATTAGTAGGGTAGCGCGCATTGCCACGTGTCTAGAACATTTGTTTAAGGAGCCAGGTCTTCTATAGTTTAACACTAAAGTAGGCCTTAGATTTATTTGCCTTGAATAGTGTTATCAATCAAATAAAAGAAAAACTAGCCTCTACTGTTTTGTCAGTAAATGGAACGCCGTTTTAGATCCATATAAGATTCTGATTTTTAGAATGAATTTCAGAATATGGTGTTTATATAAAATATTTCAGATATCAATTGTTTTTTACCCACGTACTATTATTACTTTTTATTAGTTTTAATCTCTTCCATCTTACAAATGAGAATTTCTTAAGGCCTTTGGTCTTGGTCTATAGACAAAAAATTTATTTATAATTACTTCATTGTTGCAAAGACCAATCGTAAATATTTACTTTTACCTTAATTTCTTCACTAGAGTGATCCGTGCATCAGTTCTCATCTACGTAAATCTACAATATGATTGAATTTTTTGTTTTCTGTATGGTTTTATTCCTTTTTAAATTGAATATTATTTTTATTTAGTTTATTAATTTCTGAACTAGTGCAGTTCGAATTGTGGGGGGTAGCCATACCCAAACCCACTCTTTAACCTTAGTTACACCAATGGAGGCGCGTTACTAGGCCAATCGAATGGTTGACGAGTTAGGGACTAGGTTCTAGCGGGCGTTTGTCCATGTCCTGTTCTGTCCCTCGTCAGTCTTTTAAATGTCCTCGCGCTGTCTGTCGACAGGAAATGAAAAAATCTATAAATGCCGGAGGACTGTTCTGAGTAGTGAACGCGGGAACAGGCAGCACTTGTCAGTACTCCCTATCAAGAGTTTCTGGCTGATTTCCTGTATTTCCTGGATTTCCTGGACTCTTGTTAATATCCAGAGAGTTTTTGTGTCGGGCAACAACCAGGACACTTTCAAGACAACGATATAGCCCGAAACGTTCAACGTCGGCCGTCGGCAGACGATGATAGAAGGATAATGTTGGCGCGAAAGCCGAGGAAATTCGATTACAACTTGAACCCGATTCCGACACGACCACTTCTTAAGAAGGTGAACGATCCGAAGAATATGGGCTGCGCCTCCTCGCAAGCCGCGACTATGGGGGCTCTGGCCGTCTCAGAAGACGGGACAACGGCCGCCGTGGAGCCGATCAAATATCGTAAACTGCCCTCGATTATTTGCAACTCCCCGAAGTATGATAAATTAACGCTTTTCTCCTCACACACAGCTCCTCCCGAGAGCTTCGAGATTCCGCTAGATGATGATGAAGGAGGACAGGTGGATAGCATCATTAAAAAGCATCCTCCAAAAAGACTCCAGAGGCTCACTGAAGGACCGCCCGTAGCCCCAACGACCATCGAGGACCTCGAGGAGAAGTTGGCCAAAGCAGAAATCAGGCGAAAAAATTACTTACAGCAGAAAATTGAAGGAATCGCTTCCCTAACAAAGAGCCGGGACCCGGATGGATCAAATCCAGAAGAGACCCCGGGCGACAATCACGATGAGGTCCAGGAGACCAGGGACGAAAGGCCGCACGAGCACCTAAAAAGCCTGGAAGGTCTCCCAAACGATGGAACATAAGCCTAATTCCGAGGATTTGTTTTTGTCGTTTGATTCAAATTTTTTTCTGTGTGGGTGTTGTGTCTTTTTTGGTACGAAATAAAATTATCCCAGTACTGTAGAGTTTCGTTTAAACCGAAAAAAATTCAATATACTCCCGACTGGGCCAATGTATGTCCCCTGACTTCAACAGGGACCACAGTCTTGCTTCAGGGGACTTCTGCTGATGAGGGAAGGTCCCCTTTTTAAGGTTTTTATTCGTCGAGTTTTCCTATTTTTCCTGGTTTCACATTTTTAATTCTTTGGACATAATTTTGTTGACGCTTATTTAATTTGCTGTAATAAATTTTTAATACAGGTCAAAATTCTATGATTAGCGCACAGTCAAAGGTCAAAGAAATGATTACTTTACAACTTCTTTCTTAATATATCCCATTATTTCTAGATTTTTATTTTGGATTTTTTAAGCCGAAAATTAATGAAATTTGTGATGAACTTTTTACATTAGCTTTGCTTTTAAAATTGATAATTAAAAGAAACGTGAAATTCTGCCTATTTAAAAATAAAAGTTGCAAACTTATTATTTTATACTTTGTAAAAAAAATAATATGATTTTCGTCTAAAACCTCTCTTTTTGCAAATTTTGGTTCGAATTTAGGTAATTTTAGACATGGATAACACTCAATATAAAATTTGTTCTTAGTTTCTTTTTTTAAAAGAAAATTTGTTCCTTTATAATAATACTGAAAAGATCTGAATTTTAGCTAGACGTGATTAAACTATAAAACTACTGCTCAAATGTCGAATGTGCCTACTCTTGTCCTTTAATTTAAATCTATTCCAGCCTTGCCTGAAATGACTTTACAATAGCTCCATTCACATCACTTACACCTGTCTTCTCATTGTCCTACCTTCAGTGGTTTAACTAGACCTTTCTAATTAACACGTCACTTGGTGGGTGGCCTGCTAAAATTTGCTAAATTGTTGAACTATCGAACTATGTCGATGTTTGCCTAATCAATGTTTCAGGATCAGCCGAAGATTTTCCTCGACCAAAGGTCCACAAGTAGATGCCAATAACCTTCCGTGCCCTTCGGCCATAGAAACCGACATGAAATAATCCAATCGAGAGGCACAACCGAACCTGTGTAAACATCTAAAGGGCCTAAGGACCTTAGAAAGTTTCCTTTTGGGATACTGATAATCTCGCTCTTTTCTACCCACCTTCATGTACCTGTAGCAAGCTGAAGGTTAATGGTAATGAACAAAATTAGTGTCCACCTCCTTCCTGATGGTGAGACAGCCTTTAGAAGATCTTCTTAAAAGTGTGCCATCAAACCCAATTACTCATGGCAATTAAATCTGTCGGAACTACTTATGATAGCCCATTAATCCGAGGGAATCAATTCGGTTTTGGGCAAGGTGACCCTGATTTCATTGCATTGTCCTTACCAAGACCCCCATCTCCTTTTTCCGGGGAGACACTGAAAAATGCTCGTCTTTCCGAGCGGTGAAATCAAGAGGGATCACTAAGACCCAAAGAAACCCCAAGTATCTACATCTTACTACCCCTGACAGTTCTTCGACGGCAGAGTCGCTCCGGTGACATATTAGCTCCTCGAAACTAATCGCCCTCTTGTCTGAGGAGCTGCTCAGAGCTGCTCGATTATGCCGAAGACGTTTGCCCAATTAAATGTTTTACGAGTGTTAGCGCGCTAAGGGGTTTCCATCCACCTGTCTTCACCCCCGAGCGCCAATGTTTGCATAGTTGGTGGGAGCCGGGCAGGGACGGTACCTTATCCAGGAATTATGGGTTAATCGTCGATGGCGAGTACGAGGGGTATCTACAGGGCATATATGGGTTACAGGAACAAATGGTGTCTCGTCCTGGCAATTTTCGTTGGTAATTTATTGTTTATATAAAGGAAACGGGGCAGCAGGGAAAACGGACGATTTATTTACCTTGGGAACGAATATTAAAAGCTTTATACCAAATTTGTATTAAATTTATAAAAAGCAAACAATGTCGTCTACTTTAATATACGAAATTCTTAAATTCATCTAATTTTAGAAATTTCCAGATTTCACAACAATCGGATTTCAAAAAAGAAAAAAAAAAAAACAAGATTTTAAAATACTTTTTATAGAAAATGTGCTTTTTAAACCCATAGTATTCAAATTTAATTGAGTAGATTAGATCCGAAGTAAGAATATCAATATTTGTTCAAAATAAATAAAAAGTGCTCTAGAGTTTACGAGATTTAGAAGTAGGTTCATAACTTTCTCCGAAAAATAAAACCTTTTAGAAAAAATTGGCATTTTAATGTAATAAAGAGATTGATATTTGGAATTTGGTTATGGATTTGGTAAACAACCACAATAAAAGTGAGGGAGTCTTTCATTAAAAATTTACATAAATATTCTATTATTTTTTATTGAATTCGCAAAACATTCAGAATAAAAGATCAACATTCGGTTTGGGATTTCACGGAATAATCTGGGGATTTGCGAATCCACAGTTTTAGTAAAGAAGATTTTGATTGTGATTTAATTTTTGGCTTTCAAAATTTATATTTTATCCTATCCAAATAATTTCGAAGTGCTCATTTGTTGAAACCCAGCCCCACTTTTGGCAACCGTGAGTTGTCATTACATCGCTCGGAGACCTATAAAAAGCGGCGAACACGATGATCCCCGGTTACGTTACCAATTAGCAAATGGAAGCACGATTCCGGTGACATTGTTGCAAACCCGAAGAATGTCCAGGCTCTCCATAAATCACCGGTCGATCGACAACTCCTCCGTACTGCTAATTAAAAAAGCGAAGTAATCCAGGCGAGCGCGCACCACGGAATTGTTCGAAAGAAATCGTTTGTGCCGCGGTGGCTCTGGTTTTCGTTGCCTTATCCGCGTAGCGACATTACGACCGAAAAAGGATCGCTAAATCGCTACGAGGCATAAAAATTATTACAAATTGCGAGCACGCATGCGCATTCGCATTAAATGTGATTGCTATTGATATGGCGGGAATAATTACAATAAGAAGCTACCTGAAGCACCGGAACTTCCTAATTCAGAAGCCATCACTCGGTGCGCCCGCCGCGCTCTTTTGCGCGCCACTCTAGCGTTTGCGGTGCGGCGGTTTTATACTGTCGCTCATGTTTTTCTTTCAAATGGGTTTTTATCATGTTTTTGATATAGCAGATTTTATGCTAAACAGCCACTGCAATCAATCATGGGTTCAAGGTCACTAACCATTGAAAATATTCCGAACAAATTTCTTCGTTGGCTAAAACTTCTATTTTTAAGTTTTCTATGTGAGGAGATTTTAAAAACGCACCACAAAATGCACCTTCAAATTGGTAAAATTATTTTATAATGAGTTTCGAAGGAGGTTTTATTGCGTTTTTTTTATTAAAAAATTTTTAATGGTCATGTTTAGCGTTTTATTTTTTAAAGGGTAGGTTTCCGACATATACGGACACCAATAAAACAACAAATTAAATCCTATTAAAATGCTTAAAACTCTTCGAGACTTAGTTTTATAAGATAGAAAAGCTTCCTCCGGTCTCGTTAGAAAATATCAAGAACACACCTAAAGTTAGATAACAAATGAATAGCCTAAATTTGAAATGTACCCTAGAGCTATCTTACAATTAAAGACCCATTAAAATTCTTTCGATAATCATAGGACAATATCAGAAAAGACTTCGGTAACCGATATTCCTGATTTTTGTACAAAATGTTTCAGCCAGATCAGCCTAGAAATTCCAGAGAAAATGGGAAACATTATATAAGAAACCATAAGCGACAATTTTTTCAGAATAAAAGAAGACATAAACGACAATTTTTTTCAGAATTATAGAAAAACTCTCTGGTAGATTTGCTAAAAATTTATATAAGAGCATTTGTGAACCATGTCCTTTCAATAAAAAATACGGATCATCAAAATCGGCGAACCTCGTAAAAAGTTATACAAGAACATACAAACGAATCGATAACTTTTTGTTTTTGAAGTCGGTTAAAAATTGATTTTGCTATGGAACCATATTTTAAAAGTTAATGAATTGTATTGTTTAATACTGAGAATCATCATTTCACGTTTATAGAATTAATGCAGAGGTTGTAGATAGAGGTGTGAACAAATTTATGTTTTATGTTCCCTACACTTACCTTTCCCAAATAATGAAGCACGTATCCAAATTTTTTTGGGAACTAATACGATTCCACTGTATTAACATTTTTCAACAGTCCTTTTTCCGTTTCTATGAATATTTGAGATATTACAGAATAATTTATAAAACTAATAAAAATAATAGAACTACTAAGTTTATTCTTGCGAGATTTTATTCAATTCAGTGTCTTATTTTAAGGCTTCAATTCGGATTCAGGTTTCCTTTTTCACGTATTTAGGACTCGACGTTTTTTTCAAAAAAAAAAATAAAATACTTACCTTTTGATATTATAGAGTAAATAACACCGTCCATTACTTAAATACCAAGAAAACATAAAAAATATAGAATTTTCTAAAAACTTGTAAAAATTAATTAGAAAATCCAAGAAAAAAAAACATAAATATTGTTTGATTGTGATTGATTTAACATATCAAAAGAGACTCATTCATGCTTTACTAATCTTGCATCTGAGGTAAATAGTGAAAGGCGGTTATTTTATTAAACATACATATATATTTTTGTTTCCTTTGTTCAATATATATAATAATTTTTGGCATATACCCGTATAATTTTTATATATAAAATTCTATATGACATAGACAAAAAACTATCATTTCCCACTATTACTTGCTTATCACCTACACAACAATGTTTCGTATCTTATCAATTTTATTTTCTGTTGTATTGTAACTGTAAATTAGTGTTGTTTTTTTTTTTCTTCAGCTTTTATTCGTTCCTAATTATTTTATTATAATTCGATTACCACCTTCGTCTTCGTCGAAAAGGACTTCCCTCGAAAAAAAAGCCTCATATTCTAATGGTGTGTCACCTACAGTAGTTTATTTCATGTATTTTTTTTCATATTATTATTATTATTATTATTATTTTGTGTTTTTTTTTTTCATGGTAAATTTGTGATTTATGATACTGCCTTTGACTATGTAACATTAGATGATTTCGTTATGAATTTTATCTAAAATCTACCGGTCTCTTAAGGAGTTCGAGGAAAATCATTTGTCACAAAACAAGTTCAGAGTGCCGTCTTCATCGCATAACTTCGTATAGCCTTTTTGGTTGTCTTTTTTTTTTTTTATTCATAAAGGTCGACAGTTTACCTATAAATATCTTTTTTTTTGTTTTGTTTTCCCTTAATTCCTTGGATACACAAATACGTCTTACAATTTTACAATTATCTTTACAATTTTCTTTTATTTCATACCATTAATTTTTTTTTTTCTCTCTTAATAAAAATTCTTTTCTACATAAACAATTCGGTATAAAAAATTCTTAATGTAAAACACTTAAGTAGACACTTATTCAACTTTTTCTTTTCATTTTGTTTTTAAAAACTATTTTTTCATCTTAATCAGAATGTACACAAAAATCAACTATTTATTACTTTTCTTGTTTTATTTTTTTTTTTTTTTTGGTTTCAAAAAATTTTCTCAGACGGTAAAGAAAGGTACAACGTTTTAAAAAATATTTCTGAACATGTACAGATTTATTTTTTGGAAGCAATTAAATTGTTTTTTGTTTTTTTTTCGTTTAGAAAAATCTTCTAAGAATATAAAGAAATTTTGGCACAAAAATAAATAACTTTTTCTTTTATCATTTTCTTGTAATCCAAAAACACTTTGAGCTGCTTAAGGACATTCATCTGAACTTATCCCCTTCATTATTTTTTCCTTCTACTACGAGCATCATCTTTCCATTTTCATCCCATTGTAATTTTTGTACATTCCACAATTAATTTTTTTAAATTATTTTGAAATTAAACTCACAAGATTTAGATAAAAGGAGAGATTTTACATAAAAGAAAATTCGCTTTATGCTAACTAATGCTGTCTACATTTTTCACATTTTGCAAATGTTAACAAGTTTTCCAAAAAATCGGTGGGACCTATCAAAAGGCCGAAATTAAAAGTTTTATACGTTTCTTTTTTTTTTACTTATTTAATTTAGCTCTTCTTTGAAATTGTTTTGAGTAGCATAGGAATTTGCTTTTTTTTTCGAAATTCGCCTTCATCTTGGAAAGGACTTCTGCATATATTTTTTTTTAAATTAATAGAAGATTTCGTGATATTACAAAAAATTCTTATAACTATTTTGTGTTTAGTAATAAAAAAAATAAAACGTCTACTACAATTAGAAAATTGTATAGAGAATCGCGACTAAAATGCGTGGTATCAATTTTGATTTGAACATAGGAAAAATGTATACCTTTTTTGAAGAAATACAAAAAACAAAAAAGTTATCATAAAAATTATAAGAATTGAAACGATTTATAAATACACCTAACGCCTCGACTTACACGGTAGATTGATTCCCTGAAAATGCCGTGTATGGATTTCTTCAATCGTGTTAAACGGAAATCGTGTAATTCGAATACCACGCAAATCGAGGACTAAGTGTACACACTTTGGCTTGAAGATTTATCGTCAATCTTTCTAGAGATTTTTGAATTTGATTAACTTAATCCAAAATGAAAAATTCAATATGATTAAATAATTTTTAAAAACCGGCTAAATTTTATCAATTGTTTTTTTGGCATTTTTTTTTGTAATACAACTTGTGATTGTTTGAATTTAATAAGCAAATGTACTTACAAATTGCACACCTTGGGATGCTGACGAAGGCGAATTTCCTTCCAGTAAGCACTTTTTCCTTTTTTTTAATAAAAAAAAAAAAAGATAAATGTATACGCATCAAAAATATTTTTAAATACAAAAGAAGAAATTGTTTTCCAATTTTTTAATTAAATTTAAATTCTGTTCGACTTAATATCTAAGGCTCCACAGTTTTCTTAAGTAACAATTGTGTCTTTTTTTTCGTACAGTAAATTCTTAATAAGTATCTCTCACCTAAAAGAAATAGACTAAGATTAGAGCTACTGATAACGTTGAAGTGTGCGTTTAAGTGTCTTCTTTTTTAAATTTATTCGTTTTGTTTATTCTTGTTGTTTTTATTTAAATGTTTTCTTCTTTTTTGTTGTTCTTTGGCATTTTATTTTTTATTAGTTTTTATACAATGACCAAGTTTTTTTTAAAACAAAAAAAAGAATACTTTTAATTATTGTCAATTAGTTTTGTGTATTTATTTATTTATTAAGTTGATTTTTTTTATTATGATTGAACAAAAAAAGGAAGTTCATTTCTTCAGTATGAATCTGTTTTTTTTTTTTCTTAATTTCAGGTTTTTTTGGCATTAAAAATGTGTTTGTTTTTATGAATTGAAAATATTTTGGAGTATTGTCATTTCTATTAAAACAAGGACTAGTAGTAGCGATTTTTAAAGACATGACATTATTTTGGAAAAAAAAAATACTTTGAAGATCGACTGCGTTACGCAAAATAAATTTTATGAATTTTATTTGGACGTCCTCAATAAGACGATACATATTTTCAATTTGCTTCAAATAAAACTTATTAGCGTCATGATGCTCTTCACATCTAGAACTCCTCCATTTCCATACGTGGCGTCAGAAGGTCCTCTCATATGAGTTCTACGGGACTATTTCGACATTCGGAAGACACTTCCTTAAAGGAATGACAAATTCTTCGGTATTTCATATCGATAAAAGTGTTTTCGCTGCTTTCATTTCATTTTTCATATTCCATCATGCAGTTGGGAGGCAAAAGGAAAAAAAAAATTCTCCTATCATGAAATGGCTCCACGTAAAGGGGAAAAATGATGCCTTCGAGGACAAACAAAGACTACTGAGAAAAGGGTTTACAGGAGCGACAAAAAAAGTAGTGAAAAAATAGCCGGGATGAAGAAATGTTCAGTCGTCTTACATTACCAAGGAATTTAAATGAGTGTCATGCAACATGGCTCCTTTACGGGAACGTGATGCAGTGAGTGCTTCTTCCAGGATACAGGAGGTTCCCATAAAAAGAGTGAATAATGATCCCGGGAGCGCATTGCTCAAAATTACATCGGCTGCAAGAAAATATTGTTTTTTAAGGGTGCTCGCGGCGTATGCACTGGAGCGTTTTGGATTGCGTTTTCTCTCACAATTAACGTAAATAAATTTAATGTAAACAAACTGGAAAATGTTCGAGAGATATTTTATGGTAATTGTTTTTGCGAAAGGTAAATATTTTATCCTCCCCCAGTCCACAAAATAAATGCCATGTTTTTAAGAAGAAATGAAAATCGTTATTTTTCGATTTTTAGTATAATTGAATAGTTTTACTGAAAATTTTTAAATTTTCTAATATTTAACCGAAATTATAATGGGTTATGTTTCAAATATGTTTGACAATGCGCAACATTCATTAGCTAATTTTGGAAAAATAACATTCAAACATAACAAAAAAAATTTTAATACTTGTCCATATCACAGACATGCTTTATATAATTTTTTTTTTTAATATCATTAGAAGTAAAATTTTGTTACATAAAGAAAACATATTAAAAGTGAGTTGAGCTCGCGCTCTGAAGTATCAGCAAATAGTTAAACAGATTTTTTTTTTTAAATTCTGTCTCAAATTCAAAAGTTGTTTTCAAGGTACTGACTTCTAGCCTATATGTAGACATGTGGATCTCTAATCTTCTTACTAATTTCTACCACTCATGAAAAATTTGAAAAAAAATATACCTTTTTGTAGGATCCTTAATTAAAAACGTGAAATTTTCGAACAAAGGAAAATTTAAATAAGCTCGGCAATTCAAAGAAATCATTCAAAAACTATTCCTTTATCCTTAAAAGTAAGACAAGTTCAACATGTCGATTGTATTTTTTAATCCAAAACTGTAGATATTTGCTTTTTATTGTTTTAAATTAATCCACAAATTTTAAATCTTTATGAATAGAAATGTAAATTTAAACACAAACATAAAATACACCTTGCGCCTTGGCAAAAACCACTTGAAACATAACCTCTCTTGGGACATTGTATAACATTTAATTCATTTTACTTTAGTTCATTTAATTTTTTTATATTAATTTATTTATCTACATACCGACTTTATTTAAAAATTATTAAAGCTCTCAAGTATATGTTATAAAAAACACACTATTTTTTTTAAATTTTTTCCATGTTTTAATTTCTCATCATCCTTTCAAATTCGAATCTTATACTTCATTCGTTGATCTAAAAATAAATTCCACCATATTTAAATTTCCTTTTTTTTTAAAGTTTTTAAAACTAAATGCTCTATAAAAATATACAAGTAAAATAATATAAATGTAAAATAGAACAGTGTATAAGTCCCAAAATTATGTAAAGGTTTTTATCTTTAAATTACTGATAAAATATTCTTTAAATATAAAATAAAATATATTTTTACTTTTATTTTTTTCCCTTTTGTTTTTTAACTTTCACGGTTTTTATGCTGAAATCTATTTTTGGGACATTTTTGTATTTATATGTGTTGAGTTTAAATAAATTTATTTAGAGCATTATCATTTAAAGATAAATAAATAAAATTTATAATAAACAACTACTTTCACAAAAGTAAGGACTCAGTCTCATCCACGAAATCATAATAGCGAATCTCAACATTGAACAATCGCTATGAAAATAAATGCTAGGCAACAACCCATACAATGGGTATTCATATCTTAACCACATTCCATGTCCTTAGAAGCGTCAATCTATACTTAAAACGAACCACAGTATATGCTATAGGTTTGCTTTTGATTTGGATTCATATTAATCTACGTTCGCATCTTGTTACACTTTAAGTTACTGGCTAAGTACGGCTACACATCTACTAGGTATTCCTGGAGTAGAACAACTGCTTGGGTCACTTCTTTTCCTCTTTAAACAAAAAAAAACAAAATATATATTCTTACAAAAATCCTATCATTACTCGCAGGACCTGCACTAAATTTAACTTAGAATTCGCTTGCTTTTGTTGTAGTTTTTATGTACAGAATTTTCATTTTATTTTTCTAATTTTTACTTTATTCGCTAGCCTAGGTACATATCATTATTATTATTTTTTTTTTGTTTTGTTAAAAAATACGAATACATACCTTAAGTGAACAAACAGATCCTGTAAAATGTCTCAATTGTTATGTTTTATTATTTTTTTTTTTTAATATCCCCCGTTTGTATAAAAAATTGCTTAAAAACGAAATTCCCCTAACCCGTCATTTTTTCGAAACCGTCGCCTTTGCTTTTGAATTCATAAAATGCAAAAAAAATAGTGATATAAAAGGGTTAAGGTATAAAATCAGCAACTATTTGCATTATTGACACGATACAAATTTTACTTCAAACGTAATTTTTAATCTAGCTGCTGTTTTTTATACTATTTTTTTACTTTAACGACGTTTAGTGCAATTTGGCGTAGCTGTAGAAATAAAACAAGTAAAAGATGCACTTTAGATAGTCCTAAAAAGCCTATTTTGATAAAACTGAAAGATACAGAACACTCGGTGCGCGAGTTACAATCAGCTTGAACAAGTTTTTTCTTTCTTCAACATAATACGAATAAAAATTGTTTCCTTTCAATTTATTTTATTTTATTTTTTAAATGTCGCACTAGAAGAGGCTTATGACCACTCAGTCTAGTTATAACAAAGGGGGTGCTCCTAGTAGATTTCGGATTATTGAAAATTGCCTGAAGTCCTTGGAACATAATCCGGTCAATGTGGCTGATTTCTTATCCTCCAAGAGAATAAGAGGACGGGCAAAGATGTTCGAGGGCGCAGGGACCCCATTAATAGTGAGAAGAGTCCCAGTATGATGGCCAGCTGCGAGCCTAAGCCCAAACGGGGTATAGTGGTGAATTCCTTGAGGCCCTGCTGATTAAACACATTATTTTCCCACGAACTGCTCCGATTTAGATAAAGTAAAAAGCTTTCCCCTTTTATCCAACTTAAACCGTTTTCCACATGAAGGGTTCATAGCCCTAAGAAGACGCTCGCCCGGAGCTATGGCAGATAGTTCTCCGGCTTGGCAGTCCTACGGCTCGAAAAGGGTGATACCAATGCAGGAGGAGGAGAGGGGAAGCAAATTCCCCTTGAGCTCCCGAAGGAATTCAAATTAACGAGCCAACTAAAGACGGACGACTAAGAAAACGCTACCGATAAAGTCGGACTGAGGCTGCCAGATGTTTCGGTTTTAAAATTAAATACTTAATTCCGGTGGGCGTCTTTAACAAAAGCTAGAAGTTTAGTTAAACTTCAGACAGAGAATATTTTTGTAATTTAATCTTCCTCTCAGAAATTGATTTTTAAATCCAATTATTTTAATATTCAGTCGATCGGATGGGTTTAAAAGTTTATAAAAGTTTCTTTTCATCTTCCAAAATGAATTATAACTAAAAGAAAGGAATTTTTTTAGTGAATATGAATTTCTGTATTGTAACTTACTTCTCAAATTTCCAAAAACTAAGAATTTTTAGGATTTTCATATAAAAAAAAAAGATTATTAAACCAAAAGAATTTAAAATGTGTATATAATTTAACGAATTTAGTGGAGCTATCTCCCAATTTACGAGTTTTTAAAGATAAAAACTTTTTAACATAAAAGGATAGTAAAAATTTCGATTGAAAATTAAATAATCAGTTCTGCATATTAAGGATATTTTTCAAAAAATATAAAATCTATTTTTATATTTTATGTGTTCAACTACTGGCAAATTTGAAAATTTCTATAGAACGCGTATCAAATTTTAATAGTTCTAGGAAAGATACAAAATATTTTCTTTAAAAAAAGTGAAAAAGTATTGCATTTCTACAACGAAAACGGTTTTTGTAAAACTAGCAATCTGCAACAAAACTAGGACGAACTTTAACTAAATTCCCTACACAAGAAGGATCAATAAATCTGGAGCATTTTAATCAGAAATAAGTACTTTCAGGAAATTTAATACGATCTCAACTAGCAACAGCATCCCAACTCGGGCAGAAGAGTCCTCTCTTGAGCTTGTATTTTATTCTTTCCTAAACCCAAGTGCAACCCCCTTTAAGCCTGGAATCCAGGAGGTATCACATTTTTCTGTTCGCTGTCTATAATCCCTTTTCCGTTCAACGAAGATAAATTGGTCTCGTTTATTTCAATTTCCTTGCAGCCCTTACGTCCTTACCTCCGTTGGCATACTAAACCGTCACAGGTACTTCCACAGGATCTACTTCTTCCCAGGAAATTTCTGTGATAGCTTAGTGAATAGGAGGATGTTCTGCAACTTTCTTATTTCATCGAAACAAGTTGCAAATTGATAACGGATAACAGAGACATATTTCCTGTTTAAGACTATATTCCAGCTAGCTTCCAGGTGAATTGACAGGACGCCATGAGACTCACGAGATCCTAAAAGAAGTATCTACATACTGGGAGATAATGTCAATGACCTGGCCTAACCTAAACCTCACCATAAACTTTCAGCATCCCGGAAAAATTGCATACCATAGCAAGGGATTACGATAGCTTCGCGAGATTACCATCTCATGGCACCAATTTCTGGCAGTGCCAGGGTATCTCACTACTATCCGTGTTAAATTGGACTAAGAAGAGAGTGATGGAATGTTGGTTCCATGGATTTAAGCGCACTGAAAGGGGTTGGGAAAGAAAGTTAACAAAAACTCTTTTAGTCCGACTGTATTTGCATTTAGCACGCTGCAGGTGGACTAGTAATCAGGTAAAAGCATTTGAATGGATCTCTTTTCTACCTAAACGAATCCTCCTGGAACAATGACACTTTTTCCTAAATGGAATAAAATATTCTTAAGATCTAAATGTTTGCGGATAAGGACAGCGTTTATCTACAAACCTAAATAGGGAATCCTACCAGTCGGAAGTGTATAAAGGTGTGGTATCGTTAGTATGATAACAGGGTGGTTGAAAAGCTAGAAGAAAACTTTAAATTCAATCGGCGTTTGATCCAGGGCTTTTTCCTCTGAGGTTGTATAAGGTAATCTCAAAATAAAGCAAACTAATCTAAAAATTCTTTGAAAATTCATTCATTTTTCGAAAATAGAAAATGTATCATGATTTAAAAATATTTTTCTTTTGAAGATAAAAATTAAAATTTTAACTTTTCAAAATATTGTGAATACACAACTTTTTTGATTATTGCCTTTAAAAAATCATAATTATTTTTTATCTGAACTATAAATTGAATATACTGCGTGTTGCTGAGCAGGTAAATAATACAAAAGTACAAATATGTGAAAAAAAATTTCCAAAAAGGCTCAATTTTTATTTTTAAAAAATTATCAGTTTTTTTTTATTTTTAACTTTACGATTTTAAATAATTTTAATTGGAATGGCTTTGACGACACATCAAAACGATTTAATTATTCAAAAAATCATAAACCAATATGAAGAATAATTCTTTGTATTTTTGTTTTGTTCACGATGTTATTAGACTTTTTCGAAAAGAAATTTTGAAGAATGTCTTTTGGAACATTTTTGATACCCACCAAATTGCACTATGGCCTCTCTGCAGCAAAGACGACGGCTCCACGTGCAAAACGATCCAAATATTGAAAAAAAAAGAATTTTCTCCTGCAAGCGTCTCGTCTATCAGTCGATTGGTTCATTCAATAAATTAGCGCTAACCTACTTAAGTCTAGAAATTCACAGAAAGGTTGTTAGATTACAATTTTCTCGGCTTGCTTCTGCTACCGCTCCTTCCCCAATTTCATCTTCAATTGTAGACACCGCGTGTCATTGCTTCTCGGTTTCTAGTGTGCCACTTACAGGTGAGTATCCTGACGTAGGTGCGCCTGAAGGAGGCATTGCACAGGGCATAGCACACTGGATTTATAGTTGAATTAATATAGCACAGGGCGTAGAAAAAGTCCCACAGCTCCTGTGGTATGCAATTGCCGCATGTCGTCAGCGGCTTGATTAGAACTAGGATATTGTACGGAGTCCACGTGATTATAAAACTAAGCAAGATAGCCGATAGGGTCTTCGCGGCCTTCGTCTCCTGCCGTTTCTCCTGTGATTTCTTTTTTTTCTTTGCCTGCCGGGTCAAAGGCTGAGCTTTCGCAAGCGGTTTCGGGATGATTTTTGCGTTCAAGGGTATCCGAATGTCCGGGGCATGGGACATTCTTCTAGCCAACGGTAGACTGTACTCGGAATCCCGGGAAGGGAGGTGCCGTCGGGGCGGCCCCGGGATCACCGAAAGAGGAACATCATCTTGTATCATTTTGATCGAGGGCGCTCGCTCGTCGCCCTGACCTCCGTCCGGTGGTAATCGTATCAAAATTGTATAAACGGAATCCTGGCTGACCGATCGCGAGCCAAGACGATTGCTATTCGGTAAGGATCGTGAGTCCCGTGGTCCCGGTATTTCTTGAAGCTGGGTCAGCGGTGCTAACGGGGGTCGCATCGGTGTCGGTGACACGTCCGGGATGATACTCACCATACCCGGTCGACCTGGAGCATAAGGATCGCGGATCACATTCAGCGATGTACACCTGGAAAACAAAAGAAACAACGAAGAACCATTTCGTTTACTTGGCTTTTTTTCTTAAAGGCCTTGCATACAAAAACTAAAATTTCACTCAGCAAATCACAAAAGCCTGAAGAGCTAATCTTTTGGACAAAAGTTTAAAATGGCGAATTTTATTCAGATTGTAAATTTACAAATGTTAGCAATTTTTAATAGTAATAACAATTATTTTGTTTTGTAATGATGAATTTAATGTTTAAGTACACGGACTTTGTAAATCTTAACTATTTATTTAATTATTCTTCTTTCAATAGAAAAAACTAAAAGAAATCAAATCAAATTCGACACAATCTAACAAAAAATAAACTACAAATAATTAAAAAAATCTTTAGCTTGATTTTTCTGTATTCACAAAACGAAAGTTAGTAAAACTAATTTAAAAAATACGTCAAAATATTCGTTTAAATTTTAGTAAATCAAATTAATGAGTTTCAGATTTGAAATTGTGTGCTATTGAATTTCAAATAAAATCAATCCATCCATTAATGGCTTTTTGGAGTATTTAATTAAGCATTTCAAAGTTTTCCCTTATTCTTTCAAATATTCATTGAAATAATGTGAAAATCCGAGGTATTTTCTTTATTTCATTAATTCAGTTTAATTAAACGAATTTTTAACTACACTTTTCTTAAATGCCTTAAAATAAAAATTGTTATTATTACTATATAGTCATATATTTTTTTTTAAGTCATGAATTTTAAGATTGTTAGCCATACTAAAACTGAAATTACTAAAGTCATTATTCGAGAAGTATTTTTATCTTAATAAAATTGTCCAATATTTTGAATTTTACAAGGTAAAAAGAACTTCCAACAGCCCGTATTTAATTTATCAGAATATAAAAAAATAAATTACTGAATGAATATGGAACATAAAAGTCTTCATTAAAACTTAAAAAAGTACTTATAAACATGAATTTGAATATCAGAATGCATGTATGATTTAATGTGCACTTAATTTGGAGTTTATGCCTTGTTTAAATATGTTTTCATCCTCAACAATACTCAACAATAAAATGTTTGAAAGCTCTCGTTTTCAAATAATAAAGCCAAGAATGCAATTAAATTCAATTCAATAGTTTTGTTAGTTTCATCTTTAGTTTAAGCAGTTTTCGACTATTTTTCACGACTTTTGGAAAATTAACTCTATCACTGGAAATTGGACTCTTCAGACCAATGTACAATGTTCGGATGCTCTGGGAGTTTGGCAACTTAATTTGGTTCGTTTTGCGAGCTTGTTCTAATCCCAGTCGGAAGTGCGGCCGGGGCCGGAGGTTATTAAGCCGAAACGGCCAATTTCCTCAGCTCTAGTCCACCGAAACGAACTAATAAGCATAAACAAGTGGAACTGTAGATTCTTTCCGGCCAGTTGTCCGGACCAGATCCGGATTGGTTTAAAATCTGGGGGTTTTTTACAATCTTCCAGTACGGGTCACAATTTGCCCGTAAAGTGACAGGGAGTTATTCCTGTGTAAATCTACAAAGTTTTACGTCTATCCTAAGCCCTATGTTGTAGTAAAAGTTTATCGTCAAACTTCCAGAGCACTACTTTTTGCATTGCCCTAGACCTCGGTAGCAGAAGCACTGCACGATGGGGCTCCATAAAATTTGCAGACTGCTTAAGGCGAATTACGAAAATTTAGCCCTTAAAATCCGGTCGCTTTAACCGGGGTTAAAATACAAAAAACAAAAAAAAAAAAAAACAGCGCTCATGCAGCCGGGGCCTTAGCAAAAAAACATACACACATACCCCCTACACAAGGTACACAAGCAACACTACTCGCATTTAAATTGATAAAACGAAATATAAAGGTATAATACAACAGACATGAACAAGGTGCGCTGCATAGAACGAACACAATCAGGTGCATCTTATATAGAGCGTTCGTGCCATAAAAGAAATATGGCTCATGGTTCTACTACCTGGAGACGGAGCTTTGTAAAGGAGTTTCTATGGATACAGGTGTTGCATACCCTAAATCTGAAGGTTCCTCTTGCTCATAACCATAGTCATCGGAGTCTTCGCGGCCAGAGTGCCACCACGCGATGCACCACTCCTTAATGCCGCCGAAGCATTTGTTCGACTTCTTTAGGCCGCCAGTATTCGTTATCTGTAAAAATAAGGGTATATTGTGAAAAATTAATTAATTACAGGTAATTTTGCTAGATAGGTTGGGAAGATGGGAACATTTTCATGTATGGACTTTTTTTTTTCTTTCTATTTTAGCCTTTTATCAATTACTGGGAGTCTTAAAAGGTTTAATGAATTCTAGTCTAGAACCTTCATATTTTATATTTTATGTATTTTTACACTCTGCAGAGACTATAACTAATTTTCTTTATAATGGGAAACAGTACTTAGACTTCCTGTAAAAATTATAAACGTTTAAAAATGTAATTACACTTAATTTGAAGTAATGGACCTTAAAATTGACTTTCTACATCAAAGCATTATGGTCTAATTGCGTATATAACTATAACACGTCCACTATTCAAAAATAAGAATGGACATATTTAAATATTTTAAATATTAATTTAGAATCCTCTTACTCTTTGTATTGTAATTTTAATTCCTTGGCCTTATCACCAAGGGATAAGCTTTCCTGGAAGAATATAAATAAAAAAATACAAGGATACAATTGCTTGTTAAATTTCGCTGCTTTTAAAGTATCAGTTTTATATTATTTAATTAAAATACAATACGACTATTTGAAGCAACAGATTTTTTACATTATACAAGTAAATTTTAGTATAATCATAAACAAAAATACAAGTTTTAGAACACTATCCCTACTCAATTCAGCTTTTGTTATTTCCACATTTAAAACAAAAAGGGATTTAAAATCTAACGATTAATAAATAAGTCAGTGTTTATATCCTCCGTATAGTAAAAAATATACTAGACCTTATGGTGGGTAGATGCCAACTTTTAAAGCAAAAAACAAAAGAAATCGAGCAGGTCTGCTAAGAGTTTTAAACAAGTCCTGGAATCCGTGAAAATAGGACGTGAATTTTGAGGCACCTGGCAATCCTATTTACACCTTAGTCACTTGGGACACGTTTAGAGTACGTGAACGCCAAAACATCGCCTACATACTGATGCGACTAAGGTTTAAGACAAACCCCCTCCCCATCAGGCGGTGGAGATGGAGTCCTTGGCTGTGAAGAATGTTACAGGAGGCCGAAGGCGGTTGAAAAAGGCTGAGGTGAGATAAAAGGCTTATTTCGGTGATTTATGGTTATTTCATTCACATGCCAATGGATTGGGATGGAAGAAAATCCGGTCGCTGGTTAAGTGGTGGCAAAGACGTCATATCTTTTTTGGAGAAGTGCCAATTGGTGGCAGAATCGCTGTCGCTTTTGGCTAAGGAAGGGTTCAAGATTCGACCAACATCTGGGCGGTCTACTTACTCTCCGCCGCCTGCCCAATTTATCGTCAGGCAAAATCGATATGTAATTCGATTTGGAATACTACATATCCTCCAGCACCTATGCGGCACATAATTTTCATATTTTTTGGCGAAATTTTTTCTCTCTGGCTGCCGAAACCCCCCCAAAAAAGGTCGTGTACCAGGCTGGAGGTTTGATGTATGATATCTGGCACCCGAGAAGATTTTGTCAACATCCAGCAGAAGGGAAAAAAAATGGTTCGTTTTGTTGATAGCATGGAAGGGTGTTTAGCGAAGGTTTATTGCTACCAAATGGTGGAACAACTGCCAATTTTTCACCTACTTTTTAGGAGCTGCCGTATTTCCAATGTTCTTCTAATTTAGGTAGCAGTTTGTCTCTGAATGTTTTCCCGTAGGAGAACCGAAAGGCTAAAATTGATGCAAGAAGTTTCTAAAATAACATACGAGACTTTGAGGGCTTGTCGAACCTTCGAAGGGTTCCTCTCAAAGGGAATAAACTACAAGTTAACAGACGTTGCCCCAAGCACTAATGGGAATAAATTAAGTTATATTAAAACAATAGAAATTATAATAAATGAATTCCTACTAAACTCTGTTTATAGAAATTACATTTCCAGTTCGTAACACTTACATGAAATTGAATTAAAATTTTCCTACTTCTATATTTGAAAATATATTTAGAATTTTTAAAATTATGTAAACAGAAATGGAAAACAAATTTGTATATTTCAAATCCTCACACTTTTCTTTGAATCAACAAAATTCTAATTAAATTCCAAAGTTTAATTTATTTCGATAGTCTGTGGTAGGTCTTGTTTTATTGATTTTAATCTTGTAGATTACCACCGCCAAAAAAGGTTCAGGGTTTATTCAATTACTTAAATTCGTATTTGGGTTTCTATATTTTCAAATCCTATTATTTATAGTGTTCGAATTTTTTAGCATTTTTTTTTTCAAACTAAAAGTGTTCTTCTCTAATTATTGGTTTTTTTCGATTTTGCTAGAATTTTCCGAATTTTAGATGAGATTGAATTCATAATTTTTTACCATTAACACGAATAGAAAAGTAAATTTTAGCCCAATTTGTATCTTAGGCAAAATAATAACTTGTATTGTGTTGGAATAAGGGCATATTTTCTACTGGATAGTCATTTTAAGCCTAAATTGGCCTCGACCCATATGCTGAGTCATCCTCTTATATATCTATATACCTAAGAATATTTGTATTTTAGTGCAAAATCGTACAGTTTTAAATCTTATGAATTTTATACCACATATGTCCAATAAATACTAATATTACATTTTATTTAAAAAGATTAAGAAGATTTTCAGTTACCACATAAGACTTTTTGACTCAAGACTTTATGAACTTAATGCCATATTATAAATGAATGTTACAGGGATAAGTTATGGGTAGTGGGACAGATAGATGGGCTTCATAGTCTAACATATCATAGAAAAAATAGTGATGTACTCACACTTGACTTCCTCGATTGTATGACTTGAGCGAATCCGGGTTCCGCCAGAACTGCGTTCGTCATGTAAACACTTTCGGCATCTGCGGACGACTCTGATCTAGGACGTCGCCATCCGTCGTGATCGCTGCCGACATGTGGAACTGATACCACTCCCGAATGATTGACTGCCGTCATTTCGTCACTAAAAGAAAAGAGAAAAAATGGGAGATAGAAAGTGGATAAGCTGCCGGCAAGTACAAGTATGACAGGAATTGTGTGAAAAATGTTCTTTTAACGTGATTGTCCAAACATTTGTAGAACTCCGACACTACAGCCTTTCTAGTGGAGAAGGAGTCACCCCAAAAGGAAAGGGCAATGAGAATGGCACCAAGCCCAAAATGCCACGTCCATTAGCAGAATTTATTAAGGTCCATTAACTAGCGCGGCTGTGAGATTTATGCGGCTAAGCGCTGTTTCTACTTTCCCTAATAATCCCAGAGATTTAGTGTACCAGATGACGACGAGCATGGTGGTGCTACGTAACCTTCTTGACTTTTTTCTAATGCAAAAGGTCTTCAGACTCTCTCTCAAATGAACGTTTAAATCTTCGAGGTGTTACGACGAAAAGCATGTAATTCGCAGTCATCACATGACTATGATATAAAAATATGTCCTTTATACTTTCCATAAATTTGGTGGTAGTACATAATAAATTTGAAGTAACACAGGTAGCCCGTCAAATGCAAAAAAAAGGTATATTCAATCGTTTAAAAAAGAGTGAGAAGTTTTTAACTTTGAGTATGAGATGTAAAGTGCATTTAATGCAATATTCTTTTTTTAATTCCCCTATTGCCAGTATAATTTTGAATTTTTTATTTTCTTTTATATTTCTTGTTATTACAGGTTTGAATATAAAGATTTTTCTAGGAAGTCGTTGAATATAATCATCCAATTAACTCTAATTTAATTTTTGGAGAATTTCAAGTCCCCAAAAGTTGAAAATGATGGTATATAACTTTATGATAGAACCTGTGGGTGACCTTCAAAAATTTCGAAGACATCCCTGTAGATACCCGAGACATCGCTGTTTTGTTGTGAGGATTTCCACAATCTTATCCTCCTTACAAAGGAGTTCCCAAAAACTTTGTCATAAAAGGCCTACTGTCGAGGAACAGTAATTAGTCCTTTTGCAGTGGGCGGAACCGGGGTGCGTATAACTTTTCCGGGTGGCGGAAAGTTTTCCTCTTAATCAATCAGAAATAGCGCCGCCGGCCTAATCACTACGGAGGCGGAAGAATAATGTTCAAGATGCGCCATTGTCCTAATACCCGGCCTAACCAAAAAAGTAAAGACCTCGAAAGGAAACCGGGTCCTTATCTCAATATTTTTGTCCCACGGTCTTGAATCGATTGTAAGAATAGCATCGATGACCATAGCAATCCCCGGCCGTGTGGGCAGGTCATCCCGCCGGATCAAAGGCGATAAGGACTGATGAGCAATTTCCCCTCTAGATCTCCGGATCTTGAGATTGAACCAAAACTGAAATTTAGAAAGGAAGCTAAAAAAAGTGCCCAGAAGGCGTTAACTACTTTCGAACTGGAAGAGATAATGAATAGCAGTTCGAACCCTACTGGAAAATTGTCCCATGGAAATCGAGGACTTGGGATGTCCCAGTATCCCTTAGTAAGACTATAGATTTTTGCTATCAAAACCGTAAATAGGAATTTTTTCATTTACATTTTTACGATGATTCCATTAGCAGTGTTTGATATCATTAATGTTTTCTGAATATTCTTCTGAATATAATTTAATAGCCTTTTCCTACTTTTACTTTACTTCGATGCATTAGAATAGGAAAGGTATAAGATACTAAAACCACACAAACAAAATGCACAAAAAATTAAATATTTAAATTAAAAGATATTTAACAAAACACTATAGCAAAAATGTTTCATCTCTTATATCTTCTTCATAAATCTCAAATTATTTAAAAAAATGCTCTATGTTCTTGAAATGGTTTGTTTTGAGGTTTATAGAAGAAGTTTGAGCTTTAAAAAAATAGAGTTCTTTTAAACACGTACCATATTGATTATTGCTTATTAATTAAGATTTATAACTTTGCCATTGGACAATTGCAAGATTTCTTTCAAGAGTTAAATCGGTACATGAAAATCTTTAACAAACGACAGAAAACTTGAGTTTAAACATCGGAAGAAACTTGTCTACTTTCTGTTCTAATATTTATCATGGATTTTGGCAAATGTTTGGATTATATGAAAAGAAAAGTCGAGTTGTTTTCGAATATTGTTTATCCAGATTTATTTGAAAATGCATAAAATATCTTAGATTTCTCTCATTCATTTCGAATTTCCTTCAATACAAGTTGAAAATCCTGCATATCGTGAATCTAGGGCATATTTACATTTGAAACTATTTATTTTGTAAAAACTCTGGCGAATATGCTCATATTTATTCATAAATAAAACCGCCCAAAGACGAGCATCATTCAGTTTCTTATAGACAAAGTTGTCTAGTTTAATAAAAACTTTCCAAGAGTGTAATTTTCCGGCTAAGCATAAGCTTAAAGAATTTTCATAGTTCCTGATGCCAAAATAAATAAAATTTTGATGTTCATATCCGGACATCGTGAAATTCTCCACTGAAAGAATTTTCTACTAAACGTTAATATTGCACAAAACATGCACGGCAACATTCGACTTGCACGCTAATATCGTTTCCCATTATACTGCATCCCCACATTATTACCCTATGTTCTGGTCTGCAAAGCCAGGATCATCCCGTCATCCCGTCATCCAGGGTCTTTTGTTCAGAGAACATCAAATGATTTTCCTGAAGTCTACCTCACCGCTAGCCCGCCAAGTCAGCTGAAAAGTGTTTTTAATCAGTACCATACGGAAAACTGAAACCTTAAATCCTAGTCCACTTCTCTACGGCACATTAGGAGGCTAACTGACCATTTACCCCACTGAAAACACAAACAGGTCAAGAGAGAGGTCTTAGGTTGATCAAAAGACCTTGTGTAGTACCTATCTTAAAACGTGCCATACAGAAGCATCTAACTTCGTAAAATGGGTTGCATTGTATGAACTTCACTTCATTTGTATGCTGACTGATGATGGCTGAAGCAACAGGGCTAGTCAGGTCTAGTCTTGTAACTTGACCTTTTCATGTCTATCGTCAGACAGTTCGTATTATATTTTTAGACATGCAAAGGGCTGGTAGTCTTTTGAATGGATCTCAACTCAGTCATGGTACTTTTTAAATCTGGCTAAAGTGATAACTTCACGTAGTGAGTAAATGTTTCGTATAATGAAGCACATAGGACAACGTATAATGAAGCACGTTGTCCTATAAAATGAAATATACAACTTTAATGTGACGACTGAGTGTTATAACAAGCAGCGGTTGGTCAATTTGAGACTTTGTCTTAAGAGATGTAGAAGACTAAGTGGAGTTTATATTTATTTTCAAAATGTAAAATTTCTTAGCACTGAGGAAACTTTAGTCGTCTCTTTGAAGTTGCTACAACCAATTTTCATATTTGATGAACAATGTAATGGTTATTACAAGCTTTCAAAATTCTAATTTTCTCTAGATGTACACTTGGAGGAGCTGAAAAAATATGTTTAAGGCAATTTTCTTTGAAGCTGCTTTAAAATTTTATGTTTTGCTAACAAGTTTAATAAGTCAATAATAAAACGATAGACACGCCTCATATAACGAATGAGTACAGTCCACAGGAGCAGGCATTTCTTTTTATATAATAGGATGGAACTTACTTAGAAAGGAAAAAGGCAATCTTTCATAAATTCTTAGTCATTTAACTTTAATTAGGTTCTTAGAAATATTATGCTTTAATTAATTAATGCTAATGATGAATTTAAAAGGTTATTGTAATATTTAGAATTTTTTTTCTAAATATAAACTAGTTTGAAATTTTCAAAAGCTTTAAGAAAACTTTATTATATTAATAATTTTATGTGTTATTAATAAGAAAAAATAAGAAAGCAACAAACATAATTTTTATAATCAAAACTAATACATTTTATTTTTTTAAGTGTTCTAAATATGTTCATAAATAAATTAATTGTGTAATTTCTTTTATCTTATTAATTGATTTAAATTTAACAAAAACTATAAGAAGCGTATTCATAGTTGGCATTTATAAGGAAAAAATAAGTTAGAGTAAAAAATATACAAAAATAAAATATTTAGTTTATTTTGATTCAAATTATTAGGTAATTTGTCTCATAAAAAAGTGCCTATTTAAAAAAAAACACTTGTTATTTGAAAATACTTCAACAAACTCGCTATCAAATTGAAGACTTATTTGTTTCAAAAAAAATTGTTTGAGTTTGAAAATTTCTTAATTAGCGTTCAATTATTAATTATTAATTATGATATAAACATCATAAATATAATCAATATTAATTAAGTTTATAAATGTTAATAAATTAAATATTAATACCATAAATAAAATCACTTTCCGAACATTTTGAAACGATTCTATCAAAATTATCTGTTACATTTTCAGCATAAAAATTAATTTACAATATTTAATTTAAGATTTTCAAAATAAAAAAACATAATAAATTTTGTTCATTTATAGTGCACTTTGAGTGCATAATTAACTTAATTTTTATCAATCAGGTATACTTAAAAAGAAGTAAATATAAACAAAAGTACAAAGTGGGCAACAAGTAAATTCTCATGCTAAATAACCAGAACTAACCGTCGGGCAGGACGTCCATGGGCATTAATAGTAGTATAGTGAAATCGGGTGATTCCCGGCAGGGGTGCCTGAAAGGGAGCCCCTCTTATGGGTGTGCGTCATTTTCAGCTTAACCGACCATCCGAGAGGCCAAAGGGAATATCAGTTCCCGGGAAAATGAAGAAATATTCCTGAAACTCACCCGGACGCGGTAAATCCTAGTTTGTGAATAAAACAAAACGAGGGGAAACCTCATACAACTCCAGCCAGGAGGTACCGGGACTAACCACTGACTGCACAGTAGTGCTCCAATCCACGTGGAGCCATAATTTGTTTGAGACTCGGAACACAGGCCAGTATGGGAGTTCGCGGAAAGCCAAAAGATGTATTCGGGTTTCCCAGCTGCGTTCTGTACCCTGGCTTGGCTGCACTTCGGACAAGCATTTTTCCGAACGTGGTCCCAACTTTGGGTGTAAATCTCCCAAGGACATTTCTGCACATATTTTTCATCCCTAAAAACATAGTGGGTACATCCTCCCTAAAAGGGTTTGTTTTACGGTAATGTGCTTCTGTACGGAGTACATTCGTTCCCCAAAAAATATTTTTCATATGTTTAAGACAAAATTTAAACATTGCTATTTCGTTTACCTCAAAATATCTAGCCAGACTAGCAACAAGGTATAGTTACTAAAAGGGCGTGGCTTCGATTACAAAACAAATGAAGTTTCTAAATTTTAGAGAGCAGACAGTTAAAATGAAAATAATTAAAGCATATCTTTAACAAAAAACATACCTACAACTATTGCATTAAAAAATACCAATGTTTATATAAGGACTTATTAAAAAATTTTTTATACCAACTAAAAATTCATGTTTGATATTTTAAAACAAAATTTTTAAAATGATCTAGGTTCGATGCTTCAGAATCGATCAGAAAATTACGAACTCTGAATTTGGAAAACTCAGGGTAAACCTCGTTTAACACGAAATTTTGTGTTCAGCTAAACCGTGTTAAATGAAACTGTGTAGGCTAAAAAACTGCGAATTGGTTTCAAATATAAGAATAACCGTGTTGTATGAAAATCGTGTTCTGAAAGTACCGTGCTATGCGAAGATTACATGTATTTAACAAAGTAGCTATGAACTATTTGGAATAGTTCGACAGGTAAGGCGACTTCAAATGATTCTATCTTAAAACTATTTTTGTCCTCTAAAAAAATTCTTCTTTTATGATCCTAATAAAGGAAATATCTTCTAAAAACGCTCCATTTTAATTAAATAATTAATTATAATTTCTAAGAATAATTTCTCAACGTTGGTTCCGTAAAAATTGGTTTAAAACTTTTCTTTCTAGAAAATTTTAGGCTTATGTGAAAATACATGACCATTAAAAAACTATATCGAACTTTTGCAGCATTGTACGACAAAATCAAAGAATTTTTTTTTAAATAAACTGCCCAAAAATCCTAGAAATATTCTAGAATATATTCTAGTGCAATTGAGACGAAAACTAGCTTTGTTCTGCTATTTTAATTAAGTCTATGTGTAATAAAATTTTCGTTAGTTAACCTTGTGTAAATTTTTTCAACAATTCGGTGAACAGAAGACTTAGCGGACGAGTTTAACTCACTTTTGTTTGTTTGTTTCATTTATTTTTACAAATACTTTAATAGTATATCTCCTACTTCTCTTAAAAAAGAGATTGATTTTTAATCAACAGTGCTAAACCTTGACTACAACCACTGCAAACACTTTCAATAAACTTAATTTCGACCTGTTCGGAATTTTAAAGTAAGGGGTAGCAGGAACAAGGGGCACGGATTGTGTAACTAAGAATTAGGTGGTATGTCTTCGGGGCCTCTGCGGACTCCTAGCAGTTATTTAAGAAGCACCAGCTGAACTTCTTTCGCCCTGCACTACTCAAAGTGACTTTTAATGGCGCCTTTAGTTAGGACAGATGCTGCAGAAATATCTGAAGGGTAGGTACAAGGTGCTTTCTTAAGTTTTCCTTGGGCGCCTTCGGCTCTTTCTTGCCAAAAGTGATTCTTTCCACCAGATGACGGCGCACCTTTCACCTTGTGCAGGTGATTCATGCTACGGTAACTTCATTTTGTTGACATTATACTGCACCGTAAATGTTTAAAATTACACTCAATATTTTCTTTAGTTATTATTTCTAATTTTCTTGAAGAAGAACTTAATCTGCACGGATCGTTAATGGAATAAACCCATTATTGTAAAAAAAAACTTTTACAAATTTCTAGTGGCAAATAAGACAACCTTTTAACATTTTCTACTTCGATTGCGGTTAAAAGTTAGGATGATAAATTTTTCATTCTTATTTTAGAGGAGATTCTAAAAATGTTAGCAACAAAATGCAAAAACTAAAGCTTTCTAATCGAATTCTCTACAGACTACCTCTTCTCTCGAAGTAGATATGCAAAGTGAAAGCAACGAAGTGGACAACCGAAGATTTCCTTTTCTTCCTTTTTAACCTGGAAATAGGATCCTGGTCCAATCAAATAGCTTGCACCGCTAAGTAAGGTCTGCCAAGTTGACACAGGAATTTCAGGGATTCAGAGTAGAAAGTATTCCCTAAGTATTCCCTCCTTCGTCTTTTTGTTGCAGCCATAGCGTAAAACTGCATATGTCGCCTCGTAAATTCTCCCAAAGGATAAGCAGGACAAAATGAATTCTTTGGATTTCTCCCACTGTCCTCGGTTTTATTATCTTCGGTGCTCCTTTATGGTTGTCCCCGGCAGCGTTTCCTTTCTATTTTGAAAACTACTAGCACTTCTTTAATGCAATTTTCCAATAGATGTGGGATTTTGCATCAACGTTTTTGCATCATCCACATTTTATTTACTTTACCGGGAACCTTTCAATTCACCGACAGTAATTTTAAAGAAAGGGCATGTCTAGAATCTGTTCACTATGCTTTCTAAATCTTTTGATGATGAAGATTTTTTACCTGTGCGAGTAAAACGATTCGATAAATATTGAATTGAATATAATCAATCGAATTGATCTTCTACCGGTTAGCGAGAGTTCTACATAAGCATTTTGATGTTAATCTTAAGGAACTTTATGATGTGCATTTATACTATTAGAAGGCAATTTAAATATCTTGGAAAAAATGCGTGTACTATTTTAAAAGATTACGATTTCCTTTCTATAGCGTCAAGAAAAAACTTTTTGGGCTTAATTCTTAAAATAAAATCAGTTACAGTCAAGTACATTCTTTAGTTGTTTGGAATTTTTAAAGTAGATATAAAACTAATAAAATTTTGCTTTAATAACACTCGTATTCAAGTTGATCATTAATTTTTTAAATATGTATGGATGCATTACTACTTTCATAAGTAAAATACTCTACAGAATTTAGTTTAAAAGTTTAAAAATACTCTTTGCTAAAGAAACTTAAAAAAAACCGCATTAAATATATTTGCAATTTTAACTTGAAAAAGAACGACCTTTTTAAAAGTTGAAGATTTTTACAGGCGGTATTTATACCTGTTTCAAGGAATAGGACCAATTCTCTACCAGTGCTCTTTTTAATTATTTTAAATATTTAAACCAATAGCAAATTTTTATGCAGTGTTTAAAGATTATAATTTTAATAAATCATTTAAAATCTTGCAATACAAATTTTTCCTACGTCTAAAGTTAGTTTAAGCCGTATTGCTTTAATCGAATTTTATAATTTAATTAATTTAATTCGGCAATGATTTCATAGTACTAATAAATAAAACATTAGTAAACTGAAAACATCCATATTTAGTCGGTCCCTTCATTTCAGACCAAAGAATTTCGACAAAACGAGGAAAATCATAGGTAGATATAAATCGGATTTATAATGTAAATTCTAGTTTAAAATAAAGTTAAGCAAAACTGAATTAATGAATTTAAGCTTTCATAAATCAGGATAAACTTTACATAAAATCCTTTCAACCCTTTTTCTTCCTTTTCCAGCAGCAACTCGCACATAAATTAACTGATAAAATCTAGTAAATTTTTAAATCCTAAATCCTCTGTAAAAATGTTTGCCTTAGCTTTTTATATACCTACAACAAAATGGTGAAGTGTACTATAATTTGTCCGACAGGAATCAATGGGAGTTCTAAGCCTGGTTTTCATGTTTCCAAGTTGATGGCGTAATTTGTTCTTAAATATCCGTTCACTTTTATTATACTTCTGAAACAACAAATTTTGGGTCTTGGTATGGTATCGAATCTCCTTGTATAATACCTTGGCAGGCATTTATAGAAACTATACAATTATCCTTTTCTCCAAAAATCTGGCACATCTGGCGAATGATTGATTTTTAAAAAATCCCCTTAAACCTTCGTCCTGTCCTATAATCAGAAAAGTGTTCGTTTTAACACAAGACAATTTCTTTAAAAGCAACAAGGCTCATAGTGGAAGGGAAGATGAGATATAGTTATCACACGATGCCAGACACCAGCGGCTGGCACAGAATTGCTATCCAGTCCAGTGTCAAGTGTCGGCTGTCAGTTTCAAAATTCTGTAATATCTTCTAGCAATAGGCTATTTTAATTTTGATGAATTTCCCGAGAATGGCCAGGCGATGAAGCAGAGCCACATGTCCAGGAAATCGATAGTCGGGACACGCAATTCAGTCCTGACATGTGCACCCGAATTTTCAGGGATTGCATGTCACTACAATCAGCGCTAAAAGATAGAATATCTAGGGCAACTTCTACTACTGTCGACATCGGCCACCCTGACATTCTCCTATGGTCAATAGTTCCGCTCCACTCGGGGCCCGGTGTTATTCCCAATCTTTGACACCGTATTCGGGGTCCGGGGTCCTGTAGGGGTACAAATCCTATACGCAATGGACAGGCATGTGAGTGACAGGATAGAGTGCACATGAAAGCCTGGTTATGGCACGATAAAACTTCCTAAGGGAGGCGGATGGGGGTACAAATGTCACAAAAAGTTACGTCAGACCCGAAGGGAGTATCTCAACCCACCATATCTAAGGATGTGAACGGTCCTCCAACGGATCCTTGCCTGATTCCGTGATTTGTGTGTTTGACAAATTGTTCGATTATGGCGACACCACTTTGCAACTGTTTATTTCCGCTTACAGCACCACCCTTGCCGGGTGGTGAGCTCTTATTGGGCTGTGCCCCCATCGAATTTCGATGAAAGGGAGTCTTTTTTCGTTTTGCTCAAGCAGGAGCTCCCCAGTACTAAGCCACCTACAGCCTGGAATGGAAACCGGGTTGAAGCGCACGGATTGGAGCTCCGGCTGGATGAATGTTGCCTTGTGCGCCTTTTAAGATGTTATAGAATTTTTTTTTCGACAGTTTGTTTGCTCATCGAAAGACCGCCATGCCGTTTTATTATCATAAATTCACTCAGCATCGGTCGGAGTTTCAGGGTACCGTGACGCCACGTCGGATCCCGAAAAGGGGTTTACAAGCCTCTCAGAAAAGTGGGGTTTGTTCAAAAGAGTTTTAGACCTTTGAAGACGGAGTTTTTTACACCCTTCCCATCCCCGGACCCGAGAAAGTTGCGTCTGTTACGTGCTCGCTGCTACATAAACCCTGGGAAAATTAGCTTAAATTGATCCTTCACTTTCGATGGAAGGTCTCTGGCAGAAAAGACGTGACACACATCTATGAAGGTACCCATCTCTCCATCCTCCGTGCGCCATCTACGAAGCACAAAATTGCTTCTAAGAAAATTCCCAAGTAGATTAGGAGGTGGGCCACCTGCACCGCCATAGATCCCGGCAGGCGGCGGTGGTGGCATACACATATGATGGCCATAAAAATTTTAAATTCAAATTCTATGGAGGCACCATAAAGCTGCTGCACATGTTGTTCTGATTGATCGTAAAACATGGAACAAAGCACTCATGTGCGGTCGTTCCGGTGAATTATGTGGACGCGAATGGGAAAATATGGAGCGCGCTACCGATGCCTTTATGGCTCTGCAAAGGAGACTCCAACTTATTTCGTCTACTTTTATAGTTTCTGATGAGTTCCAAGAGAAACGCTAGGGGAAAAGATTGGACGACTCAATATTGGATTTGCCTTTCACTTTTCTAAGGAATCAACTGCATAAAAAATTATTGGGACACGATATAGCCATGGGAATTTCTTTAGTGGATATAGTGGTTATTAGATTTTTGCACACATGTGTGTAAATAGCTCATTAATTTTAAATAAAAGTTCTAAGCGAATTACTTTAATAAACTTGATATTGTAAAGAATGTTCTAGTTTGAACATGGAGTACAAGATGTGGTCTTAAAATCGGAGACTAAATCGAATGAATAGAGCCGTATGGATCGATATGTTTGCTACACATGACTGTGGGGAATTATAACCCACATAAAATTCTTAATTCCTTAAGGAAGTTTACAATGTAAGGGATAATAAAATTGCAACGAAAATATTATTGTACAATAAAAATGTTTTCGAAAAGCATATCAATAATTCAGAGTAGACAAACTTTAAAGCAATAATTTTTATTTCTTTGTCCTTTCGGGGAAAACGTGAAAACTACTACAAGGATGTCTATTACAATTTATAGTATAACTAACTCATCTAAGAGTAAAGTTTATATCATTTTATAGATATTCGATAGAGTATATATTGTTTTAGAAATAAATAATAGCAATAGAAAAATTATAAATTTAGCAATAGAAAAATTATAAATTTTAATATTATTAAAACACTTTGATTATGATAAATTTGTATGAAGTATAGTAGATCAATTGATCCTCAAATAATCAAACCAATTAGTTTAGTTATTAGTTTTTCCGTAAATGAAAATGTGAATCTATTAAAAAAATAATAATTTTCAAAATGTTTTCGCAGTTTTGGTAGTTATTTCTTTTACTGTTTCTGTTTCAGAAATATATTTTTAAAAAATCAATTGTTTAAGGTACCACGCTGGTGTTATATTAGACTAGATGAAAACTAGAGTAAGTATTTATTTTTAAGTCAGAAATTATGAAAGAATGAAACGTATTTGTTTCATCCATGTCCATAATGATTTTCAAGATTCCAATAAAAAAGAACATGAAATTTAATTTTAGAAGAAAATACTGTTGCTATGGTATGGTATATTTCTAAAAAATTTTCTTAACGTAAAAAAAAACACTCCATTGGTTTTTAATAGTTTAAATTAAGCATTTGTACAAAGAAAAAAGGTCAACAAATATACAAATTCTTAAAGAATTCTTTATATGGCTAGAAAAAATCAAAAATAAAGACATTAATTTTATGGCACGTATATGTACATACATACACACAATTTTTGGTTGCTATCTCCTTAAAATTAATTTGATTGGATTTCTTTGCAATCTAAGGACCTTAGCCAGTATCTTTGAGTACTGTAAACATGTTGTAACTTCCCAAGTGATATCCATTAAGATGGAAACGAAGAATGATGAACAAAGTTCCAGCAATTGGTAACAATAAAGAACTTTCAAAAAGGAAGGGCTATGAATTCTGAAAAGACGTAAAATATCTCTCGACTGAGTTGCTACATTAAAAAACCATAACTTTTTGGAATTTCCAACTAGGTTGGTCATAAAAAACACTATTTTCATAAATAATGGTATTTCTAATGCGCTCAAATAACCTTGTCTAAAGTCCAACAGACACTAAAATTAATGAGAACCGACTGCTAACAAGTGGCAGCGTGGTAGGAAGACTATAAATAATGCTTTTTTCTTGAGCGATCCCTTAACGACCACTTAGGGGAGGGTGGTAAAAGTTTGACAAAAATTAAATTCAATACCCTCTCCTGCTCCGTCAACGTCATGAAGAAATCACCGAAAAATTAAATTTGTGACCTGAATGCTATGGCTTCTGTTGGGTGTCACCTTAACAACCGCTACAGGGCTATAAGGACGACATCCACCCGCACTCCTCTTAATCCAATCGACTAAGTGGCGGGGACGTCTTAAGATATGAGGTTGCAGCTTTAACACCTTTAACGATGCGAATAGGACAGTCGGGAATCATCGAGTTCATTTCCATAAAATTAACGTCCATCGAACTAAATGATCCTAGCCTGTGCTTACGGTCACGTCACGGCCGTCCGTCCCCTGGCAATAATGACATAACTGAAGGGAATTTATCGGAACTGGGAGTTTCCTTTCTTGTCCCATCGATATTAGAGATGCTAGATCTTCTTATACGTCAGTCAAGACGTTCGTCGGTGTATTTGCACTTTGCCGTCAATCGCAGTTAGACGAAAACGGGGAGGAGTTCACACCCTCCGAATCTTATGAGGCGCTGTGCAGACTGACAAGTGACTTGGTAAACACACCAGGCGGATCCCATACCGACTTCGATGGTATCCTTTCTGAAGTTGCACTTAAGAACCGTTCTTCTAGATGCTGGTATAGAGCTCTATCTTGGTCTAGTTCACAGATCTGCCAGCTCAGTCCATTACTGCTAATGGGTCGGGGGGTTGAGTTTAATCTTCTTGCATCAATAAAACTCTCGGAAAGAAAATGAAATGAATTCCGGTAAGGAATGGCCATAGACGAGAGAAAGCGTACAGAGCTGCGGAAATTGCGGAAAATTAATTAGAAAACTCACTGAGACGACGAGGCACCCCTTCGGCTGATAACGAAAGGTGTTCACTTCCAAAGATTCTAACTGATAAGAGTCTGAGACGAAAGGAAAGATTTGCGACGGATAGAAAAGTGCCTTTCGATGTTCCACACTGATAAGATTGCTGTTGGTACAATTTACTGTGAAGTGTAGAATTCTTGAGAAAGGCCCTTGAAGATGTTGAGGAAGGTGTTCTGGAGTAATGGAATCATTTTTAATTAATTTTATTTTTTTGGACTTTTTTTTTCAAATAACAACAAGCTAATGCTGTTATTTCGAAATAAATTATATTACTGAAATAAGAATTTGTAAAAATGTGTTCACAAGACGAAAATCCTAAGTATACAATCTAATCCCTTAAGAGCGTCTTATTCCTCACGGGAATAGGTACGATATGTGATAGAATAGGGAAAAGTAGTACTAGAAGATAAGATCTGAAGATTTTATATTTTAATTTAATGTTTAAAAAACAGAAATGAATTGGTCGGGGAAATTTTTATAAATATTTTCGCATTTTTGATTCCATATGATTTGAAAAGTGTAAGAATAATAGTAAAATATTATTTCAAATTTGTATTTTAATTCAAAATCAGAACAATTTATAACATTTTATGAGATTTATGCGTAGTTCTTCGTGTTGAGATTTCGTAAAAATATCAATTATATAGAAAATAGTAATTTTTTTAACAAAGTCCTTCATCCCAAAAAGTTCTAAAAGTTTTTTTTTATAAATTACTACATCTTGAAAATTATCACATATATATATTTTTTTTATTTATAATAATTATAATAATATATAATATAATAATAATTCCTTCTTGAGAAAATTGAAGTTTAATTCAAAATTTTTCGAAAATTGCGTCTAGAGAAAAAGAACACGGAACATTAAAAGATCTACGTTTCTTAAGAAGTAATTGATTAAACCAAAACACTAAAATCTCATAAGTTAAAAATATTCCGCAATAAACGCATTTTAGTAAATTGACAAAAATCTTGAAATAATTCTTGAATTTTAAGTTGGGTTCGCATGAGAAGTATCATTCAAAAAATAAAAAGAAAAAAAACTACATTTATTTCAGGCAAATATTTCCACAGCCAACGATTTTTTTATAGGTACCAAGAAAATTGAATCTGGACACTAAATAAACTCTATCAACATTCTAAATTTTTACCAGATTATTTTAACATGTTGAAATGAATACCCACTTTTAAGGAATTTTTTTTTCAACAAAATTAAAAATATGTACTTCAAAAAATAAATATTTTTTAATATTTTTTCATATCGAACATAATGACCTTATAACAGAGTTCTTTTAATTTCCCTTTTTTTAGTAATGATTTTTGTCAGTTTTGTGAAACCATGAAACCTTTTTTATGACTAGGTTGACATGATAAGAGGATTTTTAACCCACTTTTTATAGCGATTTTTTTTTCCTTAAAATAAATTATTAATCAAATTATTACCCCAAGTTTTATTAATATCACTCTCTATTTTAGCGAAACAAATTTCAGTAATATTAATGACGCGTATATTTAATTAATTAACTTATACTTTCTGCGACATGATTCGCATCCATCAAGGTCTTTTATATTACACGCCTTACCGCTTATCAAATAAATGTCGAAATTCATTAAAATCAAATAACTTGCTTAAAGTTATTCAGCTCCGTTGACACACACATGCTTTTCATTCATGAAAAATCAGGCCACGGAGACGTAAAAATGGCACCCACAAACACATCCCTCGACCAAGTCGTAGGCCCACCCACTGGATCCGTCTCCTGCCGGAGACCTGGTGAACCTGGTGGTATATGAATTTTCCAATTATAATCGCACTTGGGTTGTCACATCCACGCTCTTCGATTAATGAATAGCGTTTCGGCCCCGATGGGTCTCAAGTTCAATTCCCAGGTTGGAGACCCTGTTTCAAGTGCATTACGGGGCGGGTCGACAGGCTCAGGAATTACAGGCAAAAAGCATCGATCTGCAGCCGCTATAATTGGGTTCTATAAATCACCAATTAGCAGTCCTCGATTGTCCGCTCTACTGGAAGCTCTCGACGGGATAACGATGCATAAAAGTAGATAAATATCGATCGTCCTTAAGCTCCATTTTTGCCATAACCCACCCAGGGGCGATACGTGACTTCTGTCCTGATGCGATTTTCCCGTACCCGCCGGGACAGTCGACTATTTTCGCCTTGGAAGTTTTGAGGTCTTTCTGAGTGATAATAAGGATCAATAGTGTAAGTGACAAAATCGGCTGAATTCTATCTTGTCTTTAAAATAACACATTCCTGATTGTTTCTTAATATTTCAAGCCGCTAAAACGTCCCGTAACTACACCTTTATAGACAAATTCCCATGAGTTTTAGTTCGAGACGAAAGGTAGCAATCCCCACTTCTATTATCAAATTCCTAAAGGATGTGATAGGGAAACAAGTTTGTAGCATAAGCGGAAGCCCGTAAGGTACTCAAGCACAATTTCGTTTGCAATTAATATTGAAGAAAATTGGAAAACTTGCCTGAAAATAGCCAGAGAACTTGATGCAACTTCACTGGTATCTACTTCTTAATTTATACCTGGGAAATGCATGAAAATTAGAATTGCAAATTTCTGTGATTTTCCACTGTTCAGAATGAAAACCCAACGAAATGCATAACGAACGAAAAACGTAGGTGCAAACATAGGATGGACCCGTGTTTTAAAACTTGTAGATCAGCACGTTCCCCCGGGAACTATCTTATAGCACTGACTGGAGTGGCTATAAAATTTCCATGAAAGTATCGATGTACTCCATTGTTCTGGACGTCATCGGGCGCATTCTTGTTCCCAAAAGAAATAATTAACTTGATGTAATGTACCTTTGTGCTACGAATTTCAGACGGACCTGGAACAGGTGAGAGGCTCCCACTTCATGCAAAATATAATCTGCTGTGGTGGCTGGTTAAATTTTTAATGGACCTCTCAGCACTGGTTCGCCATGAATTGAGTGGCTGAAAATGTGGGACAGCCAGAAATTCAATTAAGGTTTACTCCACATCCAGTGCACTGTTTCTTCCACATATTCAGACTGCAATGCTACTTGTTTTTCTATGTCATTATTATGAGTTATGAAGAGAGATTTACTCTTGAAAATATGCTATCATTTTCTCTAGGAAGCAAATAAGATAAAAGCTTCAGAAATTTTTCTTATTTGGTTCATTAATAGAATAGAGTTGATATTTTTTATTTGTCTCGGTTTTTATAATCTAACAATAGGAAACTAAAAAAATACTACTTTTTTTACCCTTAATAATGATGCATTTCTTTAAAATAACTTCCTCATCCCAATCTACAATTTTTCGAAAACAAAATTTCACATTGTCTTTTTCAAAACTTACCTAAAGAATTAGTCTAAATTCTTTTAAAAGTTTTCTTTTTAGTTTTTTACCCTTTTATACTAATTTGAATAATTTCAATAATACAAGAATTAACACTTCATATATTTTATTTTATTCGGATTGTTTAATTTTCTCCTTTTACTAAAATTTTGCACGTAAAGGGCTGAAAATGTGAACAATTTTCTTCACAAAATAAAATTTGATAGGAGTGATTTTCAAAACTTGAAAATGAAGTTGATTTAGTTCCTCAAAAAAATTATAGTATTTTAGAACCCTATAGATTTCAAAATTCATAAATTTGTACGTGATATTGCAGTTAAATGGAATAGAAGATAAAAAGCCATACCTTGAATTGGACCTTTTCGATGAGTCCTTTTTGCCAGCCTGAAGGTTTGGCAGATCCTTCTGCCGTTTTTTCGTTTCACGCCAAATTCGGTAGTACAAAAAACACATAATCGTGACCGGAAAATAGAATGCGGCTAGCGCGGTACCGAACGTAATGTATTGATTTGTCTCGATGAACTGAATATAGCACTGATACTGCGGCACGGTACGTTTACCCTCGATATAGGGCCAACTATAAATCCAGGGTGGCCACAGGAGCAGGCTGATACCCCAGGCGGCCCCAATCATGACCGCGGCTCGCCGGGTTGTCCTCTTTGCTCGATATGTTAAGGGTCTGGTTACACTAAAGTACCTATCACAACTAATTATTAATAAATTTAGAACAGATGCATTCGATGCTAGATAATCTAAAGCCAGCCACGTGTCGCAGATATACGGCCCCAGTGGCCAATATCCGAGGATCGTCGTCACCGAAAACAGTGGCATCGATATAAGGCCAATAGCGAAGTCTGCAATCGCCAGCGAGAATAAAAAGTAGTTGCTGATCGTCTGCAATTGCTTATCGATTTTGAATGAGATCATCACCATGACATTACCGGCGACGGTCAGAATACTTAGTACGGTTGCTATGATTGCCAATACCACCATTTGCGGTATGGTATACCGCAGTCCAGGTGGTTCCAGATCTGTTGCATTTGTTGCATTCGTCAGATTTTCTACTGTACTGTATGTAGACAGATCTATGGACATTGGGCGTGACGAGACATTCGTTGGATATATCTCCATTTTTTGATGACTGACTTAATTTGGTAGTGATAGTGTGTCCTGTGATACTGCTGAAAAGAAAAAAAAGAATGTACAAATTATACATAAATTTCAAATATCAACATTAATTTGAATTATGTCAAATTACAGTTCAGATAAAGTAAAAAACGATAGAGTAAATTAATAATATAAGAGTTCATCGCATTTAAAGAAACCATATACGCATTTTCCTGGAGACCTTAAAAGGTTTAGGATTTAAAAATCCCTAGGTGTTTTAATAAGCATTTCCATTTAAATTCATTAGACGCAAAGTATCACGTGTTTATAAAAATTGGTACTTATTTTAAGTAGAACCTAAATTTTTTTGCTCATGTGTGGTATAATCTTATCAAAAAAATGTTTCTTAGTAAAAGACGTTTAACAAATTGATTTTTAAAAATTCTGTAACGAAATTATTTTCGAAATAATAAAGCAAAAAAGATTCAAAACTAAATCAAAATTAGGGCAAAGTGCAATTAAATTAAAAAATGAAACATAGCGAAAAAAAAATATCAATCGGAGTATATTCCTTCCAAAAATCAAAATTTAGAAAAAGTCGCACTATTTTTGGAAAACAGTTTTTTTATAAATTTCCTCAAAAATGCCGGTCAATTTGTAAACGTCTTTTTAAGTGAGGTCTTTAAATCTGTAATAAAACAACTAAAAAATATGCACGATTTGTGCCCAGGTACTATTTTTACCCATCATTAACTTTTGCGTTTACATCAAACTGCAAGGCATTTTTTTTTGCTCCTTTTATTTTAAATGCTAATTAACTTAATTATGAAATTTTCCAAAAATCACCTGATTTATTTATATAAAAAAAATATGATTTAAAAAATTTCATTTAATTTGATTTTTAGACTGTACCGTACTTGCCCGTCAGAAATAGCAAATCTCTCAAAATTTAAATTTTAAAATTTTAGTTTAGTTTTTTATTTGAATCTACGTACGTTTTTTAGAGATACCTGCGATATGGATTGTTAATATAGTCATAATTTTTACTTTATTTTCAATTTTAATTATTACAAAATGTGGTTCGTAATTTCTAAAAAAAAAAAAAAACTCCCTCTTAAAGCACCGTCAAACAAGAAAATTTAAGACCACTGTAAACAATTCTTAAGAGTGTACGTCTTTGTATGAAAATTGTGATAGGGAAAGACATAAAATTTTGATGCGTCGTCTTTAGGTAGGGTAGACAAGGTGGAACCCACACCTGTCCGATACGCTTGGGTATTATTTAGAATTCGTGTCGACCTACCTTGAAGTTATCGGTCGGAAGACGGAGGAGCTGTATTCCGGCGGAAGCACGTAAAGGTAACATGTTGGAGATCCCCGATAATTTCTTAATTAGTAAACTTTTGCGCCTGTAGATTACTACGTGGCTAAAAATGTTAAAGAAAATATTTTTATATCTTTTTCTTTTTTGTAGTCTAGTTTAGCTACAGAAAGGAAAAGGAAGTTAGACCGTGCATTTGAATTTTTGAGAGGACACAACTTTGTTTAATATGACCTAGTTTTTATTTCTGGGAAGTATTTTCCTGTCCATATTCTCCTCTTATCGTTCGCATTGCCCGAAGGTATGTCAGGATATGGGGTTTTCGTACAGATATCTATTTTTGTTTTTACCTTTTTTTACCTGTGAACGAAATATTTGTGTTTGCTTTGAATTTATTGGGAGTATCTCTGCCGTGCTTGAATACGGTTTAATTTAGCGAATAAACATTACCGACCTCCTTTTTTTTGGCCGGAATTTGGGAGGCGGGCATTGTTCGAAACTAATTAATTTTTCGAATTCTGTACCTGGAGAGCTTTAAAACGGAAATTTACTTTTTTTTCACTATCATCATCTCTTTATTACAGTCAAACAGATTTCGAATTTTTTAACTAGATTTTATTTCTGTACGGTTTTGTATGCATAGTACCAAAATTAGACTAATTCTTGGTACGTATTTCGTTTATGATTTAAATGCAGGCCATCTGCCTAATTTATTTGTTGTATGATATTAAAATATATTAAAAAATTTGAGAATTTTTTAAGTCAGGAGCTTTCAGAGTACACTTCTTATCCAAAATTAAAAACAGTACTATCTAAACAAAATGTTGTAAAATTAGAAGTAACAAAAATATTCGATTTATTTTAATTTCTTAAAAAATTTAAGTAATTGAAGGCAATAACAAGGCAATATTTTTAATGTGTATATAAAAAAAAAGAACAAAGCAGATAATAGAAAAAATAAATAAGAAAAAGTAAAAAAATTAAGCCCAGTAATTTAATTAAGAAAATTAAATAAAATACAAACTGAAAATTCATACCAATTTTTAATAAAACTCAATCAGCTGTACGATAATTTAATTTCAAAACATTTAACCACTTTGCAAGTTAGTTTTTCACCTAAGGGTTGAAAGTACTCAAAATATCTTTTCTTAAAATTTACAACTTAGAGTAAAATTGATGTTAAAAACTTAGACTTAACCTAGTCGGATAGTAAAGCAATTTAATTTTTATTTAATTAAACGAATAGCTCTTTATAGCCCTTCGAAAAAATCAGTATTTACAGTCTTCGAAAAAATAGTTTTATCTTGCATTCCTCCCCTTTTACTTTGTTCTAAAAGGCAATTAATTTTAGTTATAATAAAATATTAAAATATTTGTTATTATACGGCAAGTACGACAACGCGTTACAATCCATAATTTTACAATAACACCATTTTCTGGGAACTCAATTTTCCAAGGAAACGCAAAGTGGAATAAAATTGATTGAATCCAAACACCATCTTGTAAGGTTTAACCAAGACAATACACTCGAAAAGCTACTTTGCTATTCAAAATCACAAAGGAGGTGGTCCTCAGCAAATTTATGCAGCTTTACAGAAAAACCACTAGTTCTTCTTTTGCTTGAGAGGAATTAATCTTTATCTGAGCGTTTATCGCGAGCAAAGCGGTAGCAACAAATGGCACAAAAAGGGTTCTTACCCACATTTACCCGCCCTCTACCCCAAACCCATAGAAAGTAAATGAAAAAAGTGAAAAATGCCAGTGCCATTTTTCCGCGGTACCCAAGCAAATCTAATTAAAGTGGGACAAAGTGCAATCGGCGTGGCAGGGCAGGATAAAAAACAGTGCAAAAAGTGCATTCAGGACCCATTCATCACTCAACCTTACTTAGGACCGCAGCCCTTTCACACGGCTCGTTTTTACAAGTCTCCTGCAGTTAAGTTGCGAATCATGAAGAAACCCAAAGAAATTCATCACCTAACCCCGCGCACCTTGTTCCCCTCACATTCAGGACTATTCCTTCGAAAATCCTCCTTCTAGGTTTGTTGGTGCGCGAAGGACAACCAAGTGGAAATATAAAAAAAAAAAAAAAAGAACGGTCGAAGACATTTTTACACATTCAAGTGAGACGAAGAAAACGCGAAAAATGCCACTCGTAGTATAATAAAAAACGAAGAAGGCTTTTCGGTTCAAAAGGAGTTCTTAAGTTGAGATGCTTCTTTACCAACCAGGTGGGAGAAAGCTTACTTTTTACCTGAAATACTCTTCTACATTTTCTTGAGCTGAAGTGTAAGCAACGGATGTCACAAAGAAAACCAAATCGCGTTCTTACAATTTTTGAAAAGAATAGTTCCTCATGTTATGGAGTCTTACAAGGACCCTGTTTACAGTCTTGTGACTTTTGGAATAGTTCGATTTATGCACTCGAGCTTGACTTTTCTAAAGAGCAAATACATATGCAATTTTTAATTATATTAAGATGTCCTAAATAACGAAAAAATACTAAAGAATTAGTTTTTTTTTTCAGAACAATAAAAACAAATTATTGAACGTGAAAAAGAACATGTCTATACCAAAAAAAACGTCCACAGTAAATATAAACACTGGAAGACGCAAAATATAATACCCTTTGGTGAAAAGAAGGTATAAAATAAACTATGACGGATTAGATTTTGCTCTCTAATAGTCTCTAATTCTATACTTAAAAAAATACTCCTCTAGGTATTCCTAATCATACTTTAATTAAAAAGAACAAACGCAAAATAACACTGTCTGGAAGTCAACTTTAACTTCTACTACTTACAATTTCATGATTTTTCTTATTGATTTATACTTTAAATAATTTAAATTTAATAAGACTTAGAATTAAAAACAGTCTTCGAAATCTAGACGACCCAAACTAAAAATCTCAGTTCTGGAAAAATACAGAGAATGACGTCATCGGCGGTCAACTGAAGTTTATTAAATACTAACATACTTTTTGTTAGTTTATTGTCAAGTAGTAAAAAGCGTTTACTTAATAGCATAAAATATTCCTGACTAGTTCTCGTATATTTTGTAAATTATAAACCAAAACATAAGAAAATAATAGAATAGATGACCTTAGATGTGTATAACGTTTATTGTAAATAAATATAAAATTTAAAAAATATAACTCGATAAGTTATCTCTTTAAAAGTTTTATTTTAGAAGTCTTAAAAATTCTAAGAATATTGCCAAAATTCGACAAGGAAAATTTCTATATTTTGCTACTAATAAAGTCCTCTTCAGAAATACAATTTTATATCGCAAATATGTCTCTTAACTAGAAAATCAAGAAGACGCTGGTATTAATTTCTCTTTTTCTTGCTTTTAGACATTTTTGAAAATTCATCAAAATTTCATTTAGGGCCATCTTGCGTTTAACTTTTCACTCAGCTTTCCCAGATTTTAATGCTTCACTTCATCTTTCATAGGAAGGGAAAAGAATACAACACGGCAATAAAAGAGATCTCAGATTTCATCTTGAAATTCTTTTTTATCGCCAGCAAATTTATTAACCGTCTTGAATAGACTAAAACAACAGAACAAGAGGAATATACCCGAAAAATTTCCCTAGCAACAGCTCGTCCGCTTGAAGAGAGGTAGAATGCTGTTGGAGTTATTGCGGGCTATAAATTCTAATTCCACCATCAGGCCGATTGCTGAGCCAGGGGAGATTCGCCCCCAAAGGAAACGGAGGTATTCACCAAAAGCATCCTGAATAGCTTAAGGAGCGTCTCGAATTGTTTATCCTTTGTGCGGAGCTCCTTAAGAACAACGAACGCACTTATGTGTGCGTCTTTGGCCTGGAGCCTTTCATCCTAAGAATGCGGTTAGCTATCCGGCTGAGATGGATAGTACTCACATTTTCCTTTAGGGTAGGTGGAAGTCCTATTTTCCAAGGACAGCCATAAGGACCTTCTTTATATGAGAAAGATCCAGCTTGTTTCAGCCCAGTGTTACTTGAAAGATTCATTACCATCGTAGACACCAAATTTAAAATGTTTGCAGGACACCTTAAGGGTGTCCCGATAAGAGCTTGGAGTATCTCATTCTTTGATGACACACATAAGAAACAGGGAAGATAATGAATGTTTATGTGACGTGCCTCCTTCCATCGGTTCCATGGGTACCTTAGAACTAGTGCCAAGCACACCTACATTTGTATCTCAAATTTATCTTAAGAAGGGTATTCTGGCACTGAGATGTAACATGTTGAAGATTCCTAATAATTTCTTAATTAGAACCCATTCGCTATTCCTTAGTAAGGAGAAGACATCTCCGTGATCTTGTGAATCTTTTAGTCAAAGGCAACACAAACGAAAAGTTTAGAACTGTATGTTTTTACGTGTATGCTTAAAGGAAAACAAAATTATGTGTTAATTAATATTAAATAAAGGCGTGTATAAGGATGTCTTTTAAAGAGACAACATCACTGCGACGATCTTTTAAAATAATTGAAATTCACGTGAATACAAATCATAATTAAATCTGTATGTTTACTTTGTAATACATACATTTAATATTTAATAAAAATTTTTGATTCAAGCATCAAATGAGCGATTATTATTGAAAAGCGTAAGCAATTCATCAAACTCAGGAGCGTTCCTCTTACTACTTCTACATAAAATATTTTATAATTAAAATACGTCTATTGTTTATGAAATTTGATCTTCATAAAAAGGAATTTATTAAAGTCTGTCGAAGTTTCAATGGGTCAATGGGTTAGGTGGATCAACCGACCCAGGTCTCAGATTCCAGTGATTCAGCGGTTCTGTGAGTCATTGGACCACTGAATGAGTGGATCAATGGTGACTGGATCAGGGGGTCAATGGGTTAGCCGATCGGTCGATCTGGCCAAGCGGTCAGCCATACAAACACTCAATGCGTTAAGCAGTCAAGCAGTCAGCTGGTCGGACGATCGACCGGTCAACTGGACAGGGAATCAAGTACTTAGGTCAACCAGTTAGCCAATAAAAACTTTTAGTTATTTTCTATTTATTTACTACAGCCTCAAAGCTTGTATGCTTAAAAAAACATTAGGAACATTTTAATATTCTAGTAAAGAAGTTTTTATAGAGATTCTAGATATTTTTTATCAAATAGAATGACCTTTTCTAAAAGAAATATTCTATAGCTAATGACCTCATCGGAAATATTTTCATTTTGAATTCTACACGTATTTCATCACTAGAAGAGCGAACAAGAAACGCCACTTTATCGACAAATTGTTATTATATCAAATTCCTGCCATTCAAACTTCTTTTAAAATTAATTTGCACATTTTCCTGGAACTGCCATTCAATATGGCAAAATTGAATTTATTACTCCCGGGCATTTTACTGGAGTCAGGGGTGCAGAGACGGGATAGAGATCCCGTCAGAAAATTGCACTGCTGCCTTTTGCACGCTATTCTGAGTTCAGTGAATTGGATTCCCATCTACTTCACAAAGGCTAAATTTACATTGCACCTTTTGATTATACGAAAGCAAAGGAATCCCTTTTATCTAACAAATTTGAATTTTTCTACTCTAATGGAAAAACAAGAATTGGTTGAAGGTCGAAGTAACTGATTTTGATTATTGTATCATTACAATAAACAATTCGAAATTAAATAGCAAGCCAAATAAGCCAAGGTTGTTTATAAAAATGATAGAACAAAAATTATATGCGATTTTCCAAATTAAAAAAAAATTTGGGCCGTTTATACACCATTTTTGTAAAATTATAAAGCTTTTAAATATATCGAATTTAGAAGTTATCATAAAAAATTCTAGAAGTTGTAGAAAATCAAACATTTTCACAAACACTATTTAACACGATTTATTTAAATAATTCTATTTCTAAATTGGATTGCGTTTTAGGAGACTATAAAATTAAAATCCGTGTCTAAATTTTAGTTACATTTGATAATTATTTGATTTTATTAATAACTGTTCGAAACGGACACTAGAATTACAGAAAAAAATTTAAAATAAGTAAATAATTTAAAAATACCTTTTCTTTTATTATTTATTTTTATTATTTAAGAAAATTCTTTCCTTTTGAAATTTTTTATATAAGGGCTAGCTTCTTTTGCATAAATCCCTTGGACATTTTCCTCCAGTACATAGTTACATTTTTTTTTATTTTTATATATAGACTCTCTGTCTCAAAATTATGATTCAATTTAAAGCGATAGATAAAATAATATTACTTTAGTGTTATCTTTAAGTTCTAAAACTCCTCGTACAGCAATAGAGAAAAAAAAACGTGAAAAATATTTGCCCTTTCAAGAAAGCATATCTCCTGTTTTTCAGTGCTTACTAAGGTAGGACAACGTTATACCCATCGTTCTTTAAGCTCCCGAATTCCTCTCAACAGACAAGTTGAGTACCGTGAAATCGCTCGTTACCTTTAAACAATAAAAACGAAGTGGCGCCCTTAAAATGCTATACTAGAAATAATCAAGCACCCGCACCCGAACCCTTACCCTAAAAAACCGACCCATACATACCTGCACCCACGCTATCCATTCACGATAGAACGTAAACGCAAGAAATGAGCACATTCCCAAGGAAGCTAAAGGACATCAATCAAAAAATGCTTACAACGTTGACATTTTCTTAAAAGACAGTAATTCCCCTCGAGCCACCCTTTCTTTTCTTATCTCGTGTTTCCTTTTGAGAACAAACCGTGAAAGTTGCTTGGCTCATAAAAAAAAAAAAAAAACTTGCCCAAGAACACCCCAGTCATTCTTAAACAATTCAACTTTTACGAGGGGAACCCTTCTCAAGATGCTCGGTGAGACTTTAGTACCTTTTTATATTAAAATAAACGAATTTTGCCTGGAGGTGCAGAGTAAAGCTGGGCTCTCAACAACCCCCTATTTGTTCGGCCGGCGGCGCACCCGAAAAATGCGACGCACTCCATTTTGATTAACAGGAAAACTTTTTCGACGTCCTTTTTTTATTCTCTCGGACAACAATGAGCAACATTTACAGAGCACCACCATAAATTCCCATCGGCCAGTCCCGTCAGCTACAGGAAGTTACAGGCGCACAGAGGAAATTGGCAAAATATAAAATTAAAATGGATCCTAGACGGGAAATGGAAAAACAGAACGAACAGACGGCATAAGCTGCATATTCTGCAAAAAAAAATAAATATTAAGGTCCAAAACCAGACTCCTGTGGAATTCCAAAAAAAAATTCGAAAAAATGTAAAATTGACTGGAATGATTCGAAGGGTCAGGCGAGGGCATATCGGAAGAAGTTTACAGGGGATTCAAAGCCCTTAAATGTCGTCTCCGATTTTTTAAGGGGTATAGGCCCGCTTAACCCGATTTAGTACGCCAGACACGAAATCCCAGCAAACGTGAGTGGAAATTATGGATTCTGATAGGCGGCGAGACTAACAAAAATTATGCTCCGGCTAACGACGCCCTTGTGCTTCAATCCGTGAAGCTGACTATCGAAAGGGCATACCATTCAATCTTAAATTAGGCGTGCCTGTCGGGATTATCCCAAAGGATGGACGGGTTATGGGGCAAACAAAGGACAATTTGATTGCAAATTTCATTGCGAATGCAAGAGAAATTGAATTTGAATTGGGATAGAAGAGCAGCAGCTTGTTTTCGTTTGTATCGACAGTAATTGATCAAAGAGGTGACAATGTTATTACCAAGCCTAGAAGCATATCCATGACCGTAACTTTTCCAAACAAGACCATCTTTGCTTTTGAGTTTAAAATTTGAATAATCGACAACAAAACCTGATTTAATGATGATTGATTTCTTTTTAAATTAATTACCTTATTATCATTATTATTTTTTTTTTTAAATTTTTGAATCTCCAAACATATATTAAATTTTCTTTCTTAAATAATTAAAGAAGATAATTGAAGTCGACTTAACAATCTCATAAGTACAACCTTCACCATGTCACGCTTAAGACAAAGAATCTCGTTAGCCTAGGTCGTTTATTTTCTTAAGATGAGGGTGTATCTTCTTTTAGAAATACATGAAAAAGCACCCTAGTGGCCAAAGGTAACATGTTTACGTATAAGAGGCGCTCCTGGACGAGCCCAAAGTGGCCTATAAGCTCTTTGGTGAAACACAAAGCAAAGAAAGTTTGAGGTATATGCGAAAAGTTCCTGGGGGAATAAAAAAACCATTGTGGTCTGTCGTAGGATCATTAGTCCAAGATGTTGTGTTTCTGGCCGGCCTTTCAGTTGCCACCACAATGTATCGAATGTTACTATTGCCTTGTTCCATTTCGTATAAGAAGAAATTCTTGCCCTTAATGAACTTCTTTTCGTCGTGGACCCCAGGATGTGGGTAATTGCATCCCTATTCCATTGTATTCAAGCTGTAGGAACCGGCTTCCCCATAACCTTTATATTTATTTCCCTCTGTGGTCCATTGAAGTCGTTTATGGCCATCTTCCGCATACCTACGAAACGTAAGTATCATCATGAGCCATCTTTACGGGAACCTTTTCGACGGAAGATGGAAGAGCTGAGTCTTTAATTTCTAGACGAGAAATATCCGCTCACCCGTCAGCTGTCCGCAAATAATGAATTTTCGGATTGATGTCCTTTTCGCATTTTATGCTTTGCTATGCTGAAAATTGCCAGTGATTGGATTTTGCTAGATTACGGTCTTCGCCCGAAATTATTTCTTAAAGGGGACTATTTGGAAACTTCTTTACTAAAAGAAAAGAGTATAAGAAAAATATCGAAACTAAAGGAATTTATTGATTTCATATCGTTACGTTGATTTCTCTGATCTTCCTGTTACAGAGATTTGCATGTGACGTGTCCATGTTACTTTTACGACAATTACGCGTATATGACATGATATTGCTTATTTTTTAAGTGGAGTAATACCCTAGTGTTTAGGAGTTATTCTAGCTATAGCCCTGATTTTGCAAAACAGGTCCCAAATACCCTCCATTCAATGTTTATAAATATACAAAAATTTCATCAATTAGTAAAGTGTAAGGATACTTATTTTGCATACCAAAATTACTTCTCATTCAACCGTTTATTTAGCCCATTTATTTAGAATTTAATATTTTAAATAAGACTAAACTAAAATTTCTTTGATATACAAAAACTTGTATATCTTCATGATATTATTATAAATAGTATTCAATTTTGGAAATAATAAAAATAATAAATAATTATGATATTAAATTAAAAAAAAATATATTTAGAAGGAGCAAAATATAAAGTTTTAAATTACGGAAAATTTATTGTTGAAAATGTAAATTTAATCAAGTGGATAAAAATTCATCCAAAAACTAGAATTTAAGTCCGATAATAAAAAGAATTTCGATTTTCTTATTTTAAAAAGACAGTTTTTTTGTAGTTTTAATGAATTTTTTAATATAAGAATAATTTAAATACACCGGATTTATCTAAAATTAAAAAACAAACATTTTCCCTAATTAGAGATATGTGTACAGTGCATAATAGTTAAAATTAGTAACTTATGTTGACGATTTTTCTTTTACCAGGTTGTAATTGGAAAGAAACCTATTTCCAGGAAAGAATTTTAGTAGTTCCCGTTTGATTAAAACAACAGAAAATTATACCTGAAACTTTCATAGAATTAGTGTTTTAATTTTTTTCCGAAAACTGGAAATACAAAACAACATTGACATTGACACTGACTAACTCTGGACAATTTGCAAAAGTACCGAGACTACTTTGTCCTCATCCTTTATTCACAAATATCTGCAATAGAGGTAATCTCAGATTCCCTGCTTCTTCCTAGCAGACATATCCGGAATTCTTTGAGGAGGGGAAGGGGGCAAATGGCGCCACATTATAAAATCCCAAGGCTTCCATAAAATCTAATTTAACGTGGCACTAAACGCGGACGAAAACTGCGCCGAGAATTGAGCCGCCTTTTACGTTCAAAGGACCTCAGCGGTCCACCGAAGGGCCTGCTCAATTTTTCACGGTAACTAGAAAATATGCCTGCCGAGGGCGCCACAAAGCGAACTTTATAAATTTTTGATGGGCCTAAGTGTTGCAACCGTTTGCGGATTCACATACCCCCTGATTCGCGTCTCCCATCCCGATCCATCCAGATCAGACAAAAAGGATTCCAGTGGGAGGACTAGCTCGAGGAGGAAGTTTCCCTGGCTCTGTTAGGTGATGGCGTACAACTGGAAAAAGGAAGAACATGGGCAGAAGATAGCACGTCAAAAAGGACCTCTCGCAGCCGAAGCTATACTAAAAATTAAAGCGGCCATGAATTCGAATGTAAAAAGGGTTAATGGGGTATGATGATGATATTTAATCTAGTGAAACCCTTTTCTGCCGTTTCGACAAGGGAAAAATTAGGATGCGGGGCTTGTGAGCAGCAATAGTGTGCCCGGCGGAAAATCGGCCCTATGTCAAAGAACGATTAGTGACTTTACGGAGGTGCGATGGTGTTATTTGGGCAATTTGCTTATATTTCAATTTTTTTTCTTTTTTCCACGAAAAAAATTAGATACAGGAATTGTTATGTTCAGGTTATGTCCCACAGGAATAGGATATTTTCTTATATACGCACCATTATTTTTAGGACATGTTGTTTTGTGTGCCTCTTTTTCCATGTTAAATTTTGGCAAAATTTTAACAAATAGGCGTGTGTGATCCAGTTGATATTTGTGATGTAAATATAACGTTTGTAGATCTAAAAGACCACATCTAGCCTAATAATTAGTATTAATATTTCATATTATTTTTTATTTACAGACTTTAAAAATATCGGAGTTACTATAGTTCAAAATTTTCAAACAATTTGTTTCGAACTTAAAGTTCGAGCAGGTGACTCAAACGATTCCTTCAAGATTGCAACGAATAGTCCTAGCTTCAAATCTATATCTAGGAATGTATGCTCATGTTCACCTAATCTCCTAGAATTCTTCCATCAATGCCATTCCTTTTCGAGAAAAAAAACACCGGAGCTAAACACTGTCACCAGCACGTAATTCAATTTGATGATATCACGAAAACGCGTTATTTATTTTGTCAGCTCCTTAAAATCTTCAACAGGTTGTGATCGCATTTCGTGCGGCCCTGTTTGTAGTGCAAGCTTTTTGATAAAGGGTTCCCTAGAACCCTCCTGTTAGCCTCCAATGCTCGAAAAAATAAAACGTAAAGCGAATCGAAAATAAAAGGGGACGTTGAAGAGGTGAAGGATGAATTGTTGCCTTCAAAAAAAATTTATTTAACAGTCATCACAAGTCCCCAGTTCATTCGCAAGAAAGCCCAAAGGTATTGGCAAGAAACTTTGTTTCCTGTACGTCGACCATTTTACCCAGGAGGTCTGGAGTATATTAAATTTTCCAAGTTCTTCAAGTCCCTTTGGAATAATGGGACGGGGGTGGGATGAGAAATGCCTGCTCCTCCTACATCCCGTTCCTAACACCCTCTCAATACAACGCTCTCGCATCCATCGGATAATAAAAATTTTATCAGAAGAATTTAATTAAAAGCTTTCCCCAGACGTGAGTGCCAGGAACTTTTCTCTCTTTCAGGAGAACCGGGGGAGGGCGGAGGGACGGTTCCTGTAACCCGTATCCTCTGTCCGCCCTCTGGATAAGGTGTGGTCCGTGCGTAGGAGTCGATGACCTCAATAGGGCAAAGATACTGCGGGTCTTCTATCAAAGCAAATCAAAATTAACACTTCAACCCGGTTTTGATGAAGACGGGGTTAGATTTCAAAAAGTCAAAATGGAACAAAGTTGGACAAAAAAAAATATAACAAAGATAAATTCAAATCGTTTACCATAAAATCTAGAAAATGAAATGGTAAATATCAAATAAATTATACAAAAATTAAAATATCTTCTTAAAAATAACATTTAATTTTTATTTAATAAAAATTATTCTGAAATCTTTCTATAGAATCATTCAAAGACGTGGCTGAAACATCAAAAACTTGATGCCTGACGAACCCCAAGTAGCAACTAATATTATTATTAATAAGGAGTAGTATTATCACCTTGACTACCATAGCCATACCTACCAACAGATAAAAGAAAATAAGAACATTGATAACATTAATAAATATTCTATTTATAAATACTTAAAAAGGCTATTAAATTCGTATCTAATTTATTGCTAGTAAGTTCGTGGTATCTGTTCCCACTCATTTTGTCCAAGTAATTATCTTTAAAAAAGCTAATTTTTGAATAAATTTAGCGTACTAAAACTAAATAAATAAATTTTATCAAAAAGAAAAAAGTTTAATAAAAATATTAGAAATATTTTAAAGACTGCGTAATTAATTTAAACAAACTATGGCAAAGTGTAAATGGTTTCTTTGAAAATAATTTTTTATCTAGTGCACTCTTTATTAAAAGTAATACTACATTTCTTGAATATTTTTATAATGTTTAAAAAATTGAAGTTAATAAACTAAGGGTAAAAACGAAATTATTAAATTGTCACATTTTGCAGGAAAAGTTAAAATTAAAATAGGACTCTTCTTAATTCTTTAGATTTAAATTTGAACTTTTAGTTAAATATTTTCATGATCGTAAGATTTAAAAAAAAAATTTTGAAAGTAATTGAATAATTTAATTTAGTTAAAGAAATTCCGCTAAGAATTTCCAAAAATTCGTTTTTTTTTAATGCCTACTACCATTCTGTTAATGCATATTTTAATTTAATTATTTTATATAACTTTAATACCTTAGATTTAAATATATTTATTTAAAAAATTAATGTTTTGACTTTATAATATAAATTTTATTTTATTTAAAGATTTAATTTTAAAAAGTTCCTTGATATGTTAGAATAAGTTAATGACTCTGGTGTGACAAAAACTGTGTTTTTAAGGTTAAAAATTAAAATGATATCATTCTTAGAATTTAAAAAAAAATACAAAAGTATAGGTGCAGTATACAATCCAAAAATATTGAATTAAAATAGCGAAAAATGCCTATTTTTATCGAGTTAAAAAAAGAAAATATTTTAAGAGTTTCACGTCTAATTAAAATGAAGACTTAAATTAAAGCGCATGATTAATTAAATTATACGCATATTTTGTTTTTAATGGCTTTCAAGTTACTTGGAAGGACTGATTTAAATTGGATTCTGTTAAATTTTTTTTTCGTAGGACGTAGATTTTCAATCTAACAAATTTCAAAGTATTAAGACAAATAAATTACTTTTAATTTTTTTTGTAGTTTTTTGCGACAGTCATTGTATGGTACTTTCTTAGCTGGGAGGTCACTAGTGTTTCTCTGCCCCTGAGCTGCATTCTTTTATGCATCGCCCTTCCAGGAGCAAACAAGGAGCCAGAAGAAATCTCTGTATCTAGGGCGCGAGGGAGTGGTCCCTACAATGACTATAGCAACAAAAGTGACCAACGCTAAAGTGATAAATGGGTGTGCTCGGCAGATGCATTACCACGGCCATAAAACGTTCCTTCCATTCACAGGATAAATTTTCTTTGGTAATTGCCTTTGAGAGCATCTTACGGGCACTTTTGTTCCCTGGCAAAGGACGACATCGAGGTAAGTGGCAGGCTGCGAGGGTGTACGCAGGGTACCTAGAGTACCTTATGTAAGGATGAAGTAGGTATGGGGGTAAAAAAATCCTTCAACCGAGTAGGTACGCTTCGCTGCCAGACTCTGATGAGGAAAAAGCTGTAACTTTTGTTGATGGAATTTTAACACTTGTGCCGGGAATCGTCTGAGAGACACTAAGTGCAGTAGAGGCAATTCAAAGAATTGAGGCAATCTCGAACGCAGGGGAACAATGGAAGGGAATCAACGTAGCTTTATCTTAGCTTCAAGGCTTGCCAATTTCTTTTTCATTTCTTTTAAGAAAATCGCTATAGTTGCAGGATAAATAGAGCTCATATTCTCCCACCTTTTCCGTCCTCGCTATCCAAACGTAAAGAAAAGCAATTAGTAATGTTATTTCACAATTTTAACTCCTAAGAGTTATCGGCACTGATACGGTTTACAGAAGTCATAATAATTTGGAATTTGTTTTTACACCTGAATCTTTCAGACCTGGAACCCCTAAGGACCTTCAAAAGAGTAAGGAGATATTCTTTTACACTTTCAAGGGAAATTCTTGTTCGTATTGTGGGAAACTAAATTTTTAAATAGGCCTGTAATTCAAATAAGCCATGAATGAATGACTACAACTGCTGATCCATTTTTGAAAGTAAATTATTAATTTTTAGACCCTTTTAATGTACGTAAGATTGTTCAAGAGAAGCGTTGCTCTGACACGGCATTATCTCGTTACGTGTCGTATGCCAATCGCGCAAGGTGAGGTGAAAAGGTGACGTGAGTGAATCCGATGGCGAAATAATATTTTCAAAATGACATTTCTATAATGGAAATTATTTCAAAGAAATTTAGCACCATGTTGCCCACCCTGTTTAAGGTCGTAGACGCCCAACAGGCAAATTCCACTCACAAGAGCAGTTGCATGACAAAAGGTCCAGGAATTCAGGATTCTACTACTGCTCCCCATTTTTAGATGCTTCTCACTGGGACACTGTAGAAAGGCCGTTCTCAGGCACTTTCTCAAGCAAATATAATATCCCCCTTTTATCCTGTCTTACATTCTTATTTTTTCTGTACTTTGAGTATTTAAATGCACTGCCATCCCGCCCATCCAATTTCCTTGCGAATTCCCTTAGGAACATATCCCTTTGTGTTTATATGTGAACTTTCATTTCTGCCAACAACTTATCTTCCAGGATTGCACAATGTTTTAGAACATCGGGGAGGAACACGTGGGAGTTATTACGTCCCATGGGGTAAAAACCAGCAAAAGAAAAACAATGGATTCCCTTGGGAAAATTACAGAGCAGGGAACTTCAAACGATGTCGTCATCATACCCTACTATAGCATACGTAAATGCCCCGCAGCATAATGCGCTTTAGTATAAAGTTTTAAAGTGCTGATTATTTCTGCGCTTTGTTCGACGTGGGATTTTATATTTTGCTCCGGGAGGTGCGATATCGTAAATGTGCTCGCAAATTGTTGCTACTTGTTCCCTGTTCCCTGTCCCAGAGTATTCTTTGTCCCGTCATACTGCTCCATGGCTTCATTCACAGGATTAAAATGAGCTTATGTGCTATTTGCACGGGGATTTTTCAAAAACAAATGCTCATGTGAAAGGTGTGATATTGGGGCTAGCTTGAATAACACAATTACATTCCTTTTCACTTTTTTTTTGTGGTATGGTGTCGTAGTACACCACCTTCCGGCTATTAAGAAAAAAAAACAACAATGTTGCGTAAAATATTTAATACCATAAAAACAAAAACCGATAAAGAACGAGTCGGGCAAATTCCATACCCTGAGTTTCTATTTGTCTTAATATAAAATTTGTTGAAAAATAAAAAAAATGGTGCTATACGGACGCGTACAAACCTTAAAAACAGAGAAAAAAATTTAATTTTACATTTTGGTACCACTCTTATTGCCAATAAGGTCGAAACTTTAATATTTCTTCAGGATTACGATGAAAATAATACACCCGATTTTAAGGTTTCAAAAAATAAGCTACTAATTTGATTTAAAAATAAAAATTCCTATGTCAATTTAAACCATTAATGCTATAGCAAAACTTTTATTTTAAGCAGCTAAAATAAAAAAAAAAGGATAAAATAAAATTATGTTAAGAAATTTTAAAGGATTATATTTAAATTTTGATAAATAGTACCACTTTTTAAGGAAATTAAAACAAACATAAGTTCTATAATTATTTCTTATAATTCTTGAGTTCTGTTAGATTTTTAAATATTCTTATATTTTTTAAAAATAATATTATTCTTATTATTTTCACAATATACTTAAGAAAGATAAATTGAGGATTAGTATTGAAAAATTTGTATGGTAAAATTTTGTTTTCATGATTTTAATGCACAATACATTTTGGCTTTTTAATTATCAGTTTAATAATTCAGTCTATTGTAATAATATAGCATAATATAATTTTCCACTTCTCTCAGATAATCTAAAAATTAATACGTATTCATTAAAATTATTCACTTTGATAATTGGATTAAATACTTGGCCATAGTAAGTTAAAATAATAAATTAATTAACTCAGTTTGGTTACAAATTAATTTCCAATCGTTTAGATTTCGAATTTAATTATTTTACATCTTTATAAATATGTGTTATATGTTTTTATTCTTCCTGTTGGCTTTTAATGTTAATCTACTTAGTCATAGGTGAAATGGAAAATGTACGTGCACACGTTCACATCCAGTAAAGCACACCTGGTGCAACAGTGTACCTGAAAACAATTCTCATGCAATTAATTTGGACAAAGTTTAATGTGGCATTAGTTCACACTCGGCTGGCCAATTTCTACTATGGAACCATGTGGATGACTGCCGGTTTCAAGTGGAGTCCAGACTGGACCATATAAGTGGCCCTTCTGCTTATTTACGTAGCGTAGAACACGCCCTACAAATATCCACACAAACCTGAAGGGTGGTCCAATTCGGGCCACTTAGGATGCTGACAGTAATTTGTAACTAGAAATAGTTGATCCGGGCTAAATTGACTTCAGTCGTCCTGTCCCGGCTGTTGCAACAATAAAACTTTTACGTTGAGCTAATTTTAGATATATTGGCAATAGTTTGAAACTATGGTTGCATCCATGGACAAAGTATAGACGCAGTTGTGGACATTTAAAGAATGCACATGGAAAGTATTCAATATACAAAAAGTCTGATTATTTTTCAATTCAGATTTATTTGATTGTTTCTGTCCAAAAAAAATACTCCTACAATTTGGCTTCTAATACAAATATTTTAAATAACTATGAGTCCAATTACTTTCCAAATATATCACACTAAAATTATATAATGTATAAGAAGTACACAAAATTAAACGATACCAAACAAATGTCTTGTTTTTAAAAAATTTTATTATACACTTATAATAAGCTAGTAAATTTTTTAATAAAGATTTTTTAAATATTGCCTGGATTTTATTACTTTTGCAACAATAAATAAAATAAAAGGAAAAAAAAAAATTCTTTTATTTCCAAAGTACTTAGAAATGCCCTTCAAGATTTTGCTACATTAACCATCTTCTCAATTCACCCACTTGAATTAAGACCAAATAAGAATTGTAAAGCATAACGAACTTTTTACTGAACCCATAAAGTAGACTATTTTGATCTCAAACAATTCTTAAATGCATCTTTATAGTCTACATAAATTTTAAAATCCTCCGAATAAGAAAAATTGTTGGTTTCATTTTAGGACATGATCAACAGCCCATATCGTCTTACGCCAAGTAGGTCGTCGATGGGTAAGCATCTCCTTAAGCGAATTTTTTTCTTAGTCAAGGAATTTTCATAGCGATCCATTTGTACCATCGATTTGAATAATTTATCATTTGGAAGGTGATTTCCAATCTATAAATCCTGAGGGGCGTAATCAATTAATCTTTTCTTATATTTTCGATGCATTCATGCTTTTTTAGAGTGTTTTCGACCACATATAACTAATACCATATTCAGGGATTTGGAGGGTATACGAAGTGGAGGAGACATAGAATGGAATAGAATAGAATATTCCTCCAAATACCTCCACTAAAAATGGGGATGAAGAAGGTACTTGAGCATTTATTAGAGTAGAGACAATATCTCGAAAATGCTATAACATTGGCGCTTTTGAAAATTTATAGAGATAAATAGTGGTGATATGATGAGGGAAGCAAAAGGATTAATAAAGGTAAAATATGCATCGAGTGCAAAAGGATATATTTATTCAGACCGCAGGGCTTCCATTAACCCCTTATGGAGTACTTTTATAGGAAAATAATATTCCTAGATAGCATCACTAGGTTGAGAGGGTGTTTTCATACCATTAGATGCACTGGACATCTACAATGATAATAAGGATAAAATACCTTTCTGGGAACTCCCTCTCTTCCCTTATAGTATTTCAGAAGTAAAGTATTATGCAAATTGTTAGAAAAGCTCTGGAGGACAGACGCTTTAAGGTAAAATAAATTAAATAGACATTTTCAAACTCTGGCTAGGAATCATGCAAATCACACTCAGTGTGGATAGAATTGATAACAGTGCTAAGAGTTGTGGGTGTGGTGGAAATGCTGTGATAAGCTTTGAGCTCTTCATGAGCAATCGACTTCATCGATTTTGGGGTGTGGCCTAATTTCACATTTAATGAATCAAATAGAGGGTGGCCCAGTGTGGTGGCAAGAAAAATAAAATTGATAGAAGTTTTCAGTCTATTTACGGTATTGAAGCTATTTCTCTTTGATAACTTTATAAAAGATAAATAACAAAAATATTTACCTAAATTTGATGAAAACGATTTTGCCCTCTAAATTTAAATCATTCCTCTTTAGACTTTGACGAAAATTTCCTTTGATTTAATCGCTAGAAGATTATTTTTCGTTAAATCGACGCGTACGCTAGATATTGCCTTTTAATTGTTGATTCGCATGAAAATTATACTTTCAAATTTCTCTAATTAAATTATTAATTATAGCATTGATTATTTATAACATAAAACGGGTCATTATATAATGAAAAATATTATAGAATAATAAACCAAGATTAAAAAAAATATTTAGTCTCACACAAAATCTCAATAAGATCTCTCTAAGGTTGTCTAAACCAAATGTTTAAATTGTATCTATTACTGATTAGATATTTCGGAAAATTCTACACCTACCTTAAAAAAAGGAAAAACAAAACAAACATATAATTTTTTTGTTACATGTCCTAAACTTGCCTAGCAATTTTCTTGAAGACCTAAAGTTTCTTTAGAAAATAAGATGTCCAACGGTGACAAACAGGCAAATGGATGGCTGCAAGGGATCTTAATCTAGGGATCTAATACTAAGCTCATTAATTATCAAACTTATTCACTCTGTGCCCTAAACTTTTCCAAATTGTTTTAATAAAAGTACCTACACACTTTAAATATTTTTTTTAAATAAAATCGTTAATAAAACGCTGAATTTTTAGACTAAATCCTTGTTCTTACTTTCTTCAGGGTGTACATAAACGCCCACTATACACTAAATAGGCTTCAACGATCAGTTAGTTTTCTGAAGTCATGTAGGAGTAAGATTCTGGGCAAAGGGCTTTTCAAAGGCGTCATTAGTGAATTGTAATGCTACATAACACTTAAGATTAATGCCCACATTTAAAGGTTTCCTTTCCTTCATCTACAACACTTTCGAAAATGATTTTCTACGGTCGACTTTTACGCAATATCAGCATTTAATAGACGAACACTTGACGCAAGTTCAATACTTGGTTTTGGGAAGAGATAGAGACGCGACCTGGCAACAAAGGTATTATCTCGCCTAGGCATGGTCGTCATCGTCATTCCGTTTTTCGGCTAGGAAAATTATTTCAATTTCAGATTTTACCTAATAACAGAGAGAGCAAAAGTTCTCTGGCGCTATTTTCATATCTATTATCGTATATCGAAAACTGCCTAGTAAGCTGGCACAGTATTACAAACAATTTTAGGGTGTAGAGGAGCTCCACGTTGTTCTAGCTGACTGGAGGAATCACCGACTGGGGGACGGCGAGTATGAGCTGCAGGCAATGGGCCTGAAATGTTTTCCTGCTTTCCTCATAAATAAAGCAGACGTCAAAGAGCAAGTCGAAGGCATGAATAAATAACAAAAACAGCCTTCCACTGTGGCCGGGACTTTGGAAAAGTCTTCGGAATGATTCTGTAGTCCTAGGGCCTATCGCTGCCTTTGCTAGGCAGAAGAAGATGGAAAAAAATCTCGGCGAAGAATAGAGGACGAATTGCCAGGATGTTATTGTCAAAATAATTGAATAAAATACGCGCGACAAAGGACAAAACAACGTTTCCTGTCCTCTATCTCTCTTATAGTTTACTGAATTTTACGGATTCTCCTGGGTTGCTCGTAAGCCTTGTCCCAGGCTCAGTTGGAGCTTCCCGGGCCGAATTCCAGAAGATCTCCTGAGGAAATGGCGGGTGTAAAAATCTGCCCTAGTACGGCCCTGGGGTGATAAATGGATTCTGATAAACTTAAAACGTCGCCCGGGTATTTATGGTTTTGTTATTCCACATTTGATCCTGTATTTGCCTTCGAGCTACCGAAAACCTACAGGACACATTCCAAGGTAAAACTTATTTGAGACCTTTAAGGGTTAATGGGCCTGTTTGCACCGAATCCCATATTCGCCGTCCGTCCGTCGTCGCTTCATTTCGTTTGGATGTTTGTGGGTCTGTGGTTGTGTCCTTAGTTTCCACTAAGGGCCATTTTTTGCATACACGGTTTTCCTCTTAACACCAAAACCGATTCGTGATTCAGCGGTATTGCTGGTCGTATAGAAATCTTTCGTTTTTTTTTTCGAAAATACCGAGGGTGTAGGTGTATTTTGGCTGACTTGATTTATAATTTCAGGGTATGGTAGAATAATAAATTAGCAATGCCATAAATCACTGATAAAAGACTAGTGCACACCCAACGGTTGAACGATGTAAGATCACATGAGTCACGTAGTAAAGCACTAGGTTTTTTTAAATTTAGTGCAAGTTAAGACTTACAAAATTGTGGATTTGTTAATATAAAAAATGTGATAATAATAAATTGTTTTTTGTTGTAGACTATAATCGAAACGAAATAAGAAAACGTATATCATGTTCATCATTAAGTAATAAATTCAAAAACTTAAATACTCCATTTAACTAAGCCTGCTCTTTTGAATTTGATTTTTTATTACATAGTATAATGAAAGATATGAATAGGCATCTTTTCCAAATCTTTAAAGATAAATTTCTGATTGTTTTTAATATGCTCACCAGACTTGGAAATTATGCGAATTCATCTTCATTTTTCGACCTTTTCTATAGATTTTACAGATAGAATTTGTTTAATATGTGAGGGATCTACTAATTTTTGCCTATTGCCTTGCATATGTAATAGTAGTGTATGCTTCAGTAAAAATAAAGTTAAATAAAATTGATTTTGCTTTTCCTGTAATTAAAGAAAAAAATAAGAATAACCAAAAGTACAATGAATTTAAATAATAATTCCACCATGTTTTTTTCTCATTTGATATGAATAAAGATTTAGTTATTATCTCTATACCTTTCGGGAAGCACTAAATAAAAATCATATATTTATGACCATAAAAAGCAACATAAATTTGTATTATATGCAACCTAGGACAGTGCCCATTTATTAACCTGGTTATTTTATGATTCCCCCTTCATATACTAAAATTAATGAAATAAAACATGAACAGTGGCTGCAAGCAGGATATCAAATATCCAGTGTGTCAATTTGACAAAACCACAGAAAACTTTAGAACAATGTAAAACGCTCCCACAAAACAACATACAACCAGTTGAACAAAAGTGCCAAACTCACTCCCTTCGGTTTAGCAAACAATTCACACATGTGAACTGTGTATAAAGTTGACATAAGGTGGATAGGAGGAAGCTGAAGTGTAGTGAAAGCAAATTGAAACTCACCTTATCATATGGCCATTGTGCATCCTCCCCGGCGCTTCCATTTTATAATGTGATACAGCATTTTAGCATATCCACCATTCAAAGGTAATCTCTGCGTCATTCAGGTGCTGTGGCTCCGATGTAGGTACACGAATCCACTTGGCACCACCTCATAGATAGATAGTGGACCTTTTTAGGTGCGATGCGCTCAATCTACCCAGTCATCTTAAGGAAGCCAACTTTCTTTTCATTTTCTTTATTTTCCTTTTCTCTTAAGTGGGCTCAAGTATCTGATGCTTGCCAAGCTCAAATTAACAGACCGATCGTCCCCAACAGAGTGCTCTAAAAGCCGACTGACCACCACCGTTCAGACCTTTCAACAAATGAAATTAGTTTCCTGCTGTAGAACTGTTCAAGGACCCAGTTCTGCATGTAATGGTCTGCCAAGTGTTAACCACCACCGCTTTGTGCCATAAGCTGTCGCCTCAATTAACCTGAAAAACATCAAATGCATTCCATTTAATTAAAATCGAAAATCCCTAATGGAATTAAAAGGATATGTCCACCCACACTCTGTCGGTATAATAGGATTTTTTTTTTCAATTTGGGCTGGATTTAAAGATGAAACGATATGTCCTATTGGACAACGATACTATAAAATCTATTTATTTACAAGGCTTTTTAAAGAAATATATACAAAAAATTATAAATCCTTATTAAATTTTATATTCGTTTAATTTTAAACTTAAAACTTACTAGATAATCTTCTTTTTTTTTTTAAATTTAGAGAATAAAGAAATTTTGATAAATAAAATTGCAATCAATTTCTAGAATGGAATAACTACTTTATTCTGAAAAATGGAAATAAAAACGACAAGCTTGAGAAAAGTAACTTTTTGTAGAATTTAAAAGCAATTCCGTTAAGAGCTTAAAAAGTTTTTCTTCCAAGAAAATTCTTCTGTAAACAGAACTTATAAAAACGAATAACCATTAGTTTTATGCAAGTTTTTCCTTTTCCCTTGGTACTCTAAAATGTAATGATCACTCTAAAATTTAATTTCAATTTTCCTACTGAAATATAAATTTCCTATTGAATTTTTTTAAAATCTGAAGTGAACAAAGTATTTTTAAAAATTTAACAAAACAAATACGAGTATAGCACAAAAACATATTTTCTATTATAACGTAAACAGATAAATGTGTAAAATGTATTTCATTACTTTTTGGAAAAGTATAAATCTTTAAAAATTAAAAATTAAAAATTAAAAGCATAAATAAGGAATAGTTATAGTAATAATGTATAATAATAATATATCATTTCGTCCTCTTGTTTCCACCTCATTTTGCAAGTGAAATTTTTATAATTTTGTTTATAAAAATATTTATCTTTTGAGGTACTGAGATTTTTAATCAATCTCATTTCTTGAAGATATTAAAGTATCGAAATTTTTGAGAATTTACTTTTATGAAATTTTCCTTTACAAGAGGAGACCTAGGATCAGGAATCAGAGGGATGATTGGAAAGAACGTGAAAGCAACAAACTTGTTAGAAGTAACTCAAAACCCATCAAATTACATTCCCGGCACGAACCACTCTTAGAAACGAATTTCTGTTTAGTTTTGCTGCTTAATTAGGAGAATTTACAGGACTTTAGGGATATCTTTGATGTTACTATCCTGAAGAGGTCACAGGATTCATGTTTTTTTCACTTTGTGCCTTTTACAAGATCGCAAAAAAAAATTTTTTTTATTTTCACATTCACATTTCCTTCTGTTTTCGGGTAGGCCTTTATAAGAAGGTAATTAAAACCCTTCTTATTTTCCCTGATGTTGCACAAAATTCTGCCAATGATAGCAAAAATTCTCTGTAAAATATTAGAAATTTCCAATATAAATTCTGAAAGGAATTACAATGCGGGCTATATGCAAATTTCGTTTGCAAAACACTGCTTCATCTCCGGTCCCCCGTCCTATAAGAAACTCAGAACACTTCTAATCCTTGACAATCCCTGCAATCCCGGGCAATTAGGAAAATCTGCCTGCTAACGCGCTGCTCGACAGATCTTTTTATCATGAAGTCTTCGCGATTACTACAGAATCTTTATTAACCTCCCGTAGCCCCTATACCTATACCCGTAACCTATACCGTCATGTATTCAAATCTTTATTAACCTTCGCCCCCTCCTCTCCCCAAAATAAGCGTCAAATTGCCGACGAGCACGACGCAACGCGTTCGATAGTGGCTTACAATAAAATTTGATTGAATCAAGACTCAAGGCAAGCCTAAGACGAACTCCAAGGAAAGCCAGGAGGAAGTCTTCTGAAAGTCTCAGAGTCCCTCATTTTCATATATGGATTGCCGGTTGTTTCTGGGTAATAGTAAGGGTTTTCGGGAGGTTCGAGCAAACTTGCCTCGGGACACTGAAGGACTCCTTCGGGAAAGCTTCCAATTTTGTTTACTTAGACATGAATAAATTAAGGCTGAACCTTTAAGGGGGCTTCTTGAGCATCAAGTGAGCAATTAGCATGTTGCTAGGTGCCTGCATTTTAGTACTTTGAGACCTTCAAGATGAAGATATTTGGTAACTTATTCTATGAGAAAATTTCCAATAGACCAACTTATTTGAACTTTAGTTTTTTGAAGAAAATAAGAAGTGTACACTTGATCTTCTATACATTTTTTTTTTCAATTTCGTTACCTTCAAAAAGTATGAGGTATTTGATGGATAAAGAAGGCTATAAACTGGAGATTACTCAAAAATAAATTTTCTAAACTGTTTTAAAGACATTTTTTTACACATCGCTAAGTCTTTTATTTTGACGAGAGTTTTGTAAGTTCACAAAGGTAAAGAATCGTTTAATTAATCTATTCATATAAAAGCACTAGTTCCGATTGATTCATCAACATCCACCCGATTTTAAACAATTAGAAATATTTACCAACTTCTACACGTAGCTTCCCCTTGAAACGTAGGCCTTTATTAAGAATTTTTTTTTTCAAATTCGTTTCATACCTTAAGTGTTACTTATACAAACATTTAAAAACCATTTAAAAGTTTTATATCTCCACACCTAAAAGTTTAAAATTACTTTCTACACATGTTTTTTTTCTAAATTTCTGCGATTTATAATTTTTTGCATTAAATAATTATGTGAAAATCCAATTTTTATAAATACGCTTTTGTACCAAAGAAATTTACCTTTAAAAAAACTCGGTACATGTTTATATTAAAAGATTTGCTTTTTGAAAATTATTTAAAAAAATCTTTCCAAAGAAAGTATACTCAATTTTTAATGTAAAAGAACTACTTTGCCTTGTAAAAGGAAAAATTTTTATTTTTTATTTATTGCAAACTTCGGTTAAGTGTTTTTAGGATTCTCTTTTAAGAAAGTGAAATGAAAATTGAAATTTATTCCCATAATAATCAGAAATTTTCATAAAAATATTTTATACTACAATTCTGCTTTTGTTATACCTTGTTTTGATAAGCTAACACGGAACTAAATCTACTTAAAAGAATTTTTAATTAGAAAATGAGAAAACTATGCAGAAAAGTGTTTTGGCAGCTAATGCAGCATTTCATTAAATTTCATGCCCAAACTAACGACGTGCTTATTTGAAACGAAAATCATAAAGTCCTACTACGCACTTAGTATAATCAACATCTCATAAAATATTCCCTCCTTGAGGAATCCAACACTTTTGCGAAATGGCACGACGTGACTAGAGCCACAATAATTCCTCTTTTTGAGTCCCGATATGTTTCCAGCCACCGTCGTCAGCTTGTTTGCGGCACACACTGATTTTGTTTATTCTTTCCTTGACGAAATTAAGTTCTAAACTCTGTGGAAAATCAAAATAATAAGGAGTGGCTTCAAAACGCCAAAGATGCGGGTGGCAGAGCGTAGTGGAGCTCCCAAAAGGCACCGGTCGGGGAACACCGAAAATTATATTCGGTATCTTAAACCTTAAACAGAACAAAATTGCTCACTTTGATTTGCATTTGTGTCCCGCCAAATTACGGACGAAATATTCCTATGGGAAAAAGACGGCTCCCATGTTTTTAAGAAGATGTTCCTTGTGTTGCGAGGCGATGGCAGCCAACTTTACCGAAAAGTTTAAATTTGAATTTGCCGGAATAATTAAGCAGTTTGTTTTAAGAGTGAAGTTTTCAAACTTTTTTGCAATTATCTCCCAATTTGGTGATTGTCTGTCCGTTTTTCAAGCACTGGAAGCACTTAAACTAATCCCATTTCATTTCGAAAATCCATTTTTTGGGAAATACTTCCAGTCCTGATCCCAAATTAGCATTCAATTTGATGTTAGATCGCTAATTCTCGCTGGAGCGATTTTTAATTATCGCCTTCCAAATTGTTTCAACCCTTTCGTTGGCGTAGACTCCTGATACGTTCCCTGCACTTACTTAGAGAATTTTGCCTTTTTCCCCGCCAACTCCTTCTTAAGTTTTGCAAAATTTCCCGAAATAACCCGTCCACGACTTGTAAGCCACCATCTTGGCTCTTTTAGGAGTCCTTGGGCATTCCTTCTGGATCACACCCCAAAGGATAAAAGGCTTGCACGTGCTTCTTATCGTGAAATTCAATGAAAACTTGGCGTCCTCCAGCCCCCGCGGAATAAGCATACTTAGTGTTGGTAGAGAATTTTCGGGAGCGGTGGGATTTTATAATTCAAGATTAGGGAGGATATTCCTCCTTTGTGGAATTACACAGCCGTAGGGCAAGGCTCGACACCGAGTCAGCCATTCAAGCTCTACTTTGGAGAGTTTCTAAGTTTATTTTCCTGGTATCTCTACTAACACTTTAAAATAACTTCTTTGCCTTCGTCGTCGTCTTTGGTGGTGGTGGCGGCAGATTCATTGCATCACTGAACTCGATATGGTTTCCTGCCACATTTCCGTCGCTCCGTCTTCTCCTTCGCTTCGTCTATGTACAGAAGAAGGTAACCAAACAGTAGCACCAAGAACTAACAATCGAAAGCCTTGGGATTTCGGTTCCAGGTTTTATCGAAGTTTGCGAAAACTGCAAACTTCACCGTGATTTTATTTATTAGTCTTACGAGTCACGGTGTAAAGGCCCTATGTTCTATTTTTGGGCCGCTTTTATCAGAGGATAGGGGTTTCGAGTGGTTTTACTTATTAGGGATAGAAAAGGGTGTCTTAAGAGGAACAAACAACAAACGTTTTATGAGGTTATAATTTACCACTTTTGAAAAACAGAACTTGCTTGTGAAATTTCTAATTAAAATAGCTAGAAGCTATCACAGTGCTTCTCCTTTTTCCAAAATAGCAGTATGAATTGCTTTATAAAAATTTTAGCTTATGGTAAAGTTATGAAATATGGAACAACAACAATTTCTTAAGTATCTGTCTAAACATTTTGCCAAGATAAAATAATAAAGGTACAAAACTTTGTAGGTAAACAAATATTTAATCAATATCTGTCTTATGTATTGCATATAATTACAGTTTTATATGTTTTCATGCACTTACGTTACCATCTAAAGTTTGAATGATTAAAATAATTTGGACAAATAAGGTGCTATTAGATTCCTTATACAAGTACTTTGTTGCTCAATTATGTAGTACAAAAAAAGTGCTAACACCTACGTCCCCTAATAAGCATCATAACGAATCGAATAATCGAACTCATTATTCATTAATAAGATGTAATTACATTTTTGTCACACTTTTCTACACTTCCTTACATCTTTACCTTAAGGATGCGAGCATGAGTATCAAGGCTGTCACCCAGGGTGAGTTGCTTCCTCCACATTTTCCCCTTTAATGAATACTAAAGAAAATTTTGTCACCTAATTAGAGGGCTGTATCTAATAGTAATACTTGCTTGTGTCATGTGTAACGTGTTGTATTGTACATTGCATGTTATGTGTCACGTCATAAATTGTGTATTTTTGTACAACCGTATGTTACGCTTATAGTGTCACGGATCATGCTGATAGATGTGACGGTCCTTCGTGGTAGCTATGCCCAATGCGTCATACTCTACTCAATTGTGACATGATTGAGTAACAAACATACAAATGGACTTTTACATTTAAAATATTAGCTTAATTATAAAATCATATTTCCTAGATGCTCATTTGTATCCTATTAGAATCATATTATAAATTCCGACAGTACATGATAAAAAAACCTGGAACATTACGTTGACTTTCTTATTAACATAAGACGCATTTAAGATTACAAGACAACCCAAACCGTTCTAAGTCATCCCTTCTTGGCGATACACGCTATGCATATTTCATAGGGAAATCCCTGTTTGAATGATTCAGGGATTTTACTAGCACAGAATTCCCATCCCACTTTTAGACCTTTAAATTTTGAAAAGTCTCGCGCTGGATTTGGCCAAATGCAAGTGTTCACTGTGAACACAATGAGACCCATTAATAAAACTGCAACGAAAAAGTCAACAGAAAAGTTTGAAAGAGTGTTAAGTGCCCTTAATTTTTTCTTGTTTACCCCCCTCAGAACCCCCGGTACTCTGGTGCTGCTGCTAGGTCAAGTGAATCTAGATGGATGACTGAATGCTGACTTAAATGGTTGCCTCCCCCTCCTCCCAGAAAAGAAGGTTAGAGTCGGATACCCGGAATGAATGGACCAGCTCAGAGGAGTCCCTAAACCGTGTTAAACACAAAAAGTTTAAATGCTCCCCAAATGTGGAGAGATTACATAGCTCCTCTGGTATTTTTTGAGTGAGGATTACAAATCTGCATTTTAAACTCGTACGCTTAGTTTTTATTTGTAATCGGAAAGTTATAAAACTTTTGCATGTATTTGATTTTAAATTAGAAATTAATTGAAAATTCATGTTATGGGGGTTGTAGATGTTTTGTAAAATTATATTACATTATTTTATTAATACATAAAAGTTTCTAATTTTTATTGAGGATTTCATATAAGATCGGTATATTCGATCGGGTATACTTTTCAAATTTGTTATGATGGCAGATAAAACTAAAACATAAAATAATATTAAAATTAATATTTAATTATTATTAATGTTCCGAATTTATCAATATTAAACTGTAAGCCCAGTCTTACAACCTTTTATAAGAGAACTATTATAGTTTAAAAGCATGATCTTCTTTAACATATAAAAAAATTTGTGTTTCAGCATTCCGTCTCAAATATCAAATTCAAGAAATTAACAAAATACCACCTTTGACTATCTTAACCAATTTAACATTTTTTTACTCTGCTTTACTAGTGTCTAATAGTACAATATTTAATCTATCATACAAACTCAGACACCAAAGAAAATATACAGAAATAATAGAATTTACAAAAGCTTCCTAATTATACTCTGCTCTCCAGTGCATCAAGACGATGCATACCCCAGTTTACTTCTAGATAAACTAAACAGAGATGAAAATAAGGTCCTATCTAACTTGAATAAAGATAACAACTAAGGGTATTCTATATTAGTTCAAATATATTTTTATGTACAATATAGCCCTCTTTATTGGTAAAAAAAATACTGAAAAAATAACTTACTTTCCTAACATCCCAATTTGTTTTGTTTAAGTATAGTTTTTGTACCTGGGAAAAGGTAATATTGAAAAATCATAATATAATAATATTTAAGGATTACTAAATGTTTACCAAGAACAAATCGGAATTTTCGACCGACAATGTCGCAATATTAATCAAAACACTGGGGTTAAACTCAGACTCTAAGATTTAATGTAACTAAAAGTGCAAAGACTGTTCGAATCTTCGAGGCATTCCAAATTCGCCACTGACTCCCGGATTATCCAAGCACGAAGTTTCCCATGAAATATGCATAGAGGTGTATTCCATCGAGTTCCGGGATGTTTTCAAAGAATTGATGCGTTGCAGCTTTGGGGCTTGCTCAATGCTAATGGGGACAGTCGTCGAAAGGCCGAATTCGTTTTCTAGAACAATAACAATGGGGCTACTACCGGGCGTTCCAGAGCTAACCCACCTTATCGTCGAAATGTATGTTACCCGTGTTCCCGGACCACATATGCCTCCCATAAAGGCGCTTAACAAGATTGTACTTCGGCATCCTGAATCGTAATTGGGTTTTATGTGGTGAATTTGTAATCCCGGACAGGACAGTTTTCCCGTGCAACCTAATAACGATTGTGTGTAGGATAATTTCGCCTAAAAATCATAACTGGAACAAACATGGCACACACCGCCCCATATTCGAAACTTGGTAGCTGTTCCCAGACATTCCCTATATTCCCTGATATTTTACGGGGTGTGAAGCGCATTGCGGATTACTATATAAAGCTCTTTCGGATGTCCTTTGGATGTGCACACGTACTCCGAATGGGAATTTTATGTAAAGTTGACACACGCCCTGACAACCAACCCCCGCCCGGGTAATGTTGGTAGGTACCTTGTGGTTTAATTAAACGCCCCATTGTCTGGAGCCAGGACTTTGTTTGGGAACCTAATAAGGGTTCAAATAATAATTCAATTCTTGCCTAGCTGGGGAGTAATTTCGTCAGCTTTAAGTTTCTTAATTATTCTAATTAGATTCTATTTACCAAATACCATTGCATAAAAACGCTCTATCCTTGAAAATGTTCTTAAAATTGCTTTGAATTTGGACAAGTAATTTCCACACTGCAAAGCCTATTTCGATTTTTCTAAATTCTGCATTAAATTACAAATAACTAAATTATTTAAAAAAAAATAAACACGACATTCTACCCCTGACAGTCTCAAATTCTAATTTTAAAGTCGAAAACAATAAATTACTACAAATTTTATATTTTTGCCATATTCCTACCTAGTGCTTAATTCTTTTCTGTTATGGAAAAATAATGCTACACAAATCAAATCCTCGGGCCAACAAATTTCAGGTTTTACATGAATTTCTAAGAATTATTTTTAAAGGGTGAGGGTTTTTAAACTTATAATTGGCTTTAAAACTATTTTTTAAACTGTCTATCTATACAAATATCAAAATTATAACAAGTGCTGCTAAGGATAATATAATAATATAAAAATACGTCAATTTAAAATTTATAATTTCTATTTCAACAATAGTTGTTGAAGCGTTAATTATTATAAAAAAAAAAATCAAATAAAAACATGGTACTGTGAGGCAAATATTTTACTTTTAAATAAATTTATATAAATATTTATCCGTCCACACTTTTTTAGATTAGATGTTTAAATATTTAACATTTATAATATTAATTAATTTTTTTAATTTTAATAAATACATAAAGTAAAAATTTCATCAATATTTACTTGTGGTTTGCCAAAATAGTGCCAACAGAACTCCTAATTTTTGTCACTTGTTCTCGCGTATAGTCTCTGTATTGTAATTTTCCAAATTAAGGAGTAATTTTACTATAAACTCTATAAATTTGGAAAATTACATATACTAAAATTTACAATTTAGTGTTTTGTTTTCTAAGTAATTCTAGAAAAAAAACAATAATGGTAGTATACGTGCCACTTTCCCTAGTATTGTTGTTACGAGATCCTTCGGTACATCGTAAACAATGCGTGGGCCTCCGCATCTTCAGCCATATTCTTTTTCTTACAAAAAAGTGTTCAGCTGCGAAAATATGCAAATGTTCCCGGAACCATTTATCTTCCATCTTGCGTTCTCTAGGAAATTTTTTTCTTTTGTCTGTTTTTTATACGTCAATGATAATCAAAAAGGACTAGGACGACGACAACCCAAAATTTGAGGTGGAGCTATTTTTTAGCACACAGATTTCAATTTCATGTCCAAAAATAAGCATGTGGGCATCAGAACAGTACCAAGTATACGACTAGACAATAAACACATAAAAAAAGTAATGAAAATAAAGGGAAATAAAAAACAAAAACGTTTTAGAACTTACGGCAGCCCAAAATCTAGGGAATTGGTCTGGTTCTGGTCTCGTCCAGGCGGGGAGTGTACGTACCATATGCTACGTACAGATCCTGTTTTGGCAGACCCATCCTGCATGGAGTATTCATCTCATGCGCCATAATCAGTCCATTTTCTGGCTCATTTTATGATGCTCCTTAGCGAACGAGGAGCATCGGTGCCAAATATAGCACAGCCAGTTCCCCGCTAAATTTAAGTCTGGAGAAAGTTGGTCAGGGATTTGCAAGCGACAAAAGCGATATCCTGCGAACGCGAACAAAGGAGCTCGGTGAAATTGATTTAAGGACTGCTGCAAGGGTACTTCATTGCCTATTTATAGCATTTCGAGGCTTTTTTTAAAAAAAAAAATCGCGGATTTCAGCAAAAGCATATTTTCACCTTCAGCGTTGTACAGCGAGGGAAAATTAGAAAAATGAATCTATTTTTACACAGAATTCTGGTTGATTTTCGGATAGAAGGAATTTACGTGCAAAAAGTCTAAAATTAAAATCATATCAGCAAAATCTGATTATTTAATCGTAGCGTGTAATCGAACTCTTCACGCCTAGAAGCAAAATTTCTTATAGAAAAAATGCCTTGTTTAAGATTTGAAATAATTTTCATAACACGAGTTTTTATTTTTTCATTAATTTTATAATAAACAAAGTTTTTGGTCCATGTAAAGAAACTTACAGGGCATGAATTTTTTCTGTTTTAACAAAATTTAAATAGAATTACTTGTCTTTATTTAATCAACTAACAATGTCAGTGGGAATTGAACAATTATAGAAAAAGTATTTTAATAAAAGAAATGCTAAAAGATGAGAAGAAGTAGTAAAAGTAAAATTATTATGAAGGAATTTTTTTTGATTGTTATGAAAAAATAAAGAAGTTTTAATTTCAAAATCCGATCAAAGCCGGAAAAGTAAAAAAAAGTTTAAAAGTTACAATATACTAGAATTTTTCTTATATTTCTTCTGTTTCTCGGAAAAACGGACTGTTCATAAATTTTTTTAATCTGACATAATTTAGAAATAAGAAAATAAAATAATAAAAAATTTGCGTTCACAATAAAAATGGATCTTTAAATACGCATCCATTTTTTTTTTGCAACAATATTCAAAATATGTTCATAAAGTAGTTCCCTAATAAATAAATTTTTTGTTGAACGAATGAAAGTGCATTTTAATTACCACATTTGTTCCTGTAGTAACAATAAAAAATCCATTTCATCTAAAGTAAATATAATCATTTATTTTAGTGTAGTGAATCATTTTACACACTTTTCATAATAGACAAATTTAAAAATACTGGTAAACTAAAGTTTAGTTTGCTTCTTACAATTCTGTATAATGCAATTCTTAATATTTTTTTTAAATGTTAAAAAAATAGAAATGCATTAGTATGGCGTAAGAAATTAAAAGTAGTTTTCGTGAAAATGCAGCAAATATCTTAAAAACCAATCTACTTAAAAATATACCCACAATTTCCTTATTACGTTTTTCTCGATACACCGATTTCCAGTTTTCGGTTTTCAGATTAGAAGGCTACAAGTACCGATTGGTCTCGTATGGAAGGTTCTTTTATAACGCGCTTTAGATTTCCCGCTCAACGAATAGTTCACTATTTCAACGAAATGTAAATTTAATAAGACATTTTTTGACACGAGGACGATGAAAGGAAATTAATTTAAATATGTACATTTTGTCAATTCAAGATTTTGTTAATTTTTAAAAATAAAATTTACTTTTTAATTATCTCATAATAATTTGATATTGTATTTGACGAAAAAAATACCTAGAACGTAACCTCTCATTTTATATAAGAAGAGAATTTCACATAGAGCGGTTTACTTAACGCGGAATTTACCTCGGCATTATACAAGGGTTACCTGTACTACGTGTATCCAACAAAACTCTTTCAACAATAAAAAAATATATGGCCAAATTACTTTTTATGCGTAATTATTCGATATACAATTAAAATAGCTAACACATTCCTTTGGAATCGGTTCAGACCAGGTCAAATCTGTTGATGAAATAAAAATATATCCTTGCAACTCCCTTATAACAATAAATCAATCAAATCTTCTGCAATTAATACTTGCATGATTAATTTCAAAATTTAGGCATTATGTAGATTCCCAGACCCATTACCTACGTGTCTATTTCAATCGGGTCATGCAGATGACAAAGCATCCCCATTAAGAAACCATGGACTAACAAGCAACCAAAGTCCCTTCTGCATTAAGAGGAGGCTCACCACCCGCACATCCTCTTCCAGAGAGAGGAGTAATTTTCATTAAATGACCTGAACACTTCCTTGCAGGAGTATGCAATGGGGAAGGGGAACAGAAACGTCAAGGGCTCTGGAGATGTAAATTTTTGGGCAAATTTCAAGTGATCCCGAGCGAATACAAACTTCCCCCCTGACCACGCTTTTTACTGCGAAGGTGGCGGTAGCATCAACAGCAGCTAAGGTTAAGGCACCCAGGCTCAAATAAGAGGGGGAGTGGAGGGAAGCGAGTTACCACGCTTTCGAATTGTGCCTTGCGTGGCAGGAAACAAAGAGCGTCATCATCAGAAAATAAGGCTAAACTCAATGAGTCGCCATAAAAACACTACATAAAACAAATCAGAACGTAATTACATATTCTACATGTGTTTGCTCCCTGCCAACTGATTTACATGGCCGTGATAACTTGACTTAGCGGCCAGGAGCATGCCGGGCGGGGAAATTGAGGGGAGTGTATGGCGGATACTTTGCCGGGATGATGGAGTATGGCACGGCTCCGCTTCGGCAGCGGATGATTATACAATTCTCACCGTAAAGGGGAGGAGGTGTGGAGTGGCTCTGTTTAGCTTGTGCCACCCTTTGTTTCTGATTAAATTCCCCCCAGAGCGTGCTGCGTATAATTCAGCGAAAAGAAAACACAGTCGGCAGTATGGGGCGTGGCTGGCCGGCGGTATGGGATTCCCAAGGGTTCGACAAGAGACCTGTACTCCTCTCCGACGACGAAGAAGTCTCAAGCAACAGAAAGCATAAATTGAAAAGAAATTTGCATTTGTAAGGCGGCGGCAGTATCACCAACAATAACAAAGCACCGATGGGGCCATCTGTGTTTGAGAGACTGCTGCTGCTGGTACAACACTCGCACACACTCATCCCTCATGCGGATTCAGCCGCCTAAAATGAGTGTTGATGAATCCTTTCGAACGCATTTAACCAGAAAGCGGGTAGATTTGAATTTTCTGAAGGGCGCAACCACAACAAAAAAAGAAAAAAAAAAAAAGAGAACTTTCCTAACCACCATAAAATGGAATATGCTATCTCAGAATAGGGAGGAGTATAGAACTTTGCTAGAATTTAACTTAGAACCCCTAGATCTGGCATTTAGAGTCATTGAAGTGTTCATTAATGAAAACAGGATTTCTTTGCATAAAAAACGGCCCGTATCCTCCTTCTTTATGCATTTTGTATATATTTTTTCTTTACAGTTTTCTATCTACTTATTTTTCTTATCATACCTGCTAGTAAGACCTCGTCTGAATATATGGGAGGATACAGAGATCCCTGTCCCCTTTGCTTGAGTAAGCAGCAGCGGATTTGTATTCGCCTCATTGGTGATGAGATCTTGGAGCAATTTGCATGCTTTTGATATTCTAGAAGGGCATTCAGAAGATGCTTCATCCTCATTAAAAATTTCAGTAGGGATACAAAGATAATGTTGATACTTATCCTGATAAAGAACCTGGAAATAATGCGGGACAGATTTTATGGGATATCTATGCATTCTCAGCGAATAAATCATGGAACTTTACAAAGGCTCTTTCAGTGGAGATGAGTTGAGTTAGGACTATTAAGGTATTCTTTTGCATTTTAATTCTTCGATAGCCCTTAAATGCGAAGAGTACTTATATTTAAATTAACATTTGGTTTATCTCCTTGTATGTGGTACTTTATATCCTTGCTTTTGGTGTTGTGGAAATTTCGTCGTTCCTAAATAAGTAAAATGTTAAGAAATGCGGCTTTAATAAGAATTGGCCAGAATAAAGAAAAAAAAGAAACTTCCAAACTTTAAGTAAAACTAAGATCGAATGCTCGTACTGAAACGATTTGAGCGCTGGGCAAGAAAAAAACGTAAGAATGATCAAAGATCGTGGATTGATTTTACTGAAAGATATATTTTGGGTTTCTCCTTTATTATTTTATATTTTAATTTACATAAGATGAAAATGAGACATTTCAAAAAAGTGCATATAGAACAGACACTTCAAAAATATCTGCATAAAATTGTTGTAAACAATAAAAAAAATTATAATACATTTCGTCAAAAAAATCGATGTAATTTCTTTCTTAATTTAAAAAATATGAAAAGCAAGATGTATTTTGTAATAATCATAATTCTTTAGGTTTTTGGTGCATATGTATAATTAAATATAATTTGGCAAGACGTTTTTTGGATGCTATAAAAATCGATTTCTTTTCTAATCATATTTTTAAAACACTTTTTTTAAGAAAGTTAAGTAAATCCATAAATCATGTTTAAATTAAAATAATTCGAACTGGGATTTAAAGTACGGTAAAATCAAAATATATTAAAACTTTAGTTGAACATGAAATCGAAAATAAATTTAATTGTAATTATACTAAAGGGATGTAACTATTTTTTTTTTTTGTGTAACCTTTAACGTGTTTTTAGAAAGTTCTTTTTCCAACTTTTGCTAGAAAATTTAATATAAGAAAATGTTGATTTAATGAAAAACAATGAATTGTCCAATTTTACACAAAGATTATTCAAAAAAACATTAGTAATGCACAAAAAAAAATCAAATTACCAAATTTGGCAATGGGTTTAATAACAAAGAGACAACTTATATTACCTACTAAGAATGTATAGTTTGTAATATTAAGTCAGACAGTGTATATTTTTTGGGTGGTGAGAGTAAAATTACGCGTAGTATTGTATTTCTTGGAAATAATGATTTGAAATTTTAGAGGTCTACTCTCTCCAGCAAAGGAAGTACCTCCTTACTTTACCCAAAAATATTTAAAACATCAGAACAACGCTAATCTTTTGCTTCTATAGACATAAATCAAGAATTTCTTGAATAATAAGTGACCCTTAGGTGTCCTTTAAATCAAAAGGTCAAAGAATTTATTTCCCTCGGAAATTCTAAAATATTAGCCCTTGGCATACTTTCATCAAAAACTCTGCTCTAAGTATTCCCTTTTGTTTGGCTACAATGAAAAGAGTGTAGTAGAACTCCATTTGAGTAGATCACCGGTAACGACTTAAAAAGTAGGTATCCGGTGGCCCGTATCACCTTTACCTGTAAAACACCATGCTTTGAGTACATTAATACTATTTCCCACTCGTGGTGTTTTACATTCCGAAAGTTTTGAAATTTGATAAAGCGTCTGCAATCCATTAAAACTTCCTCCTGGTCCCGCTGTAAGATCGTAATCGTTAGCAATAAGGCCCTGTTCGGAATATACAACTTTTGACTTGCACGCCTGCTGGGAAGGAAGCAAGGAATATTTTTATGAAACCAGGAAATACGATGTCACATAAATCTTAGCAACTTCGGGGATGTCCTCCTATTTGGCTCCTTGGGAAAGTTCTCCTCCATCATTCCCTGTACTTTCAGTCGCATATCCTTTTGCTCCTTCGCCGTTGGTGAATTTTTAACTTTTAGGTTTTCGACAGAATTTGTTCTTCAACGGTTGTAGAACTCATATGAGCTTGGATTACAAACTGGGATTTATTTTTTTCATTTTTCAAAAAATAAAAATAGAAATGCAAGTAACATGACCAAATCAAAAAAAATGTGGTTATTGATGCCGCTACCAAGTGTTTTCGATGGGACTATATTTTTATATTTTGCAATTTCCATTTAAAAAATTTTCAGTCCAATGAAAACTGAGCAGTGATTTATTTTCAGGTAGGTGCGACAAATTTCAAAAATTTCCAATCGAGCAAAGGAACTCTATCTTTTACCATAATCGGATTTTAATAAATCTTTGAGAATATCACAAATAATATGAAAAATATTCGGAAAAAATGTGCTTTTCACATTTACTGTGAGAGAAATGCTTATTATTAAAATAAACTTGACTTTTTTCTTGTCTGTTTTATTAAAAAGAAAATATTGCAGAAATTAAAATCACTGAACCGAATACAAAGACATTCATTTTAATTAAAATAATGCTTTGATTAAACTTTGTTGGTTAAAATTAGCCAAGGACAGAAACGTAAGTTGAATGAAAAGTTTGTTTAACATTTTTATGTGAAGTACAACACATTTTTATTTTATATATCAATATAAACAAAAAGACTAGTAAAATTTTTGGAAAAATGCTCATATTCAACTGTATCGGCTTTTTCTAAATTTTTTAGGTCTATTATTACAGAATCTGAAATAATCAACAATAAAACATATAAAAGCTTTTTGAAAATAAAATGTATCTTAACACCAAAATGATTATAAAAATTAGAGACTGCTTAATTAGAAAACAAAAATTCCAAACTCCAAAATGGAGCTCTTCTTAAAAGTGTTAAACAACTTATTTTAGCAAATATATACTCAAAATTATCAATAATAAGTAGAATAATTTACTTAAAGTATTATATTAATTCTTTTTCCTAAAAATTACACGAAAAGATCAAATTCAAAAAAGCAAATCTGTGCTCATTTCAAAAAATTTTGTTGTTGATAGAAATTTTAAGACCAAAAATATTTTTATATAATTTCGAAGTATATTTTTAAGATAGATACTTTAGGAGTTTGATTTGAAGACTGAAAACGATGGGTCTAAAAAAATATAATAATTTTTCTTACGTTCTTGTTTCGGAACTGGACGAATAAGCCATGATTAATTTGTGTTTTTTTTTTCTCGTTCACTTAAAAATTTTCTATCATACGACAAATAAAAACCAAAACAAGAAAATCGAAGAAAACCAATATTTACGTAAAAACCAGAATAGAAAATGAGGTATAAAATTTGAAATTTTCCGACATTTTGATTATAAAAATCTTAATAATGTAATAATTTCTTTTTTATAATATGTCATAATTATTTACCTTCAGATTGGTCCTTCAACATCACGCGAAAAGGGTAAAAAAGAGTATTAAAAGTATTAAATAAACGGTGAACGAAAAATATTTAAATTCAGACCGTACTACTCTACATTCACTTAGTCTGCATTAAATATTGATCATTTATTGGAATAAACATAAAAATCTTCCATTCCGATCCCTTTTAAATCATGGGCTTAATACTTTCAAAGGATTTGGCAGTTGAGAAAAAAAAATCGATTGGAGGACAAGAAAACCTAAAAAGATGGGTTTACATTTCCCTTTTTGTATGGGACTTCGGCTAGCCTATTTGTTTTATCCATTTACGAATAAAAGGGTATTGTTTTTAAAGAATTTTATAGGTATACATATAAGAATATATTTATTTATCCCGCGATCTTGAACAGATTATCCGATTTTGGTAAATTGTACTTAATTATAGTTTTTTTTTAATGTTATAAATCATTAAAATTTAAAATTTGTACGAAAACTTTAGTTTGTTGCAAGATTTATTAAGTTTGACACCAAATTGGAAAGTAAGACTATGTTTTTTTGGATTCAAAGTGATTAGTGTTAATTACAAAAAATATTCCCAGGTGGTGGAATTTTTAACCAAAATTTTCAAAATAGTATTATATGAAAGCCTATATCATTTTAATTTCTAATATTGTGTGACTTGTTCATATGCTAGAAATTACAGATAACCTAATTACAACACCATAATTTTACATTAGATACATTAACAAATATAAATCTTTCCATTGACTAGATTTTTACAAAAAATTGTATGTAGCAAATACTGCGTCTATTCAACGTTAATCGAAATGGACCTAAGTAAGATCAATGGTTTCTTACTAATGCCACTGAGAGCAATCAATTTCATAAAACCCCTATTTGATTACTCAACGTTAAAGAGGAAACGTAAAGAGGACTTGGACTGAAGGGATATCATTTCATATCAAGATCAAACGAATTAGGAGATAACGTTCTATCAGAGGACCAGGACCAGAAAAACGAAAATAAGCAATTAGTCGTCCGAAGTGATCCATTCCATAATTTTTTGTTAGAATACATGGGCATCAACAGTCTGACGAGGCAAACAAGAATTTCATCAAAACATTATAGTGAATGTCATGAATGGTATCGTCGGACAGCAGCAATTAATCAAATAATATTTCGCAATTAAACAGATGAAATATTTCGATATCTTTCTCTCTGAAAGAGGCTGTTGCCCCGAAAGAAGAAAGACAAATTTATCCTAAAGTTGCCGACAGAAGTGGGTCGAACTTGGAAATATAAACAGGGAACAGAAAGAAAAAAATAAAACAGGGGGATTTCCCGAAATGTCATAAAATAGACGAAAATCGTCTAGTGTAATAATAATAAAGCACTTGCCTCCATTCGAGAGAAATGTGGTGACTTTGAAGAAAATTACACCGCCAGGATTATGAACGCTGTACCAGGCTCTCTGTTTAAACTTCTTTTCCACGTTTGTGCCCGTACTAAGGGCAGGAAGGACGAAGTTCGAATCTGCTCCTGTAGAAAACACAACAAACCCCCGAAAAAGAATATTCTTTTTTTCTGCTTGGCTTGGAGGTTTTCCACTATAGGTGTTTTTTTTTCCCTTCTTCGCTGTACTTTTCTTTTTCTTTTTTATTTTTTTTCTTTTTATTTTCTTATGGGTATAATAAAAGTGAGCAGGCCAAGCTAAATTCCAGCGATTTTAACACACAAAATCATTTTTACCCCAGCGCACATAGAAATCTAGGCATCCACAGTACACGTACGCACTGGTGATAATACCCTTAGGGGCCCACCACACTGGTGGCCTGGCTCTACTAGATTTCAACGGCGCACAGACGACAGCGACAAGTGTGTGTATTCACTACTGATACTGTTTGATACCATTGTGTGTGAGGAGTAGTATCATATTTTCCTCTTTTTTGGCTGGCTTTCTTTTTTTTCCTTTACTTCTTTCTTATTTTATTTTATTTTATTTTTAAATAAATACACAAACTCCAGCCTAGACTTTGGGGCCGCAAAGGAGCTTCTCACCAACAACGACAATGCACCTTACCGCCCCCCCCACTACGTTACACTTTCCTTATCAATTCCAAATTCATGCAAGCACTAAGATATAAATCAGATCCAAAAATATTAGCACCAAAAAGATGAAAATCACAAATTCACAAATTTATATTTTATAAAAATAAAAACAACAAATAAAAAATAAGAAACTGGAAAAAAAGATTGTTGAAAATCTCCTACAGGTTGACGATATACAAAAATCAAAACATTAACTTTTGCCCCGCACGATTGTTTTGACCAACGATGGTGTTTTAAACTTTAGGTCGCAAAAAAAATAGCCGCCCGTAATAGGCAACGTTAGATTAACAAGGACCTTCATGCAAAAAAGGCATCAGAGAAACTGTAGGGATTTCCCTGTATAGAACGCCTCCATTACCGAGTAAGTTTTCTGTACAAATTCTCGTCCGGGACTGAATAACAAACAACCAGGACATCAGAGATTTCTCAGCACACCGCCTTAGTTCCTGCGTCGTCCCTACCACCCCCACCCACTATCTCAGAATCCTGGGACATGCCCCGGTATCCGAGATAAAAGAGAAGAGGCATATCCTTCATTGCTTTGGCCCTATGTCCCTCTACCCTGGTGAGGTGATCTCCAGTACGTGGAAATTGAGGGTGAAATGTGGTGAGAAAAATCATGGAGAGCCAGAGTCAATACTACTACTACTACTATTGGATCAGAGTGGTCCATAAATTTTTAGGGATGATTTTCTACGAAGAGCTTTTACCCGGGTCAACATGTAGTGAAATTCTGAGAACCTGCCGTAGAAAGGAGCCCTATCAGTTCTCTTGCGGAAACGTGCTTACTAGAGCTTCGCGAATATTTTGGGATAGGATGATATCGGCTGCTCTCCACGCCAGAGAGCAGGATCGGGGGGTTGGGAGCCCTTGGACGGATGAATGGACGCTTGGCTGGAGCCATAGATTCGTTCATGTGTGTGCAAACCTAACCCAAAGAAAAATATCTAACAATGGATAGACAAAAAGTAAAAATTGAGGACGAAATTTTCTTCGTTTTATTGCATTTTAATTTTTCCAATTGTGTTGCCATCCGGAGTGTTTCTTTTATTAACACTGAGATTTAGAAAAAAAACTCGTTATAATCAAAAAAATTCACTTTTTCTAATCTACAGTCTATCCAAATTAATTAAATTCCAAAATATCCCATTTAACATTTCACTATTAAATTCTTTTTTCAAAATATAATACAACGCCTTAAAAACTTTAAAATACACCAGATTTTTTTTATTTAAAATGTTGAATGAATGTTGAAAATGTATAAAGCAAATTCCAATTGTTAATACTTTTTATTTAAATTTTATTATTATTTTGTTTTCAAATTTAGTTAAAATTCTGGGAGTGTAAACCCTAAGGCATAAAGAAATATATTCGAAAATATTGCGCATTCTTCAAAGAAAAATGCCTACAAAATTAAAGAATAATAGCAAAATATACGCATATGTAAAACTATCAATAGCACAAGTATTTTCTACTTATTATTCATTTAATTTTTATTAATTTATACACTAAAAATACTCATTAAATATAGAGATCCAATTTGTCCAAAAGACTTATTCATCTTTTTTTTATTTTCAAATGAATAATTTATATTTTAAGTATTAATTAGTTAATTGCAGTACTTATTTCTATAGGCAAATTTTACAACACGATAATTTTAAAAATTAGTTATTTATAATTTTTTTTAATTAATCATAATTTTTTTAAAAGTGATAGTCATATTTTGTTATGACCCAGTTAAAAGTTTGGACGTACATTTCAAGCTGCTCGTTAAGAATTCCAAAAACAGCCTCTTTAAGATTAATAGTTAAAAATAAATAAAATAATTCTGGAAAAATGATTAGTGATATTATACGTAAAACATTCTGCAGTGTTACAACTGAAATCCTTGGCAACCCTAAAAGGTTGTTACCCACTAACATAATTTCTCTACCGGCAGTTTTACATAAGAGTTATCAGAAATCCACCCACAACTGATTGCGTTCTCGTCAGAAAAATAAGTCAAGAGAAACTCCAGAAGAGAGATCCTAGAGGAGCTGAAGAGCAGGTGGCTACGGGTGCGCCACACATGCGCCTAACCTACACCTCCAGCATCCATATAAATGTACCACAAATGTCCTGTACTCAATCCAGGAAACATGGTAGCTCCCCGATTCTGGAAATTATCCCAAGAATCCAGAAAGTGTTCCCCGAATGGGAAATGAAGTTATTAAATACGACAGACTCCTGAATGGTGGGCAAAGCTCTCTCCCAGGATCGCTTTGATTTCATTTGATGTGTTCCTGACAAAAGCAAACATACAGGAACATGGAATTGGCATCGGGACAAATAAAGGAGCAAAAATCTCATCTTCCTCCAGCTAAATACTAATTCTGAATTCTGAGAATCCTAATCCTTTTCTAAGTTTAATGTTGTAAAAGCAAAAATGAAAGTACACTCTGATATTCTGTAAATTGAAATCCATCCAACAACTAAGCTAACAGAATATAAAAAATAAAATAAAAAGACCACTTTAAAATTATAAAAAATAAAAATAATTTTTATCCATTTTGCGAAAATGGATTTTAAAAATTGGAAACTTGAAGTTAAAGCGCAGAAGTTTGATATAAATTAAATTATTGATAAGTGATAAATCCAAAAATTACCATTCCTGTCTGTAATTTTTCTTTTGATTTATGGTTAAATATCGAACACTTTTGAAATTCCAAGGAATCTACACAAGATTTTATTGAATAAATTTAGCCAGTGGTACGATAAATTATGGCATACTCAATAGGAGCAAACAAAATGATAGTACATAGCCCCATCGATGATTTTGTGAAGGAAGCATTGGGATAAAAACTATTTTGTGTATTTTAAAGAAAAAGTCACTCAGAAAATCTTAAGAATATAGAAAAACAATTTTTGAAAAACACAGTTTTAAAAAAAAAATCTCCTGATATCATACGCATAGTGCTAATACTATAAAATTTTACCCTATAACTCCTATACACCATACTCTTGTAAATAGGCCGTAATTTTACTACAAATCCATCAAAATCTAATGCATTTTTCTTCATAATACTTTAAAAACAATTTAAATTATTAAAATTAAAGTTGAAAAGGGAGTCAAGAATGTCACCAAAGTAAAATTTCTCTAAAGGCTTTAATATTTTTTTGTATATTTTCAAATATAAAATAACGAATTCATAAATAAACCTTAAATATAAAAATAAAATTAAAATCTGTTTAATTATTTAATATCAATAACCTTGATAAAATTGGCCAACTTCAGATACCTTTCGATAAACATATAATTAAATCCAATTAAAGCTCCACACCATTTACCCACGTTATTGTTCCTTAAATGTTTTTTTTTTTTATATATAAATGCATGTGCTCCTGATATTCTAATTATGCCAAACTTGGAAAAATGCCTGATTTGATAATTTATTGGCATCATCCCGTGGTATTGTCTGGTAAAAATTCCATAGAATTCTCAATTGAATGTCCCCATGCGATATCCAACAGTTTTATGGGAACTTTCTTGGCAACGACTTCAAACTACTTTCCATATCTTTCAGTCTTCTCCGGATCTTTTGATAGTCGAGTGAAATTTTTATTGTTATTTCAAAATGTGTTAATAAAAAAAGAACGGCAACACCATAAATACAATCAACAATTTCACACTTTGAATGTAAATCAAATAAAAAAAAAATTTATATTTATTGCTTTTTTAGACAATTTTTTTTTTTTGTATTTTATTATTAAATGTATTCGAAGTATAAAAAGCAACATTTATTTTTTATATTCTGTTCTTTATTAATATTATACCAAAATCAATAATAAAAAAGTATTTAAAATAAAAAACAAAAACAAAAAAAAAATTTTCAAAAGATCAATCAATAAATATTTTTCTATTTCCACGAACCAGACTGAATTTCTCTAATTAGAATTTTATTAGATGAAAAAAATTAATATTTTTAGTCTAAACATATTTTTGAATTTTCTAAACGTTTCTAATAATAAAGAAAAAATTAATAAACTGAAATAAAACTTTGTCTAATTTGTTTTAATTTCTTTTAATTATGTATATGTATTTAATGCAAACAAAATTAATGATATAATTTATAAAAAAACAAAAAAAGTTTTTAAATTGACAAATAAATAAGAAAAAATAGGAAAAGTATTAAAAAAAATAATAAATTCCAATTTAGAAAATATTTTTAAAATAATGATAGATCATAGGATCATTGTAATTCAAAATTTTATTTTATTCATTTACTTTTCAAGGCCAAAACTTCAGTAACTCTTGTTAAAAATAATAAAAGTTGAATATTGGACAAGTTTTAATACAATTGGAATGGAAATACACCCCTATAAATCTAATTTTCGTTATATGGAACCGTATAAACAACGTTTTCAGGAAATATCTCATCTAATTCTTGGCCTGCTTTAAACATGTGTTCTGTGTATAGACTTACTTCTATAGACTATCCCACTTTTTTAAATTCAATACGTTTCGATTTAGAGTACGTAAAATGTTCGACAGGTGTTGAAATTCTATAGATAAATTGGTTTTTTTCTTTCCCTTTTGTAATATTTACATAAATATTTTAGAAGAATGTAGAAATGTTTTGGCATGGGGTAGCAAATACATTAGAAGTAATTCGTTCTCCAATTTCCTTAGGTACAAATACTTCCTACTTAGCTTCAAGTCCATAACTTTGTAGCACTTTGGATCCTTTCACCGGCTACGCATTTATGATTTTTGCCCTCTTTCTACTCCTTTCCCTTTGATGTTTAGAGTGAGCCAATTTAGCCATCTATCTAGGGTAACGCAATAACGTGTTCAGGACAAAAAAACTTTTCCAGCTTGTAAAGACCTTATAACTTTTCGATCCCGTCCGTCGTTCATCGGCCACTCTTGGCCGCGAGGTAAGAACATTTTCTGAGCAATTTCAAATGAAATTTATTCTTGAATTGAATAGGTCAAGTCTTGGTGGCTGAAAATTTACGTTTTTTTTTCCTTTCTCCTTAAATTATTTTCTCTTTTTTTTTGTGTGGATAAAACGCAAGTCTCGAAGGAATTTACAGAAAGGTCAAAATTCTTTTGCTTGTACCACCTTGGGCGGGCACCTTTCGACTACACTACAGAGAAATCCTTTGAAAATCTCCGAAAGGATTTTAAGGTTGCAAAATTCCATCAAAGGTAGAAAGAGGGCAAACACCCACTTCCACTGACATGGACAGTAGTCCCGGAATAGGGACACGGAACTCAAAAACTGCTGCAGAATGAAAAATTTTTTTTGGACAGTTTAGGCAAGATCTGGATATGGAAGAAACTGCTGGCTGGACTCGACATAAACACCTGCCCTTTCTGAAGGGACTAGAATGCAATTTGTTTTGAAAAGATTCTTCTTATATCTGAAAATTGAAGGGATTAATCAGGATTTGGGATACGTTTACGAATAGGAAGTATTTGGCCACATTTAATAAAGTTTAAATAGATATTCGCTCAAAGTATTTTTCAAAACCTGTACGAAAATTTTAACAATGGACTCGAAAAATAAAACCTTATTAATAACAAGATGCTGTTGTCATCGTATTTGAATAGTAAAAAAATAATTTAAAAAACTAATAATATTATATCCCACATATTCAAGCGAAAAGGTAAAACATTTTTCAATTGGTAAAATAGAAAACATGTAAAAGAAAACTGTGTTCCACTATATTTTAAATATATAATTAATAAATGGAATTTTTTATTTAAAAAAAAATGTATTGCAACATTTAACGTACTAAGCTTTTCACGTCATTCAGAGAGAATAACTAAATTTTGAAAATAAATCGTATTATTAGTTTTTTTTATAAGCGTATTCTTACAAAGATCCAAAGAAGAACTTTAATTTGCATCAATCTAATTTTTCCGATATTTAAAACTGTATACGGTAATGCAATAATTTACTATTTATATTAGTAATTATTAAAGCTCTTCTTTTTACCCATACGGCTTGTTAATTACAGTGTCTATCAGAAACACGACCAAAATCATTTTCACAGAAAAACCCATTTTAACTGGTGAACTCGAAACCAAAGGAGTACGATTAATTTCTAATTAATTGACGCCCATGTTTGGTTTTTTCAGGTGCAATTCAGACTTAAAAATAATTAAGCATTATAAAAAATAATGAGTTATCTCTTTTTTCCAAGATTTTCAAGATTTGGAATATTTTACTATTGAATTAAGAATATTTTAGTGTATTTTACATATTTTCCAGATAAAAGTAAAGTATATTATTCTAATAATACTTATTAAATTTTCTAGTTAGGGGCTGTACAAGATTGTAAAAGCAAAAGGAATTAAACTTTAAAAACTCCAAGAACGACATGAAAGTGGGCTATAATCATCAACAGTAGTATATTTTCCCTTAACCCGAGTTTATTTTTCATATTTTTCGATTAACTTACAAATTCTTTTATTGAACATCGTGTGATTCATACTAATAATAATAATAAAGTTTCAAATTTTCTAAATTGTATATTCGATTTTTCTAAAAATCTAGAAAGCAACTTTCATTTCAAATAATTTTTTTTTCAAATACTTCGACTTTTACATGTTTTCTTATTAAAAGTATACAAAACTCTATAATTTGTTACAGCAAAATAAAGATATTTACTTTTCCAAAATGCCAAATTCTCTATAATATTAGTAATAAGGCTTTAAATATTTAAAATTTCAGATCCAATGCGATTGAAAACGAACATACGGATAACAAAATTTTTATAAAATCAAAAATCCAATAACCTTTCTTTTACCCTCTAATTAAATTTGGAATGTTTCCCGAATATACAGAGGTGGTTGCGTAGGAAAAATAATGCAATGGTTATGATTAAAAAAAAATTAAAATAAATATGAGAATGTACCACAGATACTGCTGAATTCATTAAAAATTACATTTGTGTAAACAGAAAAGTACAAGCCCGCTGTTTCGAACTGCGTGTTGGAGTTTTTTTTAGAAGGCCTTAAAGCTTTTCATAAGTCAATATTAAATTTTATATTTTAAATACAAAGAAAACTATTTTATCACTGAACTAAAAATTTATTTGTAACATTTAAACTGACTTTTACACAAAATAATAGTAATCATTAATTTTAGTATCTTTCGTCTCGAATAAATTCTCCCATGGTGGATTTTATTTGCTTCTAGTTCAGGTCTGATAAAATTTAGTTAATTCTTTCAAATAAATGTTAAATAAGTTGTGGAAGATCTGAAACGAGATGAGGCTTATATAGTAAGCGAAATAATTTTATTAGAGTGACTATTTACCCATGACGTGGTCTGGCAATTAACGTAGCGATTAAAAAGAGAACGACCAAAAACAATTTAAACAGAAAGTACATTTTAACTGACAAACTCGAAACGGCTGAAGAACGATCAACGTATGGTGAATTTAATAAAGAGATCAGTCTTATAAAGCGTTCACACGAGCGATCGGATATAGGGGTTACTACTTCTGTTCTGTTCTGTTTTACGTGTGTATTATATCGCTTCATTATATAACAATAAAATGTCTAAATCACGCAGTTTGAAAATTGGAATTGATGATATATCGAAAATTTCTACTTGTATTTAAATTTTTTGATTTTGTAAATGATAAATCGTATTAAAATTGGACATTTGATCTTGAACAAGGCGTCAAATTCCAGTGAAGCCCTGACAAAACTATATCAAACTTTGTTTAACATTTACATGAAATAAAACCTTAATTTTTAACATTGATTTGAATTTTTCTGTTTCTGTTACTCTATTTTTAAGTGGTTTTAAAATATTTGTACATTTTAAACGTGGACTTTTTCAATGATAGAGTTTAAAATCATTTATACCTTTATAAACTTTTGTTAATTATAGAAAAATTAAACTAGAAATCTACAGACTGTATGGCAACTTAAAGTTCATAAGAAGGTTGAGAAAATGTGAAGTAGGCTTAAATGGTGTAGACGTCCGTACAGATTTTAAAATCAGTTTATCAGCGTGTTGTAGAACATCTAACGTACCCAAAAATACAGTCGAGTAGTATTAAAGAAATAGGAAAATAAGAAATAGAAATAGAATGTATATGGAACTAAAAATCTCACAAGCACTATCACATGTGGCATAAAAAGTGGGACACTTTCTAAAAATCCCATTTGAAATTGTGTAACAAGTTTTATTTACTTGCTTCCTGTTTTTTAATTACTTTTATGATCAGTTAAAAGAAAGGCTTGAAATTGAGCTTAAATTATTATTTTACATTTTAAAGACAGAAAAACCTAAAGCGAAAACTCTTGATTTGCTGTAGGGTTTTGTAAACGTAAACTCCATAATATAGGGTTTTTTCCTTAAAATATCCAATAAATAAAACACTGTTGCTAATTAAAGTTTCTGAATCTTTCATCCACTGGTTACACTGGCCTAGTGACTATACATTACTTTAGTTCTATTTTTCGAAATTTAATCCAAACATCTTTTAAATCCCTAGGTAGTCTCAGCTGACAATCAAAAACACTTCGTATCCACACCTATAATTGCAAGGAACTGTCCGTCGCCTCCTGAAGTCAAACAACAGATGGTTTCTGAAATCCAGAATGTCTAGCAGACATTCCAATGGGTCTTAATATGAAAAACATGATATCTTATTGTACGGAAATATTTATTTCCAATATCTTCATAAAACTCAAAAAGCTGTTACAATCTCCCCAAAAAATCTTATAAGAAGTATGTCCTTGGCTTCCTGTAGGAGAAGAGTTTTCTGTTGCCCTTGTGGTGCACTCTCTGGACAAGTGGGAATCGGATCTTGGAGTCGTGGAACTGTTTAACGTGCGGCCTTCTGGTCTTGCTGGCTTGAACAGCTTCAACTTTGATGATTTGAATTGAATGGGCTCTGGCACGGTGACGGGCACCCATGTCCCGGTAGCATTGTGTCACAGCACCGCCAACAGTAAGATCCCTGTACTCGCGGTACATGTTGTGTGTCCCTGAACGGGAATCATAACGCAGCCAAATTCCGAAATTCTTGATTTTAATCGGTGACGTCTCGTAGACCTGCTTGAGGGAAACAATTTCACCGGTGGTCTTCTTGAATTTTTTCAACTGTCGCAAGAAGTACCAGAAACGGGATTTTGCGACAATGCTGTCTGGAGCGAATATTCTCATTTTGTAGAGGGGAGTCTGGGGCTCCTTCTCCGAGGGCAATTTACGCCCAATAACTTCGAATTCTTTCAACTAAAATGGAAAAAAATAAAAAAAAGTTAGAATATTATAGAGTACACATTTGACGTTTTGTTTTTGAGGTTATGTGAAGTCCAAACGTGAAGCTATACTAAAGGGTTTTTTATATCCCTCATTTCAAGGGAAATTACATATAAAGTGAAATAAATGCCAGAAAATTATCATTGTCTATCTGTACACAGAGCTGCACTCAACTAATGTGACAGCAAAACACTATTCTACAGCGTCACATGTTGAGTTCGATTTTATGCATTTAGCCGCATAACTAGGCATGAAGCACATATGCAGCAGTAGGACGAAACTTTACAACCACTTTTAGTAAGACTTTTTTAACTTAAACATTGAAATTCAGCGAAAATTTCACCGTACCTGTCCCTTGGCTTTCATTTCGGCTGCGATTTACAAAAGAAGAAAGAGTGAGGAAACGGAAATGAACGGTGACATTGACATCTTGCTCAATTTTGTTGCTCATTCTAAAACGTCAATACACTGAACTGCAATTGTTTGGAATTTTTACATAAACAAATTGTAAATTTCAATAGATAAATTATTTATATAAAATAAAACTATCAATACTTTTTGGAAAACTAATTAATAAATTAAAAACCAACAACAAATTTTAGCATTTCTCACAACACCCATCAAAAGTGGCTTAATTTAAATTTTCGAAATTTTTGACAACGGTACAATCAGCCAAACTTCTCGAACTTTCAGATTCTCGAAATTCTTGTGTCTTCGCTAATGTCAAAGAAAGTTCCCTGAGTTCTGAAAAGACGACCGCATCGTGAGTGCGAGAACTGTCGCGATATTAACCAATAGAAGTTTCTGTGAACTAGTGGGTTTCTGGCATTTACAGCTTAACTCGTTGTCGCCGAGACTTCGTTACAGTAAGTTCTAAGTGTATTAAAGATTCCCACAGTTGTGATTTAATAGCGAATACCTTGTGCAATTTCTCCCGGTCAAGGAGGAAAAGCGAGCATTTTTCTGTGGCTGGAAAGTAGTCCAAGGATTTTTCTAGGCTTTGAATTTGTTGCTTATATAGAATGGCTAAATGGGGAGAAGGTGATCCACGGTGGATTGTCGAGGAGCGACCGGATGCGACAAATGTTAACAACTGGCACTGGACGGAAAAGAATGCAACACCGTGGTCCAAGGACAGGATCAAGGAGCTCTTTAAAGATTTTAAAATAGGTAAGAGCACAACTTAAGCGTTCTGTAGTTGTCTTCACTGTGTGATCCAGCTTATGTAATGATCGCTCGCTAGTAAACAATCCAAGATTTCACACAGTTCTGCCTCGTGACAGACGGTCGGATCTACGGAGCTGCTTCAACTGGCTCATTGGTAATTCACGCTTGAGCCTCCATTGAATGACAAGTCCTTTGGTAATGTGATGTAGGCTGTGCTATCACATCATTCTAACTCAGTAGATTTTAGTATGCTCAAGGAATTCAGAAACTTCATTAGCTCATCCATGGAGGAGAGATTGCGTGATCCGTGCTTACAAAACCTACAAATTTATTGTAATAATAAAGTGTTTCGTTTTTAATTTCAGTTGACAACAGTGGCATTGAATGTACTATAACAGAAATTGAAAAAATCGACGGTGAAGCCACAGCGAATAATCGGAAAGGCAAACTGATATTCTTCTACGAATGGAATATAGTACTTAAGTGGTCTGGCCGATTGCCCGACGACAAAGGGACACACTGCGGCAAAGCAACCATTCCAAATCTTTCCGAAGAGAATGATCTAGATGATGTCGAAATTACCATAACAATTGATGAGTCCAATTCGGAATCGGAAAAATTAAAATTATTCATGTACAATGTGGGTCGAGATAAAATCCGAAAACACCTGGGCTTGTACGTAAAGGAACTAAAGGAGGAATATTCGAAGGGACTCATACTGCCGAAAAAAGATGAAGCCTCTAAACAAAAAGCTGATGGAGTTACAGTTTATAATTCGGGTTTCAATAAGAAAAAGGTGGATCTTGATACTGTGACTCCAGCTATAGGGGATACAAATAAAGCGAAAAACGTATCTGTTGGCTGTAAACTAGATGTTAAGACTCTTAACCTTAAGGTAGATTTTCAGTGTCGGTCTAATGAGCTGTATGAGGCTCTAACTAAAGTTGAAATGGTGACCGCCTTCACTAGGGGACCTGTAAAAATGGAACCAGTCAAGGGTGGGGAGTATGTTTCAGGAGTAGCTTTGCATATGGACTTCAATCTGATTATATCCATTTTATAGATTCGTTCTATTCGGAGGAAACGTCCATGGAAAATTCGAAGAATTAGTTCCAAATACAAAAATTTCACAAACTTGGAGGCTGAAGCAGTGGCCAGCCGGACACTTTTCGAACGTAGTTATTGATATTGAAGAGAAGGTAAAAGAAAAGTGCGTCTGTTAAAATTTTTGTCTAATATTCTATTGTTACTACAGGGTGATCACACCGAGCTCCAATTGACACAAACAGGAGTGCCTGCTGGCGAAGTGGACACTACAAGAAACAACTGGGAGAGATATTACTGGAATAGTATTAAACAAACATTCGGATTTGGCTCATTCCTAGTGTAGGACTTTCTACGATCAAAGCGAAAATACACAAATTGTGCAGCCGCCAGAAACATCGTCTGAGGAAGATTAATCTACGCCGACTGACCAACATTTAAATTGTTGCAATCAAGCAGCAATTTCTTTGTTTTTCTGCAATCCAGAATAAATTTAGCATATATTATATCGCCAGCAATTGAATCCGCGTCTGGTTTACTTTGCATCTCATCTCTTCCTATGATAATACCACTTTGTCTTCTAGCCAATTTCTTAGTTTGATTTATCGAAAGTTTGGGAGAAGTGTCGCCAAAAATAATTTACCAAACATACAAACTTTTCCATAATTTATTTTGTTTAAACAGTTGGTGAAGTTGTTTCGGATATCTTTTATTGATTTGCCAGCAATTTGATTGTAAACGATATAAAAATGATAAAGAAAAAATAAAGACGCTTATACAAATTTAAATTTAATTCTGTTTTTATTAGCAATATTTTTTAATGAGATAATTCTTTTTTTTTTTATTCTATTAATTATATTATATATTATTATATATTATTTATTCTTATTAATTTAGGGCTAAAAGTACATCAATCGGATTCTGCACTAGAGGGAATTAATATTGGGTTTTTAAAGAAACTTTTTAATCACAAATTATTTAAAGAATTCCCCTTTTGATTTCGAAATTAACTTTTACCGTGAAAGAATTGAATTTTCAAAATTTTATGGTGGCAGTACTTTTTACACAATATTTAAAAATGCCTGTGAAAAGTTTCATCGACATCAGATGAAAATTGTGGATTTGTAAAAGATACAAAGAAAACCACAAACAGAATTTCTGATTTTTATAGAGATTAAAATCAGGACACCATTTTGCTAACGGCAAAACAACCGTCACTCCATATAACTGTTCTAAGTCTCAGACGTCCAGTGTAACGGTTCGTAAGTTAATTTTACGGTTCGTTAGCGAATTTTACCCCTGAAAAGCTTTTCTCCAACCGTTTTTTTTTAGAGCGGGGCAGAGGAAGGGGAGGGAGTGCACTTGAACGAGTGTCAAAATCAGATGTTATCTGCTCCCAAGAGCGGGAGGGTGTCGTTCGCTGGAGGTCTGGGCGATTTCCTACATCGCGAGTTTTCCTTGCCAATCGTTTAGTTAGTTCACACGCTGAGCTCTCTAAATTCCAAGCGAATGAAATCCGTGGAAGAAATTTGAAATGCCGCGAATTTTATATTGATGTAATTCAGGGAAAGTCGTTCAGGGATCTGAACAAGAGCAAGTGTCAGTGCCAAAAATTACTTAGATATAAAATTAGTGATCATGCTGGAAGTGCCCATTTTTTTATTGTCCTAGGGATTTAAATCGGTCATTAGGTGAGTACTACCCACCACTAATTACACCTGCAGGGCAGGTGTAAGATCAAAGTTTTATGTAACGACCTTCGATCCGGATCTGTTTTAAACGGCTGATTAATTCTTCAATCGGTAAAAAGTTCCCAAATGCTGAATCGTGGACTGCGGAGTCCACTTTCTCCTATTCGATGACGGCGGGACGGCCCGAGCTCGTTCCTAGAAATTTCAAAATTTACCTGCCCGTAGTGTGGACAGTGGGCCATTCAGTGCATTTCTATGCACGCCACCGACAAATGGTCCCTCCATGTGAATGAATAAACAGCATTGCATCACCTGCGAGCGGGAAAGTCGCACGAGATTCATTCAGAACTAGCGAGACTGTGCCCGAAGATCTAAATAAAAATAAAAAAACAAGTCGAGTGCGAGTTTGACTCGCGTGCTGAGTGTCCCGTACTATTAGCGATTTAATTTCCTTTTGGATGTTTAATAAAATAATATTTTAGTATTGTAACTACATAACTAATTTTGAATTAAAGTTACTTAATTAATAGGACATTCCCTAGGGAGATATATAAAGAAATAATTGTTTAAAGGAAACGAAAATGGGCATGATGATTTCAATAGCATTTTTTTATCGGTTTCGTTTAGCTTAAATTTTAAGTTATAATTGTTCCGCGTTTGAAAAGTATATTCTCAGTTTTTCTATAGAAATATATGCTATTTGGTGAATTTTTCTACTTGCGGTTTAATATTTTTATCGGTTCTATAAGAATTCCATTTTTCCACTTTTTGAGGTATAGAACTCTAAAAATTCATAATAAAATCTAAGTAAGTATCGTAAGAAAGTCGCTATTTATTTATTTAAAGTTCGAAATAAAATTTTTTTTTTTTCGGTTTTTATATGAATGAGATTGTGTAGAATATTTTGATTAACGTTTCAAATCGATTGGTGTATTAGTTTTTCTATATTATTTGCATAAGTTGAGAAAAAATAATTTTTGACTAATCAAACAAGAATACATTCATAACCCTTTTCATAAAATGTCGAAGAAGGCCTATGACTTGAATACACGTTACTGTATGCAAATTTGTTGTACCTTTGACCTTTGCAAAATTATTCAAATACAGTCCATGAGGCCGCCCATGCAACAATTTAAATATAGTCTGCCCAACAGGAGAGATTATTTTAATGCTTGCTTAAAATGAGTAAAATTGGTTTAGTAACCTGCACATACCTAAAAGCACTCGGGCATAAAATTATTTACATCTATTAAGATGTAATCACCACGTGTGAGTTTAATTAATCTTTGCCTATTTGTTCTATTTTATTAATCCTGAAACTGCTTTTTAAATTTAAAGGCAACGGATTCATAATTATAGATCCCTTATCCCTCCATTAGAGACCTAGTCCCACGAAGATTTTAATGCGCTCGATCAATAACAAATTAAAAATAAAAAGTGAGATATTTTTAATCGCTTGTAGTGCAACTTGCTCATCAATCCAAGGGTTGTGGGTTCGATTCCCATCTTGACCACGGTCTTGTGTTGTTCTGTTAATACCAGCCCAAAATAATAAATATTAATAAATTAGTATTCGATTACTAACTTTTGGAATTTTTTATTATTATAGAATTTTATACCAAATGCTTAAAAATGATTCGTCGCGTTATCAAATACTCCATAATTGGTGCTTGCACAATCAGCACTGGCCTTAGTTTACATGCGAACGACTATGAAATAAATTCACTTGGAATAGTCCGACTTGCGAGAGCTGCAGCAACAGCCTACGATATAGCACTTACATACAAGCGCCAATTGTACTATCAAAACTGGGATGTGACATCTCCTGAATATAAAGCACAAAAAAGGAAAGTCAACAAAATAGCTGCAGAAAAACTTCTTGAACTAATTTGTACGAATAAAGGAGTTTATATAAAAGTTGGACAACATATAGGTGCTTTGGAGTATCTTCTGCCGCACGAATATGTTCAAACTATGAAAGTTCTACACCATGATGCACCAAAGAATCCTGTGGAAGATTTGTATAAAGTTATTAAACACGACCTGAAGAAAGACGTAAGTATTAATTTTAAATTAAATTATAATGCATATGCTTAAATTATTAAAAATATACAGTTTAATATAGAACAGAGGGAACAGGGAATTATTTTATACTAATATACCCTTTTTTAAACTATAATTTTCTTTATTAAAAAATTATAATAAATTTTCCAAAAATTCATAGAAGATTTGCAAGAATTTTCTTCTAAATCTTTTAGTTTTTCATAATTTTTATCTGGTCCAAATTTCAGAGACAAATAAATGACAAATAATGTCTTATTAATTAAAATTGGTTAAAGCGTTAAACATTTAAGGCATAACATGCATACACAAATTTTAACAAAATTAAATTCATATTTAAAATAATTTATTTTTCTAGCCTAGCGAAATTTTCGATTCTTTTGATCCGGAACCATTGGGCACTGCATCATTAGCGCAAGTTCATAAGGCAACTTTAAAAAACGGTGATGTAGTAGCAGTTAAGGTTCAACATCCCTACGTTAAGGGAAATTCAATAGTTGATATGAAAACGATGGAAATACTAGTCAAAATGATGACTTTCGTCTTCCCAGAGTTCAGTATACAATGGTTGGTAGACGAGTCCAAAAAGAACTTACCAGTTGAATTGGATTTCTTACATGAAGGACATAATGCCGAAAAAGTTAGTAAATAATTACTTCATCAGATGTATTTAGATTGTACAAAACTATGATATTTTAGGTTGGGAAAATGTTTAAAAATTATAAATGGCTTCGGATTCCAAAAATTTACTGGGATTTATCATCGAAAAGGGTTTTAGTTATGGAATATTTGGATGGTGGTTTTGTTACAGATTTAGAATACATGAAACGACATCAAATCGATCCATTTGAGGTGTCCAATAAAATTGGACAATTATACTCCAATATGATTTTCATAAATGGGTTCGTTCACAGTGATCCACATCCTGGAAATATTTTGGTGAAAAAGACGAATACTGGCGAAACGGAAATTATTTTACTCGATCATGGTCTTTATGCGAATTTAAGTGATCGATTTCGTTATGAGTATTCTAAACTTTGGCTAAGCATTCTAAGTGTGGATCGTGCTGCTATGAGACAGCATGCCATAAATTTAGGTATAAAAGGTGATTTGTACGGTCTGTTTGCTTGCATGATTACGGGGAGATCCTGGGATGCAGTCTCCAACGGAATTGATCGTGTTAAGCATACAACCCGTGAGGTATGGATTCTTATTTTTTTGTAACAGTTTATAGTTTTAGTGATATTCACTTTTTTTTCTTTTTTAATGTAGAAAGAAATTGTTCAAAACAACACCACATTAGTTCTTACAAGCATTGCTGAAGTTTTAGAGCAAGTTGATCGTCAAATGCTCCTTGTTATGAAAACGAATGATCTAATCCGGGGAATTGAAGCTACTTTAGAGACACAGGACAGAATGACTGCATTTTGGGTAATGTCTAAATGCTGTGTACGATCGGTCTGTTGTGAGGAAAAGAAAGGAACAAACAAAAAAGTTAAGAAAATTGGGGTAGTACTCAAAGAGAAGTGGGCAATTTTTAAACTAAATGTGTACTATTTATATCTAGGGATTATCAATTTTAGTCTAATCGATTCTATTAAGCAAATGTTGTAAGGTAAACTATTTTTTTTTTGTAATTATTTTTTAGTTAAATAAATTTGTTAAACATTTGTAAGAATTTTTCTTTTGTTTGGATTGGGATACTGAATAAAAAATATCACTGAATAAAAAATATACCTCTTTATGTAAATTTTTTTACAAATTGCACTATAACAAATAATTTTTTACGCAATTTTTCTCCGCTTTAACGCAATTAAACTAAGGTCAAAGTTGGGAAAAAATCCGTAATTTAAAATAATTTTAAAAGTATAAATGCACAGAGTCGGTAGTTCCTTTTACAAGAATATTTTCTAGGAACATATTTATCGCGCAAAAAGAGGTTAAGCTTACATCTGACCACGAAGAGTCAAAATTGTTGTAGGCTATCGTAAACCGGGAAAGCAGATAAATATAAAATAAAGCACGCTAGTGTAAACCTAATTATACTTTTTTGTGTAAATTTTAAACAAAAAAAAAAGTATAAAAGATAATGATAAATAAAAAGCGTTCTCGGGAACATGCCTCTGAGTAATTTTGATCGGAATTTTTATTGTATGCATTGAATTTCTATGTAACACAATGACCAAAGGAATTTACTACTCAGGTATTCAAATTATAGCAAAAAAAACTATGTATTTTCTTCATTTGATTTATCTTTAATGAATATAGAGAAATATAAACTAAAAAAAATTATTCATGATAAACATCTTTAATAAAAAAAAATGTGAACATTTTATATGCGAATTAATATGAATATTGAAAATGATATAACAAACATACTTAAAAACTAAGACTGCAGTAAACATTGTAGGGCTAATTTAGCTGCTGCGGTCTTTGCTGTAGCACTATTCGGACCATAGCCATTTACTTCTTTTATTTCATTACGACACGTAAATGTACATGTCACCATTACAATATCATCATCCACAAGAGGATCTGACCATGACGGTGAAGCTCCTTTATACTCTTCAAGCATTCTGACCACCTGTTTCGGCACACTATGTGAGAAATCTTCAATTTCTTGAGACATTAAGCGATATATAAAAGCCCATGTCTTTTTAAGATCATTTTTAGTGTCTAAAAATACAGCGCCAATGACTGCTTCAAAAATGTCACCGAGTGCTTTGGGAACTTCAATCATATCGGCCATTGCTGGTCCACTATCCTCCGATTGAAGGATACGAACTTGATCAGTTACCTTGAAATCTTGACACTTTTGGAAATCGGCAAATTTCGTTACAGCTTGTAATAGTGAGGCGTTTTGTGATAACATGAAATTATGTAGTTTATAACGAACAGCCAGGCATGCTAAAGTGTTATTATTAACTAATGCTGATCGGAGATCGGTTAGTTCCCCAGGGCCCATTTCACGGCATCTTTCAAAAATGTAGCAGGAGATCAAAAAATCAAGAATTGCATCCCCGAGAAATTCAAGCTGTTGATAACAACCGGTAATTTGATTTGTTGGATACGATGGGTGGGTTAGCGCTTGTAAAAGGTAAGCACGATCACGGAACTTGTAACCGATATTTCGTTCCAATTCATCGCAATTGATTAAGAAGCAATTAATATCATTGTCAGTTATAGTCGGTTTTAAACGAGGATTACCCAAGTTAAGATCAAGGAAGTTTTCAAGATTTTCCACTTGGTTTACAATTCCTAAGAAATTTAATACACGAAAGGCTTTATTAATTCCATAACTTTGGACGCATACTCCTAAAAGCGCTTCCATGCTATCGGCACAAGCTTTATCTGAAACAAGTGTTCGTCCAATAAGAGAATGCATATCGCTTTGATGAAGGTCCCCTTCTGTTGAAAAATTCAATTGAAAGGCAGACAACGTTTCCTGACTACATACTCCGGTTTCGATTTCTTCAGGATCCATTTTAAGGTCCCATAGAGCAGATGGATCAACATTATCACGGATTAAAATACTCTTAGCATCATATGGAACACTAATAAGTGGTGGCTGCCAATCATCTCTAGGTTTAAATGATGTTACATTCAACATTCCCGGTAGATTTAACTTTATGGAATGGTAGAACAGGTTTCTATTGCTCACGAGCCTTCCTTTAACTTCTGTTAAAATTCCTTCGTTCCAGGCAGGATGCTTACGAAGTAAAAATAGGGAAATACTGAGCTTAAGGAATGAGTCTCCTAAAAGTTCCAATCGTTCACTGTCGAAAACATCATTGGTGGATGCTGCTGTAATGGCACTCAAGATCTCCCATTGTTCGGGACTCCGTACTGTCTCGGGAGTGATTTCTAGAATTTTAATAGCCATTTTCTCATCCGTAGGTACATCACAGATGGCTGGACGAAATTTAGGACTAACTGTTAAACTAGAATTTGATATATTATCAGTGATATCTAGACCACTCATTTTTTTGCAAATAAAAAGATGATAATAATCAAGTTCTATTTTGTATAAATGATCCATATTTAGTTCCATGTTAATTGGTTCTTCATACTCTTTCCATTTGTGCTGGTTCGGATTAAGGAGTGATCTAACTTCCTTTATCAGCTTTGGTTTTGCTTCTTTTGGATCAGGGAATATTGGAGCTTGTATATCTTTCATAAGTTTTAAATTATCCACACGATTAAGAGTTGTGTCTACAATTAAATCCTCCGGGGTGTAATTAGGAAATTCCAAATTTAAATAAGAATTAAAATCGTTTCTTAGTTTTTCTGCCAAAAGTATGTAATGAACTCGATGTAAAATCGTAGGTAGGAATAGAGTCTTCAACCACATATCAGCAGGATAATTAAAATTGTGGCACAATTCTGGTATTAACAGGATAGGAAGCATTTTTCTTGCTTTCTTCTTTTTACCATCTTCTCCTCCACCAGGAACAATAAAATTCATTCTTGAAGTGAAAGCTTGAACTTCAATCATAAATTGATCAGTTTTTACAACAGAAACTTTGTATTTATCATTAAAATATGAAGCGAATGTGGGAAATTGTTCATTTGGAAATGGACTTAATGGTGTAAGATCGAGACGACATCTTAGCACCGCATATCTAACTTGATCATCAGAAGTGTACCATGTATTAATAACACTATTCTCATAATCTTCCGGTACATAAGACAAGCGTTTACGATGAATTTCTGATACCTGACGAGATTTACTTAAATTCTGAAATTGTTCAACTAAACACCAGTTAATCTCTGCTCCATTCGTGGTCGGAACAATTAGAATTGAATTCTCTTCATTTCGCAAATCCAATGCCAAGTAATTCTTCCATATATTCAAAATGTCCCGGAATATCATAACATGAAATGCTGTTAATTTTTTAAGCTGTTTATAGCTACTAATTTTCACTTTGATCGGTGTGTATGCTATTTGCGCTTTGAGGTTTCCTTGGGTCATGAAAAGTGGCATGGCCGCCATTTTTGGCAATGGTTTACTAGTTGCAATGGCGTACCTGCCTGGCATTGTTAGCAGTTTATAGATATGATCATTTTCGTCATCAAGTGTATATTCGGGGTTCACGTTTATAGTATATAAATAAACATCTACGCCAACTTTTGGCATGGCGTGACTTAGTTCGGATGGATAAACCAAATTGTATATACGTTTGTTTTTCTTTGTGCCGGCTTCTCTTGGATTATCTGAAAATAAAAGTTATAATAAACTCATAAACAAAAACTATCAAAATACAGACTCTGAAAAAGTAATATAATTTTAGCATTTTAAATTTTTATAACTGTTTGTATCCAAATATTTAAAAGAAATAATGAATTTAGCACAAAGTGATATTGTATCAAAGAACATCTAGTCTTGTGTAGTCTAGTCTAATCAAAAATATTTTCAATGTAAGCTTTTAATTTATTTTTATTATGTATTTACCTCCAGGAAAATCATCCCAGTGCTTAAAATACAAAGGATTTACCAATTGTTGGCTATTTCTTGCTGTAATTGGTAGAAGATGTTCATTTAATTCACCATTTAAATAAAGCTGCTTGCAAGCGAGAAATGCAGCATGCTTTTTTGCCATGTTTGCAGTGCGAAACGGATTACTCTGTAAAAAATTAATAAATCACGATTCTAAAGACTTCAAATATTATATAATAAATACTAACCGAAATCGGCTCTTTTATGGTTGATTGCGGTGGTAACGAAACTTTTGCTATTATATTAATAAAATTAGTCTCCGTATATTCAATTTTTTCCCATTTCGGTTTTAATGATGTAAAAGTATCCGTCGGCAGATTTGAACAATAACGATTGAGTAGCATCAGTGCTGAGTTTTCTTGCAGTATCGCCCCTTTTGAAGTCGTAAACGGTGGTATATTTAGTGGAAATTGTTTTAATATGTCTTCTGATAAAGGCTTCCGTCGATCTATTGCCTTTTCAATTAAAAATTCCCTTAATTTTGCTTCAATTCCCCGATATTCCGTAATCTTTTTGATTAATTTTGGTAAATCATTTTTTTCGACTATTATTGCGTAAGTACTACTTTGGCTCCGTGCCCTTCCCTTTGTTTGAACATATGAGCGAAAAGTCTTGAGTTGATCGTAAATAATGACATAGTTACAACTTTGAACGTCTATCCCTTCTTCAAGTACACTCGAACATATTAAAATATTCGAATCTCCACGTTTAAACTCATTAATTGCCTGAAAGGTAAAAATATAAATTTTAAATACTTAGTGTAATTATGTGAAAACTCGTGTGTTACGTATTAACTCTATCTCACTGAAATCTCTATAGTTTTAAAAGTGAACTATCCTAAATTTAATTTACCCCTTTTTTTATTTATGTTTGAAAAAATTTAGATTTCAGAATAATTATATCGTATACACTTTCCTAGAAAGTACTCTAAAAATTAGTAATTAATGGATTAAAAAAAAATAGCACAACTAGACGAAGAATTGCGACTTAGGTGATATTTCTAAAATTTAAAATTTACACATAAGATTTAATAGAACTGAAACTACAACTGAAAAAATAAATTATGAAAAAGGAAATTGAACTTTTATTTATTACTACTACATCTTAAAATTTTAAATAGAAACTTTGTAAAGCATTGTTTTCTTTTTCGATTTTCCTATTTACGGACATTCTGTAGTATGATGTAATTTCTTTTAGGATCCACAAATTCCATATAAACAGCGAGAATGAATACATCATTAAGAAATAGCTACCAATTCGTTTCTTTCCAAAATTTCTAGAAATCACTTGAAGCGTACTAGTCTTTACAATAAAATCTTTCCGATAAAATAGCATTTTTAATTTTCATGATCGGAAATGCATGTAAACTTAATACCAATTTTTACAGTTATAAAAATTCTAGATAGAAACTAGTAGAATTCGAAAATTTCTACCATCAGTACTTTTTGATTAAACCTTATAAAACTTGTACAGCTCATATTAAAAATTAAATATTTACTTTAACAGAAACTCAAAATCATTTGTCCTCCATTCTAAAATTATGACAAAAGTATGTATACAAATTTATACACTTAATGGTACTTACACTCTCACTCCATTTGTCGGTAAGGATCGCAGTTATGGGTTCCGTGATAGACGTATTTCGGCCAACCATAAAAGTTGGTCTAAGCGGTAAATCTTTTAAGGACTGAACATAACGTTTTAAGATATGATATATATTTTTGGCCGATGTTCGCCGTTCTACAAAAATTAGACAAGAAATTTCACTTGATCTTTTACCAGTAAATGTTTCTTTTAGGTAGGCAAGTAATCGTTGAAGTTTTGGTGTCGAATTTGTCATTATTATTTCTGCTTCGTTCATTTCTTCATCGTCGTCGTAAAGGGTTTCCACTAATAGATGACGGATCCTGTCACCAAATGATATCGCCATTCGGAACAAATTTCGTACATTTGTTGTTTTAGCCGAACGTTTCTTTAATTCTAATTTTATAATTGTGGTCATAATAGCAATAGCAGCTCCGTATGTACCCAAGTCATTCATTTGATAGACAAAATCATTTAAGCATTGCATTACATTTTTTGTTGGACTTGGTTCTAGTAAGTCATTCAAGTTTTTTGTTTTCTTAAAATCTGATTCATCCCCTTTCCAATTATTTGCTAGTTCTTTACATTTCTCAATGAGTTCCACTATTCTATCGCATATTCGACTTCTAACGTAATATACATTTGAGTACATTAATGTGACCTCATTAGGTTTTGTAGAATACCTACAAAAGGTTGATTATATTCAAATTTTATGTCATAAAAGGACACTAATTACAGTAAAACATTTTTCAACTTTTCCGTATTTGAAACCGTCACAATTACAGACCTCAAAGTTGCTTCCAGATCTAGAAGATCTGAAATTACTGTATTTAAAGTGGGGGCAATTACCAATATGCCCGTCAATCCGATAACTCTAGGGTGATCCTTTTCCGGTACAAAGCGGAAATGGTTCATTAGATCATGCATAGGATGACATTTTTTAGCATTATGACATTCATCAAATATAAGCAAATTAAAATCACTCAATCTTATAATATTCGAATTGATGATATCAACAATTATTTGACACGTTGCAACGATTACCTGGTGATTTAATTTTTCTTTTAAAATGAATAGAAGGAACAAACAGAAAATTAGACTTACCTGATTATTTTCAAATTCAACGTCCCATCTATCACGACTCCAGTAATCTACATTCCTATCTCCTGTATATACGGCACACTTTAAATTTGTCTGTTTCTGTATAACAGAGCATTGCTGTTTTGCTAGAGCCACCGTATTTGTTACGAAAACTGTCCTTTTACCTCCATCCTTTAATGATCTACCATTAAGAATATATAACAAACGACTATTCAGTTATTTATTTTCTTTTATAGATTTCATCTACAATGAAAACTTCATTCAATTCGAGGATAAACTTGATGATAATATCCGCAATCATTATCTATCATAAAAACATATACAGTTGATCAAGTTGATCATCATTTGTAGATAAAACGATAGAAAATTGTATACACCAACACATGTTTCAGGTTTTCATATAATTTTACAGAGGATAGAAAATATGAATAACCTTAAATCACATACAATAAATCGTGAAATTCCCTCTTTGTGACGATGCGAGTAAATTTTTTAATATCAATTGAGCACGTTTTGCCTATATAAATTCTATAAGAAATCGCGTCAGCTCTACTTTTTTATGACTATGAAAAGAAAAAAACAATAAAGTACTTACCTTAAGAAACACACTTAATACAATAACCATAAATTGAATTGTGGTTAAATAAATTTATATTTTTAGTGCAGTGCGTATTTACGTAAGTCTTTAAAACAACAAGGAATTCGTACATACCCTAGAGTTTTAATTGGTGTATTAATAAAACACCTTCTATTCTTAACGCTATTTGCTCTTTTAAGGCTCATAGAATAAAATTAACAAAATCGACTTAAAAAAATAAATAAATTAACAAAATCGACTTGTGCTATCGCGTTCATTTCTTAGTTTACCGTTTACCACTCTACTATTGCATCATTCAGTGACGGTTTTAGATAAAAATTCAAAACAACTTATTTAGCCAACAATAGCATTAAATAAAGGCATTGATTTTTAGGGTACTAGGGCATAGTGTACTTTAGTAAAAGCCACGGTTAGATATCGCTTAATTCATTAAATTCAAGAGCACTTGTCTGAGTTGACTCGCGATGTTCACTGCTATCTTTTGCACATTTTTCGAATATCGTAGTAATTTATGAAATTATTGGAAATTATAAGAAACAGTGCACTTACTTTTGCAAATCTTTAGACATTCGTCTAATGGCCATAACAGCGATGAATGTTTTTCCTGCTCCAGTTGGCAGGTAGATGATTACATTCTGTTTTAAGGCTCTATTGAGGATTTCTTCTTGATAATCTCTTGCTTCAAGCAATTGTTCTTCCTAGCAAAAAGAAGATACTAACATATTCGAAAATTAGTCATTAGTTTACCTGTAACTCAAAATCCATAGGTTCCACCATCTTACAACACCGATATTTACTACCTCTCAACTGGAAAGAAGTCTAGAAACTGCTGATAATGCACTTGATCGAACTGTGAAGTATTTTATCTTGATTTTAGGGTGTGAGTGCCACGTCAGCTCTCGTTACTTTGTTAGGGGATTCCCGGAATACCGATGTAATCGCTGCTAGGGGATTTTTTGATTTTCACTTTTTGGTGTAGTATATATGGCGTAGAATTGCACAAATAAAGATAGAACGAAAAGGAAGAACTAGCAATTGTTTATATTCGCGGAAAATCAAAAAGTCTTCAGTCGCCTTCTCGCCCTTTTTACAAAGTAATGACACTGGGGTATCCTCTCCCGCAGCAGTGACAGCCGGTAACCCTTTAGTGTTAGTAATTTGTGTGATAGCTTAGCAAGTGTGCTCTTTGTGCTCTACATGGCCTTAAATACAATACAAGCTGATTATGAAATAGTATAACATATGATTACAAAATAATGCCTATCAGTTTTATAGACAATTTATATAGTCCAATAAAGAGTCTGAATCTCATAGCCGAATAGGAATAGTCGAGGAATGGTTTAGAAATAGAGCGGCAAGAAATAAACTAATTATAAAAATATACTTAGTTTTAAAGGATTTTTTTCCGTTTTTTTACAAAACGAGGAAAACTAAACTTCCAATAGGTTAAAAATTTTATATCAATACTATGAAAAGTATCTACGAGTAGTTATAACATTGCAACTACTAACCATAAAACAACTGCCGAATACTTTCCATTTGAAACATTAGGTTTATTATCACGGGCACTACTTTGTATTCATTTTTATTTCACTATATATTTTAGCTCTGCATTATAAAAGCAACGAATTTTCTTGTTATCTACTTACAATTATCATAGAAAACTTTTAGTTGGACACACCTAAGAATATGCAATGGATATGCAATTTAAGTGTAAACCAATCATAAAATTTATACACAGACATTTTCCCAAAAAGATTATCTATTAATTGTGAATTAAAATCGTTTTTTTTTTTTTTGTTTTGACGTTGTTAGTGGATAAACGAATAAACAAATGGATCCCAATGGTTGGGTTCACTTGTATGAACAATTTTGTCTTCTCATTGTCATGCGAGAAGACCCCATCTTACGTCTAACATCGCTTCACTTTCAAGTTGTTCCTCTAAGATCAGAATCAAGAAATCAGAAAAAGAATGCAATGAACACTGGGAAAATGGCTGCTGTAGTTTTCGGTGGTTTGTGTCCTGTTTTTGTGAATTTTACGATGAAAATTGAGTGCTGGAGCCGATAGATCCGATGTGGTTTAATCAGCAGAATTTTTTTGTTGGAACCACATAAAAATGTTTAGAAAAATTCCCTGATTTAACGTGGGAATCTCACGTTAAAGACCCTAAAAGTATTTTTTTTTTTCTCCAAATCGGTGTTCACTGGGAAGGTTTATTGATTTTCGTGATTTCTTATTTTTGCGCACTGCCTAAGCAAACGTTGGACGGTTATTAGAATGCATTAAGAGGAATGCTGACTAAGACGGACTCGGTCGATTGCTTATGTTTAGTTTATTTAATTTTTGTGTATTTGATATGGAAACCGAGTCGGTAAAGTCGGAGCACAGCGGCAGATCGAGGCGTTCTCGGAGTCACAACAATAACAGTGCAACAGCTAGCACTGGTCCCGACGGGGTCGGAGGAGGTGTAGTGAATATCAGCAGTGGTGGCGGCACCCTTGGCAGTCATCACCACAGAGACCGGACAAGACATTCCCACAGGAGCACCCATTCGAAGGGCAACAAACGTTCAGACATGGCACCGTTCCAGACAAGTGTCAATTTAACAGGTTCGTTCTGCACGACTTTCCTGAAATTCTTTGTTGAGATTTTGTGGCTGATTGGTTTATGGTAATTGAGCCGGCCAAGTGGGTTGGATTGTAAACGAGGCTCACTGGACCACTAGCACCATACTTTGGATGCTTCGGTGAAAACGTAGCAAAAGTCCTTCTATTCTCCTCTAGGCCACTGAGAAAATAAACCTGCATTTAAAATTATAAAGCTGCCTTTTTTTGTTACTGGAACTATTTTAACTTTAGAGACTTCATAATTCCAAAATCAAAGCACCAGAGAGAAAAGGTCATTCTGATTGACGGTCCGAAGTAATTTGCTTTTAAGTTTAATTCATCCAAGTCTTTTTTCTTGATTTCTTCCTTTTGAGTAAGAATTTATCGAAATGTTTCTTCATTTCTCGATCGGTTTCCAGAGGACTCTAATTATTTTAATAAAATAACTACGAATTTAAAGGTAATTAAAAAGGGATTTTGAAGAAAAGTAATTTAAATATTTGTTTAAAGTTCGTCGAAGAAGGGGAGCTATTTCGCACTTCTGTTTTTAATCCTTATTGACTGACATCCAAATTAACAAGATGTTGTAGTATTTTTTAAAAATCTCTCGTAATTTTTTATTCTAGGTGACGAAAGTCGCGATGGACAGGAAATAATTGAAGTACAGATTTTACCTCAAGATGAAAACTGGGGTGAGAATACAACAGCTGTAACCGGTAACACATCTGAACAGAGTATTTCGATGGAGGACATTAACAATGCATGGAGTCGAGATGCTGAATCTGGACTAGGTTTTGCTTGCCAACGATATGTAGAATCAACACTATCTCTTATCCTTGGTTTCATTGCTTTCTTTTCACCGATAGCAATGGTAATGATGCCGAAATTAGGTTTTTTTCCATCCGCATTTGATCATGCTGAACTTACACCAATCGTAAAAACCCAACTTTTAGCATGCAGTAGCGAATGTAAAGGGTTACTTGTATCGCTTACAGCAAGGCTTATTCTGTTAGCCTTAGGATTGTGGGCGTTATTTTTGCGTCGTCCGGTGGCAACAATGCCCAGGATATTCCTTTTTAGAGCTACTGTTTTATTGCTAGTAACTGTGTCAACCTTCGCATATTGGCTTTTTTACATTGTACAGGTTACAAATGGACCAAAAATTGTTGTAGAAGGCGGAGAAGCAGTTGACTATAAGTCCTTAGTTGCTTATGCAACTAATTTCGTTGATACATTACTATTTATTCACTACATTGCTGTTGTACTATTAGAACTCAGACATTTACAACCCACCTACTATATTAAAGTTATTCGTTCTCCTGATGGTATGAGCCGGTCTTATGCTGTTGGACAATTTAGCATACAACGCGCAGCTGTCTGGGTGCTTCAAAAGTACTATGTCGATTTTCCTATCTATAACCCTTATTTAGAAAGGGTACCTGTTTCGAAATCTCAAAGAAAACAAATCGCTTCAAGTTTTAAATATTACGAGGTAGATGGAGTAAGTCCAGCCCAACAGCAGAGCCAAAGTCGGGCAGTTTTAGCGGCAAACGCACGTCGTAGGGACTCTTCCCATAACGAAAGGTTTTACGAGGAGCATGAGTATGAACGGCGGGTCAAAAAACGTAGGGCTCGATTGATAACCGCTGCTGAAGAGGCGTTTACACATATTAAACGCATTCATAATGAACCAGCTCCAGCTATTCCTCTAGATCCACAGGAAGCTGCACAGGCTGTTTTCCCCTCAATGGCTAGAGCTCTTCAAAAATATCTGCGTGTTACTCGCCAACAACCTAGACATACTTTCGAAAGTATTTTAAAGCATTTAGCTCATTGTTTAAAACATGATTTATCTCCACGAGCATTTCTTGAACCCTACTTGACTGAATCGCCGGTCTTACAGAGTGAAAAAGAACGCAAATCTGTGCAGGCATGGTCATTGATTTGCGACGAGCTCCTTTCACGACCTATTTCGAATAATTGCACATTTCAATTGATACAGAACGACGTGTCGCTGATCGTTTCTGTCCATAAACTGCCACTATTCAATATATCCGAAGAAGTTGTCGATCCAAAGAGTAATAAGTTCGTCTTAAAATTAAATTCAGAGACATCGGTGTGACACCGTCTAAATACGATTGTTCATAAATTCGTTTGGAATCGTGTTATGCGGCTTAAAAGCAGATCACCCAACTAAGTTTTTTTTTTTTTTTTTTTTAATTATTTTAGTTCATTTCATTTGTACAAAGTTTGCATATCGACTAATTAGTTAAATTAACTTTTAAGGAATAGAAGTATGTACCTATGTACGTGTTCGGAATTCATCTGAATGGTGATTTGAGCGATGTTGTAATATTATTTTTATGTTATATAGCAGAGTTGCCTTTTAAATTTTTCGTAATTTATTACTTTCTTCATTATTTTATTCGATATTAGTTCTTATATAGTTTTGAATTTGAATTTAATAGAGTAATAGTATTCTAATGGTATTCCTAGCATACAAATTAATAAGCTCTTGTCGATTTTAAAATTGAATGATAGAATCATATTAACTTTTTTCTAGCAAAAATAATCGCTATTCGCAAAAACAAAAGGTAAGTTATTTTGTCGTCTTTTACGAATTTCGAGAAAAAGGCCCTGTAAAATTAGTGGATTGTTATAATCTTGCAACATCGCTTAGATATTTCAAATATAGGTTTAAACAGTTAACAAAGACTTCCTCTCATTCATTCTCTCTGAAAGTCATAAAAAGCAAAGCAGCTTTATATATTTAATAAAAAAAAAGAAACCGTAGATAGAAATAAAAACGCATATCAAATACATGCTTTCAAGAAAGAAAATATGCAGAAACTAAATCCTTGACGCTCGACTGTGATGTTTTTTATATGAATATGAAGAATTTTGTTTGTAGCAAGCTAAAAAGAATATTATTATTTCTAAAGAATCGATATTACTCGCTTCTTTCTTCTGCAATTTTTTTAATAAGTAAATTAATAACACATAAGCGCACAATCCTAACATTAAAAAATATATTAAAAGCCTCATATCCATTTTATTATTATTCCTTAAATAGCATGCCTTTCGTTGGATTGAAATCAATATTTTTTTCCGCAGTAATGTTTTTTAAGTTATTTAGCAATTGATTAGATACGAGATTTCAAGTAATAGATTTATTAAAACGGCATTCGAAATTCATGCTCAACAGCGACAATATTAAATCTGTTAAGTATAATAGACTAAAATATCTATGACTTTCAGGAGGTATTTATTAAAAACAAGCATAGTGTAAGCACCTAAGAGCATTTTCGTAAATTTTAATAGAAGCGATAAACCCAAAGTATTATCTCGGAAATTGAAAAATTCTTGATTTGTATTAAACGAATGAACTGCGTATCGAATAAAATTCTAAAAGAGAAAAGCAATATTTATTCAAATATTGTCTTTTAAATCAGCTCTCTAAATGAAATAACATTTTAAATATAGTTGTAAAAAAAAACAAATACTCAAATTTATTCGAGAACCTATTTAATGTATAGATAAATTAAAACTTGGACTGCTTATAAGAACAAAGGTATTCTTAAGATGGTATTTGTTAAGATAAACAATTTTATAAGCTTTTTACTATTTATACAAAAGATGTTCTTTTATAATAAATACTTTCCAGATCGAAACTCTTGATGTAGCAAGATAGATAATTGTTTATTTTGTTTTGCATTTTAAATGTCCCAAATTCTTTTATATATAATAATGTAAAATGTAAACAAAATTTTAAATAAAACAAAAATATCGAGACAATTTTTTCCTTTGTTTTTCGTAAGGTATTATTTGTCATTAAATGAAATACTTTTTGTTAAAGAATTTTTCTTTTTTTGCTTCGGGACGTAGTATGAGTCGTTTTTCAGAAAAAAAAAACTGTTGTTCTTTAATAAAAGATAAACTATAATATGGTATGGATCTCCTTTGATCCCACTGGTGAACGTTTTAATTTAAAACGCGTCTAAAAACTGCAAAAGACAGAAAATTCTAAAAAAATGTTATCCGCTTTCGCAATATTTTGCCACTTAAATTTGGATACGTCTCCAGCATTGAAATTTCAAAATTAGAAAGGTATGAAAAAAAACTGCCTTTAGCGTTGGAAATAGTACGATTTTTTCTATACATCTGAATTAAAACATTGAACGCTTACATACTAGAAAGCTCTATACAAAAAAAAAACAATACAATTTTACTTCGAAGAACGGACGGTTTATAGAATCCCTTTAGGGATCGCTAAAGATCTCATATTCTAAAATAATTTAATAAATATTGCGCGCTGTACAGCGCATAGGAGGGCGTTGATGCCATCATGCTTCTTCACCTAGTTAGATCACAGACGTATTTTCACCACTTTCAGTCGATTCATTGTTAAGTACGATCGCATTACTTTCGCCAAGTGGGGCTGCATTCAGGACGAGATTTTCGGCCGATCTAGAATTTTTACTTCGGATGGAAGAGGTCCTTAGAACGGTATCCATACAAGTCCCGATGGCCGAAACACTTCTCTCATGGCGATGAGACGTTCGTAGGATTTGGGCAACATCAAAAGCAGTGAAGGGAGCAATATTGCGATGTCTTGTTTCAATTGCCGACGACGGTCTTCTTTCCATAGACTGCGACCGTTGTGTACTACTGTTATATAGAGGTCTTGGTCCAATCTCTAGGCTCGGATTGCCAGCCTCAATACCCGATGGGTTAGTTAGCACTGTTGAATATTCTGGCGGCAGACTAGCATCACGAGTTGATCTTATATCCTGCCCTGCAGGGGTTGGTATGGACGGTCGAGGTCGACTGGGCTCACCTAGAAATCTGGACAACAATATTAATGCATTTATAACAACGTTTTGCTTTTTCTTTAAGTACATACCGTCTTACACTTCTTCGAATACTTTGTCTTAACATCTTTGCCAATCTTGCCCCCGTTGCCGTTGTATAGGAAGGCGGTGGAGTGTATTTCGGAGGAGCATCGTCTTGCACAGGCTGGGATTCTAGATTCGATAGTTGAGCACCAGGAGTAGCTTGTGTCGGAGAAGGTCTTTCATTGTTTGTTTGATTCCTCCGATGTGGTGGAGGTGTTTGTGTTGGACGGTATAGAAGCTGTATCCTCTGGAATTTAATTATTTAATCCTGTACAAAAAAGGTGAGTGTATGTCTATTCTTACATCCAGAATATCCGGAGGTCCACTTGTTAGGTACCTGTAGATTTGTACGAATGCTACAAGTGGTACCAACAATAGAAATCCAACTTGGACTAATCCACCAATTTTTCTCGTCACTATATGAAAATAAGAAGCACCTTTCCAATGGAAGAACTGGTTCGATAGAGAGATCTTATATTCCACAACAGATAAAGCGATTAGACCTATCGGAAGTAGAACATTCCAAGAGAGTGCTAAAAATGCTGACATTGAACCAGTCATATGAAGATCATTGACTAGTACATCGCCATTGTACGGTCTACCACGGATTAAAAACACAGCTAAAATTTCGGCAGTCCACAGTATAAGAATCCACCATGAGCCGCCAACTATCAAGTCGAGATAATGGATTATAGATAGTCCCATTTCTGTCGCGAAGGGGATTCCCAGTAGAAGACCAGTAACGCAACTGAGAAGTACAGAACTTGTTGAATTGCCCAATGCGCTCGATATGGGCTTCCACATGGCGCACAGTTGGGCCAGTCCGAACAAGAGGAACATTAAAAATGTTATAACACTCCAAACCGATGAAATATACTCCTGCGTTGCGACTGCTGCCGTTGCTGGGAACAGTTCAGTAACTAGCCTAAGAGCTTGATAGCCACTTTCGCGAAATGGTGCTATTTGTGGTCGACGATAAGTCTCGCCTAGAACACTAGAGTAGTGTGGTGTCCATTTTAGAGGTATGGATAGGTGACTTGGTGCTGGGGATCTCATGGAAAACAGGAATAAATAAGTATCGACGTGTTCTAAAAAAGAAAGTAAGAGAAATATCGTGAAACTTACTTCGAGAAAATGCTGACTAGATTTTCTTACCATATGACCCTGGATAGTACTTGTATTTATTATTTTCGAGAATCTGAACACAAGCATAACCAAATAGAGCTGCTAACGATAGTCCAAAGAGTGTTAGAAGGACGACAACTATTGCATCTCTTCGTAGAACAGTTTTCCCTTCACATTTTTCTGAAGTCCTGCTAGATATTGCTATTACAGATGGACCAAGAAGTGTCCAAGTAAGAAAAGTCTCTTGAGCGGCTGCTATCCATGTTTTCGAATTTACTAGGAAGTCTTCAAAATCGGAAGCTTGAAAAATGTTCTGTAATTCAAAGAAAAAGTATGTAATTAAATTATCTAAGTCATTTTTAAAAAGTTAATAGATATATAGTGTTTTAATTTGGGGAGGATCAATTTCTATAAGAAATAGATCGTTGATAGATGAAAAAAATTAGGAACTAAATGTTGAATGGTTCATTATTGAAAGATCATTTACCTGAACACTTGAAAAATCAATAATATACAAAAGTCTGGAGCCAATAATAACGAACAGTGTCAATGGAAGCAGTGTTAATCCAAGTACAATTTTACCAAAAGATTTAAGACCCTTGCAGAGCACTATGAAAACGATCGACCATATGATAGCCAGGTTGAATGCCAGCTAGAAGGAAGAGTGTTAGACAAAATTGAATGTTCTCAAGATAAAAAAAAGATCATTGACTTCCGAAGTATTTCGGAAAACTTTCCGGACTTGAGATGTCTTACCTGGAATCTAATACCACCAGTTTCGATACGTCTGCCTAATCCGAGTTGCCATCGCTGAAGGACAATTCCATTAAAATAGTCAGCAACAGTTTCGGTTAAATTGTATGTGCCATTTCCAGGTCGTCTGTAAATAGCAAAAGGTTCTTGCCATCGGTATCTTTCGTTGCGGGATATAAAGGAGTCCCGAAAGTAGACTAGAACCCATCCAAGGCTGATCGTTGTGTACAGTGCTATAACGCATTGTGTCAGAAGTAGCGATATTCCAATCCCTTTGCATATTGGGCTTATTTTCCACATTGATATAGGGCCGCTTTTGACTTTGGCACCGATACACATTTGTAACCAGAGCATCGGGATGCCAAAAACTATGGACAGGATGAGGAACTGGAGTAAAAAATTGCCGCCGTAGCTGATGGTAAGGATGGCAAAACGGGAAATGTTGAATAATCCTAGAGTGCAGCATAAGAGTGCTAGAATTCGGCTAAATCCGTGTGGCCATTGGGAATTGTGTCCACCATTTCTAGGAACTTGAATATTTTCTGGATCTAAAGGTGAATTCCCTGTTGTCTGATTGCTGTGTAAAATAGCATTATGAATTAAATGGGACTGTTGTAAAGTTAAGTGGAAGTTACAGTACACGGGAAGAGGATTTTATCTCCAGAAACTTCTGAATAAAGAAGTTTTTTGTTTTTTTTTTTGTATTTTAAATTGAATAGAGTTTATAGTTTTTAATATTTTTTAAATGTTTTTGTCTAGACCTTTAGATGTATTTTAAAAAAATATAAGTGAAATCAAAAGTTATTTTACTAATTAATTTGTATTTATGAAAAAATACCTTTTGATTCTATTAAAAAAAACAACATTGGAGGCCTAGGCCCAATGACCTATACGCTCGTTAACTGTAAATATATAAGCATTTAACAATTTCTTATTTATAGAATATTTTTTGTAATTATGGTTCTTGAAATATATCAACTAATTTATTTTGAAAATTAGGCGATCATTTAATTACAATAAAATTTGTAAACAATTCTCCAAAAAAACTATTTTAAAATATAAGTTCCATTTTTTTCTTGTCCGAAAGTGTGATAAAAAAAAAATTTAAACATTTTTTTCACCTTTGTAAATTATAATTGATAATAAAGTGGTATGCGACCGATTTTGTAACACGTAAAATAAAAGCCGCTTATTCTAGGTTTGGCTAAGATCGTTAAAACAATAAGCAGCAGAAAACCATTAAATTTTATTGGTAGAACTAGTAAAGTAGAAAGAATAAAAAATAAAAAAATAAGATTTCTAGCTAAAAATAGAATTCTCTGTGTATATGATTTTATTTTCCTAACTTCGAATTGGAGACCAAATGACCTCAACTGTGTCCCGAACTTTTTATCTTTAAATTGGAATTTACCTCATAGTTCTATCCGGGCTAGTGGATACCACAGAACTGGATGCAGTACTCGATAGTAAAGACACTGGACTAGGATTACGTGATGATCCGACCGAGCTTGGCTCAGAGCCTATATACCGTGGGCACTCACTAGAAGCTAGAGGTGAAGCAGTGACTATTGGCCTGGAGGCAGGTATCACAGGGGCACTTCTAGGTCTGTCGTGATTAACAATAATCCGTTGGCTGCCGGAAGCACTAGTTTCAGCCAGTATAGATATTACCCGAGGGTGGCACTCAGCTCTCCTACCGTACTGTCGAGCTCGCTGACTACTTTCTTGTGATGAATGATTAAGAATATCTTGGATGATGTCTAGATGAGTCAAATCCTGCCGATAGGTACAGTCACCTTGAGATAGACATCGTCTTACATCCCTGGCAGGCTCTCCTGGAGTAGTTATACTGGTCGTAGAAGGCTCTATAGTAGTTATACTGGTCCTTGGTGATGGTGATGTAGGACTAGAAGTAGGTCGAAAACCGTCCGATTCTAAGCTACTAACTGGCATGCTCGATGGTTGCGTAAATTGTCCTGCTACACGCACCATAGTCTCGGGTGTTTCATCGCCTATTTCGGTTTGTTGTTCTGTGAAATTTTGTTTATGCTCTGGGAGCACTAAAAGTGATGTTTTACGCATGGAATGGCGTCGCCATGTTTTAGGATGCAAAGCACGTATATCTATAGTTTTATGAAAGAAGAAAAAAAAAATCACTATTAAATTCATTACCTGCTTGGTCGAATTAAAAAGTAGAGAATTAAGCGCGGTATAATAAGCACTTGCCTTAATAGCCATTGACGTCATGCGACTGACCCGTAGATTTTAAAGCGAACAATATTTTTTTGTTTTTGATATTATTCTATTCAGGTGAAAGTATATTTCATCTTTACAAGGTGAAGTGCAGGTGTGATTACAGCGTTTACCTTTCGGTTTGCGGATTTCGTTGCCTGGATACCACCAGGTGCGATGGACAAGGAAACAGGAAATCTAGAAATCGAACTCCTATGGCTCGAAGTGGAAGAAAAACTAATTTAGGGTTGTGTGTGGTCACTACTGGTCACTCTCTAGGTGGGTTAGACTGAGAAAAACGAGGGTGTTGGTCTGTTCTAATGGTGTGATGGTGCGACGGGTAGTCGTTAAGGTAAAACGGGGAGGTTGGTTGATTTTTGAAAGAGATTGAGGAAACACAGCTACAAAAAGGTAGTGCATTTCCTTAGAGGGTTTATGGGTTTTGGGGTTATCACCGACATACTGAAGCGAAGTGTTGTGGGGAGGACGAAATTAATTTCTGATCACGAAAAGGAATCGAGAATTATTGCAAATCGTTGTAGAAATGTGGGAGCTACCTTTGGGTAGAGTGTTAAAAAGGAGTAAGTGACTATTCCTTTGTCCTACGCTAAAATATTTATTATATTTAAAATTCTCTTAAATCCACAATTTTGGTATTATTGAAGATATTTGTAAAATTTATCAATGGATTTCATTTAACCGGATTTTTCGTAGTACATTCACAAAATTAAAATAATGTAATATTTTTTTATATTTTCTTTTGTTAATTACTTAATCATGTTATATTTCTTTTAATTTTGAATAGATATTTTGTGAACTTTAAAAATTGTTTTATTATAAATTATTTAAGAAGTCTCTACAAATATCCCTTAATTTTGGGATTTCTAACAAATTAAAAAACATTTATCTAGCAATTTTTTAAAAAAATTAAGCACTATTATTACAATTTTGAATTTCCCATAAACATTTTTAATTTTAATATTAGTTTTTACAACATCATTTTTAAATAGTTTAATTTTTGTGTATTTCAATTATTATCAATGAAATGAAAATAAAATTATTAAACTACTTTGAAAATTTTCTTTTTGAGATTTTATAAGTAATATCTTTGAAAACTGACGGTGGAAAAATTTAAGTACGTTAAATTGAAATAGAATCTATGGATTTTAGATCAAGGACGGTAATTTTTGCTCTGAAAAAGAAAGGTACATACTATTACTGCGTTTTGAATGGGTGCAGTCGAAATTTACATTTCAATTAAAAACTCCTCAAGGCTTTTTATTACTGAGGTAATTTGCCTTCGATCTAGCACCGCCTTAAAATGTCTCATGACTAGCAAAATTGAAGCCGAATTAATTTCAAAGCACTCGACGTAATAGTAGGGTATTCTTCTTTAATAAAAAAAAGATTTGAAAAATCAATTCTATTATTTTGAAACATTAGTACGGTTCGTCGTTTGACCTCTGAATCTTCCCATTAGATCCTCGAAAATTTACGCTCCTCTGCCAATTACTTGAGGGGTTACTTAGCAGATTCCCGTCAATTGCTTCTTATTTATTGATCTTTGTAGCTGGTAGCGAAAAAAAGCATTTTAGAATTCGATAGAGTTGCCTAGATTTTAGCTACTTTCTGCAAATAACACCTAGACATGGCTGGCTTGGAACGGATGAGTTTTGCTGATGCCTATGACTCAAAGTAGAACTCACGTGCGAAGATTTTGTTTTTCAGCTTGTTATGTTGATTTTTTTGGAAAATTTCCGCATGACGTTAATTGCTTTAAGACATATTGCTAAATACTTTGCTTAGACTCGCATATGGTGCAACAAAGGTAAAAAAAAACGATAAATTGGAAGGCATCGCACACTCAACGAATTATCTTACAATTACTCCTCACTTTCGTAATTTAATTCATTATATTATTTCCTTTTATTGTATTAATTGTACTATTAATTATTATTTATAAATAATTATTTATTTTTAATTATTTTACTTCGTTCTTACTTTTTTCTTAATTTTTTCGACTTGTGTCGCCTTGATTTTCTCCACTTTTTTTCTTATATGAATTTTATTTTCTATTTTTAATTTGTCGCTATTTTTTCGCTATTTTTTGTTTTAATTATGTTTTTATATTTTTGCGTATTCTGCTTTATTTTTGTTTAATTAAGTGTTTTGAAAACAATTTAATTTTTATAAATTCTTTCCATTTCTATAATAGTACAAATAAAAGATTTTGTTGTTGTTTTTTTAATTTTTAAATGAATAAAAGAAGAAATTTTAAATATAAAAATTGTATATGATGTAAATATTTAATATATTGAAAAAAGATACAAAATTTTGAATTAGAACAAAAAAGAAAATAAAACAGTACGTATTTTAGTATTTTGTTATATAGTCTTATATTTAACTTTAATTATAAAATAAAATGTACTTTTATATGATTATTTAAAAACATAGGGAAACATTTGTTTAATTAAATTAAATTATATTAATTAGCGGAAATTAAAAAATTTGATTTGTTATTGTGTCTATTTTATTTACAATGAGTTCAATTTTTTACCATATCCTAACTTTCTTATGAAAACGCAAAGTGTTCTTGAAAAGAGATCATTGAAATGATTTCAACTTGATAAAATAATTGTTTTTTTCATCAAATTAAAAATCAAATCAATTTCCGTGCGTTGTGAAAACATGATCTTGCGAAATGGTGCGTTATTGGTATAGTACAATTCAGTTTCATTCAACAATTCAAGGATGAATGTTGATTTTGATTTTTCCTTGTAACATGAAGGTAACATATGTAAAGAAACAAAATGTCGTAATGAACGTATTTTAATAATTGTATAAAATAAAATTAGTGATTTTTAAATCGTAAATCGAAAGTCGATTAAACTAATTTCTTTAAATGATATTTTTATTGCATCGTGCGGTGAAATCAAATTTGAATGTGAATATCGAAATAGAACAAGTACCATTTACCATTAACTCGTCACGCTAGGTTTCGTAATCTTAATTTCGTACAGGTAGGACAGGTAGGAAAGTATGGAGTCTGGTGCAACTCGATGTGAAAACAGAAAATCTTCTGCTTTAATTTACCTAAATGCATTTCTTTATGGGTATAAATCATCTTGGTCAACGTGTTTTTAAGTTAGGTCTCTCCGATTCTAATTAAATTTTGTGTCCCGATTTTTCCCCCAAGATTCTTAAAAGCGGTGACAATGTGCTCTAGTATTTTACACCAGATAGCTAACCGACGGTAGCTTTGGAGTAACCCATTTTTGCCGTCTTCTTTATTTCGTTATTATGCTAATAAACCGAAATTACCTATGTAAAAGCAGGTGAGAACGGAATTTCGGAACTTTTATTACCGCTGGAGAAGGTGTTTCGGTTTCCTGTTTTGAAATCATGCCAGTAAACAAAAAAAATAGGTTAAAATATTTGGAGTGTTTTGTAACCTACATTCACGGATTAGTTTCTTAAGTGAAGCTGTAGCAATTGATAGATCAGATATTACTATATATTTTAAAGACATCTTTTACAATGGAAGTCCCAACCCTTTTAGATCTGAGACTTAGGTAGGAAATTTAAGGATGTGACCATCTTGTTGTTAATTTAATCCAAAATTCATAATTCCTATCCTTGTGGTGAAAAGTCTATAAGGTTATACCATAAGAGGTGCAATCTAAAGACAACAATTTTTAGAAGAAAAACCCCCAAAAATTTTATTCATATTAAAACAAAAAACCACGTACAGTGCAAATCTTGTAACCCAAAACTGGTAAAAAGTAGTTATGAGAATATGAACACAAGAATTTTTTGATAACCTTTTAATACGCTTGATAATGAGATATAATTTAAAAATTTACGTTTAACATAAACAAAACAATTTGTTGTTGTTTATGAACATGAACTTTATCCAATTTTTTTTTGTTTCTTTTATTCCCTTATAGTATGAAAATTGATTCATAAGTTTAAGTAGTATTATTATTATTGTCTTTAATTAGTAATAAAGAAGAAGCACAAAATCTATGAAATCATCAGGAAACTTTTCATTCTATTATATTTAGGAATATTACAAAAGCCCAAAGAAGAAACTTTCAGATTTCTATTGTAATTCCTTGGACTTAAAAATAAAAATATAATACGAGAAATGCCAAACGTAACTAAATTCTTATAATTCACAGATTACCACCGATGAAATCGAACAAAAGACCTCCTAATCTTACCGCAAAATCTAATTTCTCTTAAGACTTCAGTCTCATGCATCAGAGGATCTAGCAAACATTTTTTGAAATCTAGTAACGTGCTACGTTGCCCAAAAGCCACAGAAAGTGGTCACAGGTGTGACAAAGCCAATTAAAGACAGGCTAGCTCAACAAATGAAACTTTATGAGACATCGTAGAAAGAAAATTCATTTGAGAGTCAAGAAAGCGTGAAGATCATTGGTAGCTTGCATATGAGAAGTTTTCATTACCTTTTGCATCCGAGTCATTAGTGCGATAATGTGCTGTAGGCTGGCTAGCTGCAATGGTGCTTCGGCAGGCAATACCGCGTCTCAGATGATCGTCGCTATTTCCTGATGGTTCACACTGATGTCTTTCTTTTGATTTTAATTTCTTTGGGAGTGTGGAATATCGTCGAAACTTTCGAACAGCTGAACATCCACTCGAGATCTCGTGTCGATCGTGGTCTAGACGAGACGTTGTCACCTCCGATGTGCTGCTTGACTTGTCATCTTCACAGCTCTCGGAAGAAAGACGATCGATTTCATCAAGATATGCGTCTAGCTCTAGCAAGTAATCTTCGATTATCTCGGGATTACCATGCATAGGTGATGATGACGAAAGTGAGGATGTTTCAGCTCCCGTATGATTGTCCAGAATAGCGTCCAGCTCGCTAAGAATATTGAACGCCTCTACAGAATCATTGTGGCGACTTGGGGTCAGTGAACCGTTCTGGTCTTCATTTATTTTTTCGTACGGTCGAATGATCACCTTCTGTGGTATTTCTGGTGCAGAAGTTTTTTCTCGCCTTAAAGTGCAGTAGGGATGAAAGTGATCATGTCTTTTACTGCGGTCAAATGTAGCAGATTTTGTCGATAGCCTCAATGAAGATCGCCTGAAGTTGGTCAAACGATTTTCAATTTTTTCGAGAAGAGTGTTATTAATAGCCTCAGCATGAAGGCGGTCAGCCTCATCGTCACTCAGCTCATAGCAATCGCAGGCTTTCTTGATTGACTCGGTTGAGAGATCATTAGATATTCCGTAGTTCGAATATCCAGACTCATTTAGCTTCTCGTACGGAAGATTCTTATCTTCCAATTGCGGAATAAGACCTTTTAGCCTTTTGCTCATTGTACAAAAATTCGATTGATCACTCTTGCTAGAGCTTTCTTCCGAGTCAGTCGATGAGTGTAGACCGTAGCCTGAATTTCTCGATCGGATGGTGCAATAGGCTGCAATTTTAGATTCATGACTGGAACTCGAATTTTCCTCATCATTGCAGCTCGATTTACTGCTCTCTGACCTCATTTCTTCTGCCTCTTTCGAATCTGTATTTAGTTCGATCGTGATAGATCGTCTTATGAACGCTATGGTGTGATCCACGCACTCTGTGCGCAATATGCAAATCGGTGTAATATCGGTAAGCAACCACCGAAGATGGCCACAAGATGCGCCTCGGCGATCTCTCCTCTATATAAAATATTTCCGTCGTAATTACGGCCACATTTTGCTGATTATAACCACTACCTCTATTTCATCAACGTCTTCCAGTAATTCTTGACTTGGCTAAGATCCCATAAAGCCGGTAGATATTCAACGATCTGGAACAAAATGGAAGATTGTTTTATCAGTGAATGAATTTTTACTTCTGCTACGGTTTTTTTTTTAATGTTTTAGGCTTTTGGAAAGATCTTTGTTAGATCTTTTGTTTGAGAGCCAGAGCATGAATGGACTTGTGAATGGAGGATCGCAATTTCTAGAGGTTCTTTTCTGAATTAACCAAGCGAAAAATTTAGCTAGAAGTGAGAAAGTGCGATTTGTTAGCCACGAAAGATCATTGCACGGTTAATGGAAAAACCATTTCCTATGGTGAATGGAGATAGGCGATAGAGTGTAAGCTTTTGTTTGTAACAATTGCGCTTGATTAACGAGTGATAATTCGCAAATGTAGGAATAAGTAGTATTAAAGGGGATTTTTATCGATTATACTAAGTGAGAATCTAATTGGAGAAATGACGATTTGGAAAGTCCAGTTTTAGAAAATACCCTTAATTTCTATTCACGTTATTTTGGGATTTTTAGAAATTTGGAATTTATTTAGCCAATGAATATTATTTTTTCTATTTGTTAAAGTTTGAAAACTAATATTTCGGAAAGGAATTCGCTGAAAATATTAAACAAAATTGCATTAGTCACTCTATTCTTTTCTATTATTGTAAAACTCAAAATTTTTTTAAATTCAGTTGCAAATTTTGGTATATTAGCTATTTCTGAAACATTCGTAAACATTTCAAAATTAAAAGTTATTGTGTATAGTTTTCGGCCATCACGATCATATTTATATTTGATATTTACTAAAATATAATTTTTAAAATTTTTCATTTAAATATGAAAAATTAGATAAATGTTCAAAATTTTTCAAGTTCCACTCGTTTTCAGAAAATTTATCAACTTGTATTTTCTATTTCTTAATTAATTTTACTAATTCTTTTAATATTTAACAAATTTTACTGTATGATGGGTATTTTAATTACTTGTAACTAATTTTTGACTTTTTCTTTAATATTATTAGTCCTATTTTTGACGAGACCTAATGTTCTCATTATCATTATTAAGTTACTTTGTATTTGTTTACTGATGAAATAAAGTTTACTTTTTAATTAACCACTACTACTTTAATACTATAAAATAGAACGTCCGTGAATCGTTGTATATTAATTTCGTACACTACATAAAATACAATGGTAGTAGATTCAATAGAGTCGTTAGTCGCTATGTTTTTGACCTTTAATGATACTGATGCAAGTCTACTCAAAACGAATTATTGAGGCTATCTAATTAAACATATACATGGATATTTTAAATCAATTAAATTATAAGATAAAAGAACGAATTTTATTATTCTGAGTTAGATCGTGTTCAACAAAATTTTCCCGCTGGTTAATTAAAACTCTCTAAGACTGTTAAATTCTTGTATAGAAGATGAGAAATTGCATCTTGGCATCATTGACCTTCTTTAATTAATTTTAATTGATAGTTCACTGTATTCAAGCCCTCTTTACAATAGTCAGTTTTCAATGCCAATTGTTTTAGTGTGATGCCGACACTCTGCGAAAGCTATTCAAAGAAACATAACAATATAAGAAACCCGTATACTATCATTCATTCTACCTTCGACAACACCACTTACAAGGTCAAGACCTCATACCCTAATTATCAGAAAATAAAAAAAATAATAAACATTCGCCCTAAAACGAAATAAGAAAACGAAAAAAAAAGTTGTTTAAAAATTCACGCGTGCTCATTTCTACTGAAAATTTGTATTATGCACAAAAATCTCACAATGACCTTGCTATTTTACGAAAAGAAAGGCACATGGAGAAAGAAAGCAGTATCAATGTCGCTAACCTGGCACTGTTATGTCACGGTTATAAAAATGTTGTTAAAAAAAATATATAATTAACCACTCATGCAGAAGAAGGCTCTAGACTGTCGACAGGTAATGGTCAAGTTATAATTACCCGAAATTAATGTAAAGGAAGTAGGGGTTGAGAAAAAATAACAATGGCAAAAAGTAGATATACGCCGTGTTTCTCAGATGATGTACAGGTAAAAAAAACACACACACACACGATCACCACTGTTTCGACCAGGTGTGCACGCACAGATCAATCAGATATCAATGCTAGTGACTACGAACTAGACTAAAGACTGTGCTCCACGATGCCAAGAGTGCGCTATTGACCAGGTGAATGTTGTTGGCATCATAGAGAATACGTACCTTCCCCGGCAGGACCTTGGATTTTTGCTATTGTCTTGGCTACAAAATGCACCCCATGCTAAAATCTAAAGGTGTAAAAAGCCATATGATCATGATAATTCCTCTAACTTTGGTTCTACATTGTTTTTTTTTTTTTTTCTCTGGCCGGTTCCTACAAAGAGGGGTGGAGGAGGAGGGGGTCACACCTGAATGAGTGCAAGTCGACCTTCCTTCAGGTCGCTTTGATAATAAATGCTAAATGCTACTTCGAAGTTTGATCTTAGTCATGGCGCATTTTTATTCATTTTTTCGCTTGTATGAGCACATGAAATTTTCCGGAACCAAGTTGACGACCGGTTATCATTTTAAATGGAACAAAAAAACCCATAGGCCTTTTGTTAAAAGGTCAGTGATCTTCACAGCCTGTAAATTAATTAGTAGGAGGGATGATGCATGCTATGAAGGTAACATACTCATTATTCGTGTTGGAAAAGAGTACTGAAGTATGTTCGGTTTCGAAAGAAAAATCTCAATGCAATGAAAATCCAATGGACTATGTCTTAATAATTCCAAATAAAATGATCTTAATCAGTACAAATTTTACAATAGAGGACAATATTATTACCATTATTAGCAATTCTTACACTATTACAATGTACCAGAGATAGTAGCATTGTATCATAATTTTTAATTAAGACAGTACAAGGCAAGGCAAGGCATCACTTTAATTTGTTAGTGTGATCTTCGTTTTTTTCTTTTTTGGTGTATACGATTATGAATTGATTAAGTAGTTCGCACTTCAAAATATTATACCTGTTTTGTCATATTAATTATACTTGATTTTGTTTCCTACTCTGACTTGAGATTTAGCAAGAAACTCAGGGTAATCTTAAGAAGTCTAAAATGATAAAAAGACAATTTACTAGTTGTTCAACAGTATCCAGATTTTAAAAATAATCTTATATTAACTTTTTTTTTTTAAATGAAATGAAATATGTATCTATGTAAACTATTTCGGATCTATGTTAACGTGATAAATTAGAAAAAAAAAACTGAAATTGTATTCTTTGTATGTTTCAAGTGCAAAAGAACACGTTCAAAGGAATATTTGCATTAAAAAAAATTTAATAAACATGCACTGCGCTAGGAAATATAGTTTTAAATAAATAGTACTGTAGACAAAGGAAGGACAAATAAACTGGAATAAACTTTCGAATAACATGGTTAATTGGTTCCGTGTTATTGAAAACCGTGTTATTCGATACTCTAGATCCAGACACATAAATGAACATTTGGTTCCATATTCCACACAAGTATCGTGTTATTCGAGGGTTGACTGTATTTTCGCTGCCTTTAATAGTTTGAGTAAATCTACATTTAAATTGAATGAATATTTTGATAATCTTACGAATTACTAGATCAATCTGGATAAAACTTCTGTTAAATAGTCAGCAGATTTTAACTATATTACTAAACTTTTGTTTTTTTTTTTTGTCTGCTGGGTCTATTTGGATATTGTGCCACAAATATTGAAGAACTTTTCATGGCATTCTCATTGTAAGATAACTCTAAGGTAAAATACAGTCTACATCTTCAACTTACATCTTTTTGTTTATGTCCACATCACGTGGTAAGTACTAAACGCATTGAGAAGGTCTCAAGGAAATGTTAAGCATATTTCTTTACCCAGTTTTCTTTTTGAATACTCTTCTTAAATACCCTTCTTCATACGAAAAATGTGTTAGAAATCTACAACATCTCTTTAATAATAAAAGTAAATTATACATATTTAATTAGCAAAAGATAAAAAGTAAAATATGTTTTTAAATGTTCAGTTTAATATTTCATTATTAATTTATTTATATATTAAATGATTTCATTTAATTTTGAAAACATATATTTTACGATTTAAATATTTGAAAGTGATAATTAAAATTGACATTAGATAAGCACCACGTTTTTGCTATTGCTATTAAATTAAATTAAATATAATTTCACGACCACTTCTCTCCGACTTCAATTATCTATTTTTATTGTTTAAATAGTTGTTTAATAGAAAAATACACACCTACTTTCAAAACGTTAATATTATTTTATATATGTATTTTAAAGTATGTTAATTTTATAGATTTTATTTTATTTTTTAAATAGCTTAAAATTGCCAAGACTATGTCTTACAAAATCTTCTATATAATCTCTGATTCATCTGGCGATTGTGGAGGTGCATTGAGCACGCCCTGCCACTGCAGTAATTGTCTAAATTACACGAGGCGGTAATTGCCGCGGCTATGAAAACCATAATGCAAACACAAACGATTTTGAAAGTATCAAATTGACCATCCATTGGGCAACTTGACGGTGTTTCGCGATGGTCAACCTTAAACTTCGCCCACTTATTGGCGCGCGCAGAAGCGGCGAAGTCATCAACATCCCGCGGATGTTACTTCTCACCTGCGCCGGTATTATGTAAGAAACCGCAGCTTTTTTCGTGGTGGTCATGTTTGTCCGGAGCGTTAGGAAATTACAAGAAAAAAAAAAAAATCTAAAGGAAAAAAAGAACATTTCGAATTTTCTCGATTTCAAGGTCCACTAGGTATTTGCTTCTTGTCGCCTCTAGCCGCTAGCGGCTAATTTCGGTAACCGGAGCTCCAAAGCCAGCTAGGGGAAATTGCACATTAAAAGGGGTAACGAATTTCCTATTAACGGAAAAGATGTTTCTCTTCTTTCCTATCCAGATCTGGTTAATTGCCAATTGCTGAATGCGAGAGGTTAAAAGCCAGTTAAACCTTACTATCGGCGTCCGATCGTGCCGTGGTCAAATAACACCTACACTCTTCGGCAAATGTTTTGCAACATGACTCGGACTCTCGAATTGATACTAATTGACCTTGCTGGAAATCATTTTATATACTTTTTATTGCTTTCGGACTTTTTAATGAGCAGATTTACTTAGTGGGATGTACTCGTCTAGAAAGATTTATTGGAAGATAACCCTTTCGTTAGTTGGGGCCAGGCTCTCTTTTAAAGCTTATTATTATTATGTTATTGTTGTTAAATAATTAAAATTTCTGATTCTTAAACCACTCTTACAACAGAACGTAAATAAATTGGCTCATATTGAAAATATCTCTAATATTGAACTACCAATTTTCGGAGTCTACTCCTATTTTAAATTCTTATTGATATTATTACCATCTTGATTATAATACAAAAAAATATTTACTCGGTTTTTAATAGTAAAGGCTTACATTTTCTAAGGCTAAACTATTGAATAAATTATGTTATCAGCAAAATAGAAAGAAAATCTAAAGAAAGAAAGAAAGCTGTTTAACAAGTTTAGTATAGATCATGAAAATTAAAAGAAAGAAATTTAGGAAGTGGTAATGGTTTGAAACTTTAAAATAGAAGATGTGTGATTTTTGAAAACCCTTCTTTCTTCTTTCCTTTTAGCAAAAAATATACAAAAAAAAAACAGAAACGCAAAAATAATAATATTTACAAAACCAGGAGATGCTGGTACTAAATAAAATCTGATCAAACTAAAAGAGACGAATTCGATTATACTCTCAAGAATCCGTGCTTCTAATAAAGTGTTCGTATGTTTGCAAAAGGCAAAAAATCACTAATACTAGAGCACAGATTATTTTATAAAAAAACAAAAAGTGTGGATCAATTTATAATTTATATAAAGAAGAGTTATTTAAAAACTAGGCAACTTCAGTTTTCTTTACTTTCCGCTTTTTATTTTAATTTCTAAGAATCTTTGTACAGACCAAAGCATTCTTAGCTATTGAATTTTGGTTTTAACATAATTGTACATACTTTCGAATTCCGAATGATCCAAAGATGTTTTGAAAATTCGTTAAATATAGCTTTAATAAATAAAAACATACATAGATTCTAATTATATCTCATTTTCCTTTTATTTTGATCGTTTTTTAAATTAAAAATCACTAATGATGAGTTTAACCTTGTCAGAGTCAGGCATCATCATTTCTTTAGAGTTTGATGGGATGATTACACTGATTAATAAAAATTTTAAGATATTACAGTAATCTAATGTCTTGTTACTTTAACAGAACGTCCTTATTTTCGTATTCACATGACATATCTTTTCAAGTCATTCAAATTATGTTCACCTCAGTCGTTAAATAGTTAAATGAGTGCTACTGTTTTAAGTTGTGCAACGAATTCTTAATATTCTCGTATAAAATGAGGAATAAAACATTTCTTACAACTTCCTACAACATCACGTTCAAAGAACCTGACGTTGTCCATTGTTTCCTACAAAGTCCATACAGCAACGCGTTTATAATTTAAAATTCTCGGACAAAAGTCGATTGCACACATAAACATAAACAAAAATATTTATCCATGAAGTGGTATGAAAGAAAAAAAAAAAATAAAAAATAAAATTAAAACAAAAAACGAAACAAAACAAAAACAAGTAATGCTTTTTTTTTTCATGCTATGCTACTTCGCGCCCATATGGCACATCCGGAAAGATAAGCGCGGAAGTTCCATAAGAGGCGCGATAAGAGCCCGACTCAAGAAAAATGTTGGTAACAACAAAGGCGTTAATAAATTCACCACAGCGGGAGGGAATAAAATTCATAATAAAAAATAAAAAAATAAAAAATTCATTTGCAAATTACACGGGAGAAATTTGACGAGTATCAAATTTCAGCATGTAAGTGCGCCGTACTTAGCCGCTCGCGAAAGTGCACTGAATCACAGCAGAAGGTCTGGCGTAGGTGTGATTGTTGTGCAACCGCGACAAGGAAGGTGCGTGAGCTCCTCGAACACAATGGGCAATTAGTTTCTGTAGCGGCTAGAAAAAGAAGAAAAAAAAACATATTAGAAATACAGAGATTGCTCATTGTATTCCTAATCTGCAGAAAAGTTTGGTGACGCCTTCTGTAACACCGTCTGGGTTTAATAATTTGAAAAATAAAAAATTAAAACAATAAACAATTCTCTAGATTTTCAACAAGAAAATAGTCTGGAGGCGAACCATAATTAAAATGAAAATGTGTGCAATTAATTACTATCGTAGGAATTGTGCCATAAACATAGTTATAGATTTATGGACCTTTTATGTCTTCATTGCATTGTTTTTTGTGAGTGTGATGATCTAAACACAAACAAAAGATAAATATCTATTTTAGACTCTATCGACATCACTTGGTTTGCAAGAATCAAGAGATTTCTAGCATTATTAACCTACTTTTAATCTGTTTAAACATAATAAAACAGACAATTCTAAGATAAGCTTTATTATTTGTTTAGAGCTGTGTCTTTAAGGCATGTTTCAGTAAAGGTGATCTTAACGCATTTTATATAAATACTAAAGTTTTCATTTAAATTGTAAATTAATTATAGTAAAGACTTGACGAAACTATGCCTAAATTATAGTCTAATAATTGATTTTTTGAACTTACATAAAGGCTAACAATTTATAGAATGAGTTTGTTAGTAAAAACTTAGCAAGCGTGCATCATATAATGAATCTCAATTACTATAAAATTAAAAAAAAAACAACCGATTATAGTGCAAATGGGAAAAGTAGATTTCGTAACGAAAGAATTCCTTAAAGTTTAAAATACAAAAGTTTTGTAATTGCTGAATTAAATTAATCCATTTTCGAATTTAACCGAAATAATTTTGTTTACTTCGATCGGTTGCGAAATTTAAAAACTGATTATTGTAAAACTTAGATTAAAATGTAATAGAAACTTGTATAATAAATCAAAATTAAATTGAAATATAATTTGAAAAAATGCAATAAAAAGTGAAGGACATTATTTTGTATAATTTTTTAACTTCATTCTTGTGAATTTTAAATTCAAATGGGTTTTCAAAAATGCTAGTTGGCAGTAAATTCTTTTTAAATTTTGTAATTTAAAATTGATTATTTAAATTAAAATCATGTTTGCTAACTTTGTTCATAATTAATCTTTATTGTATAATTTTTAAATTCAATATTATTTTTATAAATAAATATTGTGCCGAAATAAAATCTAGAAAAATGAAAGTCTTTAAAATCAGATTAAGCAACGACAAATTGTATTTCAATAAGTTGTTTTTTTATTATTTTTATTTTTGCATGCGAAATTCATAGGAATCCTTTCATTAGTACCCTGTTCAATGCTATAATAAAATAATAAATTGTCTTCCCTAAAGCTTGGAGTAAATTTTTAGATAATAAAATATAAGAATTAACTATAACAACGTTTCAGCGTATCGTCAGCAAACGATGTTTGAACTTTTAGAATTTATAATAATTAATGAATAAAAATCAATTATTTTCTTAAGGTACTTTTATAATCGTCAGTCTAAATGTAAGGTCTTGCTCAACAGCAGCAGAACAAAGAATGCAATCTACAAACAAGAAATTGGAAACAGGAATTTGATCTTGATATTGATTATACTTCAGTGTATCATGTCAACGTGAGACCTGTGATAAAAATGTTTAGAAAAGATAAACGACCAAGATGATATTGATATTTTGTAAAAACACCTCAAAAATAATAACTAATTGCTGATAATACTTGCCTCACTATTTGCTTTTAGAAGAAGAAATCTAAAAATTGCGCAACACTTAACAATCGTAGCAATTTGGATTTAAAACGCAATTTAAAAAAAGAATTTAATCTAAGAAATTCGATCAATGCTAAGGACTGTTTTGCCTCTTTACTAGTACTATTCTACTATTTGGAATACCGGTCTGTAACCCAAACCCGAATTTAAGCACCTCTTTAAAATTTCTAGTGTTTTAAGCTGGAGTCGGCACTTAATGGACTAAGTACTGCAGAAATTTTTTATTGAGGGTCAATCAACGATTCAGATCTGTAGCAAGTGTTTCGTGTGTTTCGTAATCCATGGCAACATGGTTCAGCGTGCGCCAGTAGAGCTCGACATTCCGTACAATAACGTACAATATTTGCACAAATGTTATACGAAAACGCAACGATTGAATCATTTGCCCCCCCCCGTTCACTTTCAACAGACAAGTGTTGCATATGCCGTGCCCGTGAAAGCGAGAAGCTCGAGAAAAATGTGAAAATCCATAAATTCATTAGGGGTCCCATTGAGCAGACGATTATTTGCAATCAATTCCTATTTGCTTGTTTTTTTATTCTTTTCCGTATAGATACGATCACTTCTTGTAGTTCCGCCCTCGAACATGGATCGATTTAAGAAGAATAAAAAAAAAAAAATTAACTAAGAAAGAGAATTAACTTCGTGCATAGATCTAAAAATACGATATGTTTTTTCGAAAGATCATTTCACTCTCGATCAATGCTTAAAAGAAAAATGATTAATAATAATACATTCCATGTAAATCATCATACCAGGAAGTTTTTTATATTCCGTTCATGTTCACAACTGAATACCAACGAACGATCGGGGCTTAAGAAGATGATCGTGCACCCAGGAAGCATCTCATCCGCGAGTGAAAGACCTACGCGCTATTCTTGCTTCGGGAATGGGGTCATGCCAGGCAATCATTCAATTAGAGGACCATTTACCGTGTGGACAGAAGCACCTCGAGGTAGAAATTATGCTCCTATTAAATTATGTAGAACGTCGGGTTCATTGACCATGCCATCCACACTATCCCCACAGGAGCTATTCCAAAGAAATTAGAGTGGGCTATAATTACTTTACTGTCCTCCTTTATCTGTTACATGATTGCATTGACTTATTATGACTAATAGTGTTCCATACGGGTTTCCGCCAGTAGTCATTATCGATCGTGATCAAGTGTACTTCCGAATCAAGGACAACCGGTTCTGATCGGTTCGTAAAACCGCGTGCGCTAAACGAGCCCGATTAGTGAAGCATCGCAATTGTCGCACGATTTTACAATGGAAGAGCTGCGCGATCGAGGGCCTATCATTATTATGTAGCTTATGGATTCAACTATGTATATGCAATAAATTCGTTATAAAGTTCAGGTCAGTCATTTTGCTGTCTTGAAGAGATTTGGTTCTAGTCGACCATAGCTCGACTGTCTGGATACAAAAATAGATATGAGCTGAACCCTGGGAGCAGTCTGGAACGGGGCACTGATCTCAGCTCACAGTTGTTGTCTTAAATTGCGAAATAAACTGTTTTCCACACTAAATTGCCCCTTTGAGGGACCTCGATCTTTATAAAGCCACTAAATTACTATGTGATGTGGCTCGTAAATAACGAATCATCTTTAAGATATTTCGTCTAGCATTGCTGTCTGCTTACTTAACTGTGTTCCATGCTAAGTGTTTGTAAGACGCATAGCTTCTAATTTTGCTAATACATATGCACGCATATGTTGCAATTAATATTATATTGAGCTCGATTAATCTAAGGATTTATGGCATAAATGATCTTCAAGATGTAGGCAGTTTATCATTCACAAACTTTGATTTTGAAATGAGCCTTTAATGGATATGTTTCAAGGTACAATTGTTTAAAAATCAATTACACTATAAGATTTTCAAATTTCCTAGAAATAGTAATGTTCATCTTTAGCTAGAAAGATTAAGTGTACAAATTTTCATTAATCTCTTTGTAGTTCTCTTCAGGAGATCGACATTCAATTGATCACACTGATCTTACACAATATTTTATTGAAGGTTACAAGTCCAAGGTACAAGATGCTAGGTTATCATAGATATCAGTTTCCTATCTGTATCATAAGAAACTGATCAATTATGATCCATTAAGGTATCGATGGTATTAATAGTTGAAAAAAAGTAGCGAATTAGTCACCAGTTCTTAGTTTGCAGCGAACGTGTTAGGCACGTTTGAAAGCTGTTCGGTGGTCTATTAAATTCTTTAGGTTTTATACCAGGTGTGATCAAAAAGTACTCAGACTGGTTTTATTAAAAATAAAATTTATTAGATACCGACGCATGGAAATAAACTGTAATTTTTTTATAGATTTCCTCGACACATGCTACATGATGCTTTTGTTGATGTTTTGTTTTTTATTTAAATTACTCTTTTATAATAATATTTAGAAGGTTAAATGTATTTATTTATTCAATTTAATTATCTTGATCTTGTCAAGTCAGTGACATCTTTGATTCCGGAAAAGAGCTTAAAACCGGACGGAAATTAATAAGATAGCTATAAATAGTATAAAACGAGGTTAATTCTTCTTGGAGAAAATTAATGGACAGTCTTTGGTGAAAAGGCGAAGGTTAAATTTCAGGAAAATGTGTCATATGCGCAAGCTACTTGTGAAAATGAATTGGTTTGGAACGGCGTAGGATAAACTAAACTCTTCAGTATTTTTCTTTTTACGTTATTAATTGCCATTTTTTGTTGTGTTAATTATTTAAAGTCACCCGAGTAATTATTTATGCTTTTGTTTTTTTTTCGCAAAGATCGATTCTATCTAAATAAGAAAATTATTGTTGTAGATTTTGTTACTACTTTAAAATTTAATAAAAGACACAGTTCATTTTTATCTTTGTAAGAAAATGAAAATCAATTTTGAGATTTCTTGTTGAAATTTAATTTATAGAGGAATAGTATTCCTTCTAATCTTTTTACTTTCGATTTAGTGGAGCTTTTTTATGTGAATATTTTAGTGAAACTAGAGCAGCATAAAAGAATAAAACAATGTACGTCTTCCTGTGTTCAATTTTATTTTAGCAAAAGAGACTAAATTCGATTTGTGTTAAAAATTCAAACTAACATTTTCTATAAATCAAAAAGACATTTTTACACAGGAAATGTAGAAACAAATTGCTTTTAATTGTTAAAGGCTAAAAAATAAATGTTTACTCTAAATAATTAAGTGCATAGGTGAGTATTAAAAACAACAGCCATTTATAATTAAAATATGCAGAAGAGTCAAAAGAACATGTGGAATATTTAAAAAATTTGTAATAATAAAATCGTTTGAGTTACTTTAGTGGAATTGCTCTTCTGTTTCAAATTTTCGAAATATAAAATAAATACTTGCAAACATTTTTCAAATTAAAATGAAGAACATGTTGAATTAGCTTTAAATGCAAAAAAATGGTTTAATGTAATAAATTCATATTAAAATTACTCCAGGCTATAGCCTGGATATTGTAGAACAAAATTCATGTGTGTTTTATACGAGGACTTAACTTCAACATCGCCTTTTTAATTATTTTTAATAAGTAAAATTATTACAAGATTGGTTTTAATTATTTTTTTACAGCTATAAATTACAATTGTTAAGCAAAAATTGTACTTCTAACGAGTTTCTAAACTCTTCTAGATTTATTTAGCACGAAATTTTATGTAGTTTAAAAATTTGTAGATTTTTAATTTTGGGTTAAAAATTAGAATTACTATACTTTTACAAAAAACACGCGCTGTTGTTGACTCTCATCGGAATTTCATCAATAGAATTAATATAACTTTTTCCTCAAAGCCAAAGTTTTAGAATTAGTACGCAAAATATCTGTACGCGTTTAAGATAAAAGTTTTTTTCAATGCGTTTACATGCTAATAAAAATTATAAATAAAACAAATTTGTGTAAACAGACAGCAGTAGATAAGATTTTTTGATTTTGTATTTCTAGGTAATAAAAGAGTTATAAACTCTAAAAATCTGCAACGAGATTGTTTACAATGTGCTAAAATTAGAAGAAAATTTTTTTTAAAAATCATCCGAAGAAGGTAGAAGAAAAAGAAGAAACCTCGAAAGTCTCCACATAAAATGCGATCTCTTTTAACAGAAGGTATATCTAAGCCTCATTCCACAGTAGCTAGAAAGCATATGAGAGCTGAGAGGTCACACTTTCCCTTTACGATATACCGCCTGAACTTTTTAATCTCCGAATCTTGGAAAAGAAATGAAACCTCTTAAGCACTCTTAACGGTTATCGCATAGTAAACAAAATCTTAAAAAATCTGACATGTGCTGGCTCATCTTAACAAATTGTAGATATGTGAACAGTACTTCATTCTGCAGAATAGAAAGAATGGTCAAGACAATGACCCTAGCCGTGTTGGTCTTTTTGATACATCATCCACATAATAGACATACGGTGGTGTACAATAAAAGTATGCCGTTTTTAGAATTTATAGACAAAACCATTGTCAATCTGTCGAAAATTTATGGCATACAATACCTCGGAAGGCTGCACCTTTTGTAAGATTTTAGCCCGTTATCCGATGATCATCATTTTATAAATTGGCTGCAAAATGCAAAGCCCACACGATACCAACAGTACAAAACCGAAATTGGAAAGTGGTATAGGTTTGATCCTCTCCCAGGTATGCACAAATGCATGTAATGGCTAAAGAGTTGCAATCTTACTTAGACTTAGGAAAATGTAGCTGGATGCACAGGCAAATTGCAGAGGTGGTATGTAAGAATCCAAGAGCCTGAGATTTTTTTTTTTATGTACGTCTATTGAACAACGAGAATGAAAAAGAGACGCCACAAATTAAGTTAAAGAAGATACAAGGGAAATAAAAATGTTGTAAAAGGCATTACGATGTCACGAACTACCTACAATGGGAGGGTTAACGACCATTTTAGCAATTTTCATAGATGCAAGTTACTTGCAACCATAGCATGCAACTTAGCGAGATCAACTTGTCGTTTCAACTATGAAAGGAAATGGCAAGGTATTCCCGTACATACCGAAGCTGCCGGGTATGGCTGTTCAGAGATACTCTGGAGTCTAGATTAAGATAAGGAATATTTAGCAATTAGCTACGCTGTTATGAAAATAGCTCGTCTATTAATCGCATGACTCTTGCATTTTAAAATAAGTAAAATAATAATGAAAAAATAATGAACAAAAACACATTGTGGGAAGAATCCCGATCTTACCAGAGGATGACTGTGATTTTACAGCACTGACTCAGAATTTAATGCTTATCCGCTTTTCTTCTTTGTGAAATGATTGTCTAACTCTCTTTAATCGGATCCCGGCAGTTTATTAACGATCGAAAATTATTTGACCCTGTTTATCAGTGACTAATTAGCCTTAGAAAAAAACTTTGTCTCACTATTTTACCAATCGCACTATTATTGAAATCACATTTACTTATTATAGCACTCACATTGATCAATACCACTCATCGGTCAATGTACTTTACTGAAACTAAAGCCAATTAAGCCGATCGAATCAAGAAAAAAAGGGCTAGGGCTCTTTACTAACCCTTCTCTTCAGTATATGTTCAAAAGACAAAAATCAAGTAAAAATCGTGGCCAGTACCGCGGCTACCTCTGAAAGCCTGGGCAGCCTAACCGCTTCAACGTTTCGCTTGAAACTGGTTTCCGTGGTTTGGTTTTCTTTTGCGGCTAGTCCGCAGCTAAGCTACAACACTGCTGCAAGTTGGTATAACCAGAGCGTTGCGGCTATGTGCTACCACTATAATCAGCGTACTACACCACCATCTGTAGTTTAACACCCGCAAAATCGTGATTATGTTGGGAATTCATTGCATCCTATGCCATTTCACGAAAAATATCTTAACCCATCTCTAGCAAGAAAAAAACTTGCTCGATGCAAAAATGGCCCTTGCAATGATCCACCACCAGCTTGGGATCAGTTGACGATCGGTTTGGGTCTATTTCCACAGTTGAAGAAAGTCTTTTTTAGTGAGCAAGTGCCCTGAATATTAAAAATAAAGTCCAGAGATTTCACTCTGAGAGAGTGTTTGTAAAAAAAAAAAAATAATATTTTTCTCCGACAGACGCCTTCTCAGAAGATTTTGGTTCTGTCTGTCTGACCCAGACTGGTTCTTAGCTGCGTGGTATACGATAACTATCTTGTTTCGCATGATTGAGACTATGATGAATACCTTAAGAAGCCACATGGGCAGGTATTTTGCTAAGAAGTAGCCGTAGAAAAAAAATATATATATCAGCATTCTTATGCTACGGTCAGCTGGTCGTGTAATTTTTAAAGCGACTTCAGTCGCAGTCTTCAACATTTTCATTCACTTTAGCATGATCGCTATGATGTGATCCAAATAAAAGTGATCCAAGCAAAGAATGAGCCAGGTAGGAGGTAGTGAACCAGTTTAAAACAAGAATGTTTAGTATGAAATAGGCTGCATAAGCGGAACACATTAGACCCACTACCTGGAGGTGGTACTGATCACGGCTTTGTAAAAGGCAACTTAAAACAAATTTTCATTGTTCTGGGAAAGTTGTGGGAGGTTTTACAATCTTGCGATTGTGAAATCTTATAGAAAGTAAAATTTTGAATGATCTTAGTCTTAGTCCTAGAAAAATAAGAATATTGAGGATCCTAGAGGATGAAGTTATAAATTAACATTGAGTAGTTTACTGCTGCTATGGTCCACCTAAAAAAGACTAGAAATATAATCTAAATCCAAGGACGCGACCGAAAAAAATTGAGTCATACCAGATATTGGTTACGACGCCAAATAATTAATGGCGGGGAACAAAAAATTGTAATTGTGGAGGCGAAATATCTTTTTGTATTTTTACTGATTTTCGTTTTCAATTATTTATTCATTGAATTCAATGAATAAATATAGGTAATTGTATAATGAGACTGGAAGATCGATATAACTTTGATATTGAATATTTAGGAATAAAATTAACAATCTGTATTTTCGTTTTATTAATAAATTTTAAACACGTTCGTCGTTCTATATTTCAGTTTTTAATACTTTGTAATTTTGTTTCGTTTGGGTCAACTCTTTGAGTTATATTTTTCTAATTTTCACTAAGATGTGGAACGCAATAAATTCTAGAAGACGTGGTCTTGATAAAGTTCAAATAATTAAAGCGAAATAAAGTTTAATCAGGTAGGAGTAGAATTAGTCTTATTATAAAGGCATTCAGAGAAAACGGAAAATTAAAATAATTTTAAAAGCTTGTATCGAATTTTCTGAGCTTTATATAAATTTGAAGACAATTGAAAATATGTTGCCTAAATAAAACAAAAAAAAGGCGTATGTCAGTTTACAACTGTTTAAATAATTTATTCATGCGATAAATATATAAACCATTTTTATGTAAAACATCGGCATTTAACCAGGTAATCCACTTAATGCATACGACAAAATTCTGGGATTTTACTTCTAATAATGTACACAACAAAGTGAGCTTAAAAAGAAATCACAAACGTCCTAGGCTTGTCTACTTAAGTTTTTCTTTAATATTATTCTTTTGTTTTGTTTTGTTTTCGTCAATTAATATAAATTCATATTTTTAATTAAGTTCCAGGAAACATAAAACATCCAAAGATTTGCCATTTCCCTTTTGTTTAGGAGTTTTAAAAGCCCACCAACTGAGTTCTATCCATAAATTAATTATTTATTTGGGGATCTACTAAGAGGCTTTTATTTTTGGGATGTTCAGGAACTTATTGATATGACTTCGAAGGAGTACAGGTGAGGAAAGTTTTATAGCGTAGGAATCTTTTTTTAAGGAACATACAATTCATACGTCATATAGCCTTTTCTCTGTGCACGTTGGATCATAACTTGTTTTCTTGAATTTAATGTTTTTAATTCGTTTATTTCGCTATCAGAATGCTTAATGGTGTATTAAAACTGCAAGGGTAGCTGATATTCCTGTCAAGAATTTTAAAGTGCTATTACAAAAATAAAATTTAATACTCCCTTTCCTTTTTTTATTCCAATTTAATGCTATATTTAAATGGATTCGTTTTCATTTTCGTTGAAATTTCATACCAATAAATGGAATCCAACGTACACTTATACTCATAATTTACACAGTTCTGTAATTCGTCTCCTATCCAACAAAATAGTAAAATTTAAACCTTGTAACAAAACTTATCCAATTTTACCATTCTCCAGTTATTTAAAAAAAATTTAAATAGATTTTACACAATACCACTTTGGAGATGCAGTGACTATGAATCAATTCGTTAGGAATTTAGAAACGTTTAGAAAACATCTCGTTTTTTTTTTTCTAGCATTTCGAGCAATCGTTAATTAGAACAAATTTTGGGATATAAAATACTCTAAGATTTCGAGAAGCTGAGTTACCAGGAGGCATCATAATTTGGTTTTCAAATTTCTGAAGCGGTAAGTTTTTGCCACTTCACGGTAAGAAGGTTCGGACAAAGCCTTTAATCGCTGTCCTACAGAGCGGGCATGCTTCTACACCTGAAGCGCATTGACCACAGGTAACTGTAATGAAACAAATAAGTATAATTAGTTGTTGTCTACAAACATAATCGTTTGATTATATTTTGTTAACAATTTTATTCCTATATCCTTTTTTGTTAATTTTTTTTATTTGCTTCTGTTGTAATTGCTTTCATTTTATGTTAAAAGAATATGCATAATAAAGAGAAACAGAATCTAAAATCAGAAGTAATGTATTAATAGTAAGTAAAAGGAAAGCAAAATATCTTCCGAATATTTTAAGAATAGTTATTTAAGACTCTTAAAAGTTAATGGATACATTTTTTAACACTTTGCAAAATATATGACTAATTACAGACAAACATAAATAAATAAACTTCAAAAAAGACTTACCAAAGTGACCGCAAGGAAGGAATACAACACCAACTTCGTCATCCATGCAAACTTTACATAATCGGGCATCTTTTAATTTTCGATTTTCCTCCTCGAGGGACAGCAATTTTTTCAAGTCGGGTACAGTTTTAGCATCATCTTCAGCATTGAGTTTGTCTTCTTTCTTGTTCGACGTATCTCTAGGTGAAGCTGAACTAGATTTATCAGGTACAACGTTAGGACTAGGTCCATTGCTACTGCGCGGGAGATCACTTTGAAAATCAGCCATGCTAGAATTATTTTGAGCAACAATTTCGCCTTCATTGTCTTCATCATCACTAAGTGATCCAAAATTATCAATGTAATCTGGTTCACCACGTCTAGGAAAATATATGTTATCCAAAATTCTAGAAACCTCCCGTACAATAGATGAACTCCTTTCACTTGGATCATCGTCATCCTCCTCAGCTTGCCCTTCCAATACTGTCTCTACTAATTCTTCAATTGTCTCAAATGGTTTGCCATACATCTCCAAATGCCTTCTCGTTGCGTTTTGTATCCTTCCCTCATTCAGCCCCATTTCTAGAGCCCTTCTAACAACTTCCGTCATCATAGCCTCATCAATAGTCATAACTCGCTCCAAATTCTGACTAGGTGCTTCATCTTTCGTTGCTGGCTGTCTGCTCTTCTCCTGGACCTGACTAATGTAATGAGTACCTTTGACCAGTTTCAAAAACTGGCAATTCGGGAACCATCGAGCATGCTCAAACCATGGATCATCTTCTGTTTGCCAGGATCTCAAGCCACCGTTACAGTGGAAACATTTTACATGGTCATCCACGTCCTGATAGTAAAATCCAGCATGCGCTAGTATTTCAGGCTTCTGGACTTCCCCGATGGGCCATCGGGCGAAAGTTCTTATTCGAGCGTCCAGACTTGCATACTTTGGATGCTTTGCGGGTGTGGTTTGTTGGATCCCTAAGTCGTCGCTACGCATATCAACTAATGGTCCAAGTTGAACGCGGGGACAGTCTGGGAAGTATCGTTTATGTTCGACAAAGGCGTTATCTTCTTTTCGCCAATTTTCAAGAACTCCTTTACACCATGCACAACGAACATGGTCAAACTTATTGATATAGTAAAAACCGGCTTTGGCTAGAGATTGTGGAGAAATATTTGGATTCTAGAAGTAAAGAGATAGAAAAAAATATGTCTTCAGGAATTTTATACATTAGACAAGTTTTTTTCGTAGTAATTATCAGACTAGCAGACTTTTGAAAGCCTTGTTAAAAATTCCTAAATTGTCAAGTCAAAAATAATAAATTATATTTTAATTCAAAGTGGGTGCAGTAAAAGAAACAATAACCTTCTTGGTCTTCAGTTATAGAAACGCATTTAATGCAACTATTACCGACAGATTAACCGAAGGAAACTAGTATTTAGTACCTTTAGAGTTTAGTGGAACAGATTTCTTCCAAAACCTCAATATCTTATCACTTAGAAATACTAGACCCTCGTTTTATTTGAATGTAGGGCGTTATCAAATAATTTCACATACAAAAATTGGGGCGTATACCTTTGAATTTATAAAATGACGAACTATATTACGCCCAGCAAAGGTGGTCTTACGACAATATAATAAAGTTAAATCTCTTTAATACAAAGTTGCAACCGCTTATCGTATTGACTGAAGGAAATCCGCCTACGATAAAAATAGAATATACACTCCTCCAAGAAACCGCAGATCTAGATAAAATGCATTTTCTAAACTTCTACGGCTGACCTAATCAAGAATATAATCGTTCATAACTGTTTAAAAAGCGAATGAAAGAGTAGCTCAAAATATTTACAGAACAGCGCCAGTTCTAAAAGAGAAGTCCAGAACGTTTGCTGACTAACGTAAAAGAAACGTCACTAGCAATGCTTCGCAAGATAAACTCTTATCTTGTGTCTATGTTCAAATACTTACTGGCCAATTTTTAAAGGTAGCTAAACGACACAGTTCGTTTTTGAGATCCCCCTGTGGTTCTTCTACTGGCGGCGGAGATGAACTCACGCTAGAGGACGAATTCGAAGGAACATTTCCTGAACTAGTGGGGTTCATAACGAATGGGCAAAGGGGATCGAGTCGTCTATGTCTCACCATGACCTGGAAAAGGCAATTATCTTTAAAAAGTGAGTATATTTTAGAAGAAAAACGGGTCCACCTGATCTCCGTATTGCCAATCTGAGATTTTCTTGTTGCACCAGTTGCATTGCGTCTCGAGGAAATTCCCAGTGGCAAAGAATCCACCCTTGGCCAATCTAGCCACATCAATCGGAGCATTGCTTGGCCAGGATCGGAAGGTATTTAAACGATTTACTTCTACGTTCATGTCCACCATACCGCGAAGCCCGAGCCAGTCACGGGATGAAACCTTTGCCAATGAAAAGTGTCTAACGGCTAATAGGTAGATTGTTTACTCTTGCCACAGTCTAGTGACCCGAAAATGTAATTAGCACAATTTTATGGTCACCAAAACCATCATCAGATAATTTGTTTACTTTTAAACACTACGGCTGAACCAAAACAAAAATAAAAACTTCGGGGATGACTGCTGCTGTCCGACACCCTCAACACCTTTGGGAAAAATTTTAATCCTTTAGGTGATTTCCGGTCACAGCACACTTTTCCGCAGAAAAGATGTTCTAAGGATGCTGACCAGTCGTACTAACGCGTCAATTTTGAAAAGAGTTGTCCATTAATATGCGCCTCTGTGGGATTTCCGCAGGAATGTTGACGTCTGGCAAAAAGTACCGACGACTGACGTGCCCACTCAGCTGACATCTGTGTCTCGGGTGCGTTCGGAATTAGAATCCTAGTTACTATCGTCAATAAAGTGTGTATTCTTAACAATCCCAAAGACTGCGGTCGCGATAAGGTACCAAATCTTAGAATAAAAGATTAAAAAATAAAAATAAAAGTTCACAACGAAAATTGAATGATGTTGATTTATTTTATCATCCATTTAATTTAGCAGTTGCTAAAATACGAAAAGGAATTGCAATTTTGCTTTGGATTCTTTGGGTCTATTAAAAACAAGGATGCAATTCACATTAGTTTATTAGTTTAGCTATAAGTATAAATATTATTTAATAATTCTAGTAATATGTTAGACATTTTTCTAAAATAATAAAAATGTTGGGAATAAAATAGGAAATACACAATGCTTTAAAAAAATATCCCTTTAAGATTTCAATTTAATTTAAACGAATTTATAAACCGACACCAAAAGTTAGAAATGTATGACCGTTTAAAATAAATTTTTAAATAATAATAGAAATCAGTTATTTACAATTTTCCATTAAAATGTTTGTCCTTTAAAAAAAACTCATTCAAGGAAAAAATGAAATTAAAAGCGTGCTTCAAATGTACCATACTTAAATCTTATTAAATTGGATTACAGTCAGCCTTATGGCATTTTAAACTGGTCACATCTTTTGTATGACTCCAATTTGAACTAATGTAACTACATTTAATTTGCAAAATTAGACCTTAGAAGAAATAAATTTCCACGAAAAATCATCTGCTAAACTTTAAAACTTAAATCTGTATATTAACAAAAATCAACGGTAACGCAGATTAATCCTACTCTGCTAATTCATCTAGTTTTCTCTTGAGCAGTCCCTTATTTATTCTATGCATACAGAGAAACTGACCGTTTAAAAATAAAACAGGGATATCATAGCGATAGAGTCGCAAGAATCTCACATTTTCTTTCTTAGTTATATCAACCTTCTCAAGATGAAATCGTCCACTAAATTCCCCAAGTTCCATAACGAGCTCATCGCAAAGGGGACATGGATCCTTGGTGAAGAGCGTCAAGACAGGCTTACTTCCAGATGGATTGGGGTTAGACCTGAAAACGAGAAACAATGCAAACCAGTCGACAGGTACAAATTTAAAAATTTATTTGTAACAAAATATAATTAATAAACTTTTTGCCTAAATGCAATTACAATTTTTAAAATCGATAGAAATATGGGGTAAGGCACTTTCATTCTAGTTCTTACAATTTTTGGATGAGCATGGATGAAGCACCACCTCCGCCATTACAAATGGCAGCACAGCCGTACTGTCCAGACTTCAGTGAATGGGCCAAATGGGTGATCAATCTGGCACCAGACATCCCGATTGGGTGACCGAGGGACACTGCTCCGCCATGAACATTGACCTTTCCTGGATCAATGTCTAGCTTTTTGATGTTGGCCACGGCTACAACGGAGAAGGCTTCGTTGATCTCCCACATGGCGACGTCCTCCTTCTTGATGCCCGAAGCCTTCAGTAGCTTTGGAATAGCAAGTGCTGGAGCAATGGGGAAATCAATGGGATCTGTTTCGGCATCCTGGAAATTAACAACGCGGGCAAGTGGTTTGCAATTCATACGTTGAGCAGCCTCTGAGGTCATCAGGACCAGGGCTGCACCTCCATCGTTCAAGGTAGACGCATTTCCGGCTGTTACAGTCCCATTGTCCTTTTGGAAGACAGTGGCTAATTGTCCAAACCTATCAAAGTTTACTCTTTTGTATTCCTCATCCTCGGATACCACAACTTCGGGTTTTCTCTTCTGCTGGATTCGAACTGGGGCAATTTCTGGGTCGAAAACCTTATCCGCCCATGATTTCGCGGACCGTTTATAACTATTTATAGCATATTCATCCTGATCTTTACGGGAGATTCCCATTTTCTTGGCTGTATTTTCCGCACAGTTGCCCATGTGGAATTTGTTGTAGACATCGGTCAATCCGTCGAAGACAATTCCATCGATAAGGTTTACTCCACCGTATGGAGTAGACCCTCTTTTGAGATAAAAGGGAACATTCGACATGGACTCCATTCCACCAGCGACGATTATATTAGCCTGACCAAGCATCAGTGTCTGGGCAGACACCATTATGGATTTTAGACCCGAGGAACAGACTTTGTTTACTGTGGTGCAACACACGTTCTTTGGTAGCCCAGCGAAGATTGCCGCTTGGCGAGCAGGTGCTTGTCCGAGACCAGCGGACACAACGTTGCCCATGTATACTTCGTCGACATCTTCTTTTGCAATTCCTAAGGGAAAGGGGACGCGTGTTAATAGAAAAGTGTGCTTTCTTCACGGTATTTTAAAAATCGAAAATAGAATATCCTAAGAAGTGTTTGCGGTAAAGATAAAGCAAGCCAATTTTCAGTTTTATATACAAAATTTAGGATTTTCAGATTGTAAAATAAAGTGCATTACTGTTGATAATAGAATAGAGTAGTTCAAAATATTGTCTGGACATAGTAAGAGTTTTTTTCTAGTTTCATTTTGCTCTACTCCAAAGTATACTGGTCGAGAATTTGGGACTAAGAAATCATCTTCCCTTGCTAAAGGGTAGATCATAGCACGAATTAATGAAAATAATAAAAACTAGGATGAAGAAACTGACTTCTCACTTACCTGCCCTTTGGATGGCAGCCTCGATTGCTACAGCTCCCAACTGGGTGGCCGACAGGGGGGCCAGGGAGCTCTGGAAGCTGCCCATGGGAGTGCGGGCCGCCGACACAATAACAACTTCATTTAGCTTCGTACTGAAGCTCCTCGCGTTGCTAAGAGCAATCTGCAAGTTACCCGAGGAGAATGCAAATTAGCAAAGCTGGTGTATAAATGCGGTATAGCCAGGTGGGCAAAGATCACCGTGGCAACATAATAGAGCTATTTCGAGTCCAGTAGATTTTCTACCTGTTCCGTACTTACTTTGGTGACGGTTAAGAACTTAGCCATTTCGGGAAGGCAGGTGTACGGGTTTATCAGCGTTAGATGTGGAAACTAGTTACCACAATGGGTTTATCTACCCTTGCTACGTAGGGGTCTTCGAGGAGACTGCCCGCAATCAGCTGATGCCGTGCTTCTCCCGCTCGCTTATCAATCCAAGGGTTGGCCATTAGCTTCTTATTAAACATTTATTTCTTCTATAATTTACTTTCCAAGAAACTTCGAAGGATGCTAGAAGTCTTTGTTGTTAAATATAGAAGCTGTTTTAAGTGCAATGTCGATTAGTTGCTTTTTTTATTCATATTATTTATTAGTTATTGTTGTTTGTTGCTTGCTAGAACCCTGCATATTTCTTCAGCTGACGAAGTCTCCGGGCAATTCAGCTATTAGGAAAATGTAGCAAGTGCAGATGGTAGCAGCTGAAAGGTTTCAGTTCTTGCTAAATATTAATTTTAAAATGTTTTCAGTAGTATTATGATTTCGCTGTACTTTAATTCAATTTATAACTTGTTAAAATAAAATTATATACAATAAAACTGCCAATCTACTACCTGCATTTACTCACAAATGGAGCTAAAATGCTTTGAGCGACGATATTATATGAGATCTTCCAATATTTTCAACAATTTTACAAATTTTATTAATAAAAACGTACTCATACATGAAAATATAAAAATGGATATTTGCGTGCCGCCATAAACCTAAAAAAATTAATAAAGTAAATTAATTGAATTAAAATAATAAAAAATATTTAGGAGGTAAAGGTTTGGTTTATATTATTTATTTAAGCTACCTTTAAGGTATTAGAGGGATAATTTTAAAAGCAAACATTTCTGGCAAACTTTCCACAAATCCGCTAAATTAGAAGTGTGAAAAATTCTGACTTGAAAAGCGAATAGAATACCACATTTAAAACCAATAAATTGTCAAATACTAGAGATTTTGTGCTATATAGAGAAATAATGATACATGTTAAAAACTATACCCAAAGCGGAATGCAATCTCCAAACCATTTTAAAGATTTTATAGATAAAATCGATTTTTTTAAAATTAGATGTTAAAAAAATAATTTATTCGAAATGTTCTTCTAATTCTAATTAAAAAATTAATCCTAAGTACACATCTCGGGTTTATTTATTCTATTAACACTATCCGACAGGATCTGTCTTACTCGACTATCAAATTCATCGATGTTGGCCAGTATCATGTTCCGATCTGTCCAACGAGTGCATTCAGAAGGCTGGTTGCATAAAGATTCACAATATTTCTTAAAATTCTCCCTCAAGTTATAGAGTCGCTTCTCTTCCATAAAATCCTTTAGCAGTTGATCACGATCAACATCATCGCATTTCGGTAGATTTTTCCGATTTTTGTTGCGAGTAAAAAATAACTTCCAGGCATCGCTAGCCAATTTATCGATATTTTCAAGGATCATATTACTGTCCATCCATTTATAACATTCAGCAGGTTGGTGACACAAATCCACACAGTATTTCTTCACTATCGTCCTTAATAAGAATAATCGAAACTCGGGATACCTGACGTCCTTAGCACCTTTGCAACTCCACAAGCAACAGAAGATAGCCAACAACAGTAGAAGTAACTTCATGCTGAATGTTAGTATGAAACTGTCTTTTTGATTAGAGATGGCTTTCCTTATGTACTGGAGTTTTAGAAGTGTTATTTACTTGTTGGCACAAGTGTAACCAAAAAAACGATAATACAATATATACAAAATTTAGTTCAAGATGTTTCCTTTGCAACGGTCTCAGTATATGAAAATAATTTAACATTATAATGAAACATTAGATTACATGTAGCCAGTGTTGTTCGTTTGAACATATCTAAAGAAAGGATTCCCTAAATTGCAAAAATTGTGAATTGTAGTGCACCAGAATATTGTTTTATAGGCACATACAAACACAATGCCGTAAAAAAATAAAATAAATAAAACATTAATCTTAGAAAAAAAAAATAATAATAAAATTAAAAAGAAATAAAAACCAACAATCTTTATTTAGACATTTTTTTACTATAGAGTTTTGCTTTTTTTTGATGTTTACATCAAAAATGCCAGTAACATCCAAAACTATATACAAAATTTTATTAATTTTAAATAATAAATATACGATTTCATATTTTACTTTTATTAAATTTTTATTTGGCAAATTGGGACTTTGATATCTTACGACCTTTGAAAAGTAAAACAGAACTGTTTTAGGTAAATGTTCGTTCATTCTCAATTATACTTTAAAACAACAAAACAATAAAATAATTCGAATTTAAAAGTGGTTGGAGATATCGTAATATTTGTAATCCATACCATGTTTTTATTTTATTATATTATATATATATATATTATATTTTGTTTCTATGTAAATTACAACATTCCGCATTGTGAATATGCACGACGTATTTGTGTTGATACAGATGGTGTGCACTATTATGCCATATGTTGTTAATTACATTACGCATTAAAAGTTCCAATTTAATGTTTAATCACACGCCCATACGCGCAAGTGGCGCTGTCTTGTTGACATGGGAGTTTGTTTAGAAAGTCTTTCATTTCAGAAATATTGAATCGATGACGTCTGGATAGTACAAGCCGCTCAGACCAAATAGATTCGGATTTAGATTCTTGTTGCTACCAAGTGGTAGTTATAACAAGAGGCCACAAGAGGGTGGCTGGGTTGGCTATTGCCAATGGCCCCGGGCACTGGGTCTTCTCTTCTCTCAAAATCACATCATGTTTTTGCTAGGCCTGTATAAGGAGGTCCCCACTGATACGGTTGAGGCTCAAGTGCTCGTCAGTTGTGGCCAGGAGCCTGGCTTCAGCTCCGGGTGAAAGGTATGACAAGAAGTTAACGTCAATAAGATCTGTTGAGATCAAACACTCCACCATCAAAAAAAAAAAAACTTATTAAACTTAGTGACCCCCGGCTAGTCTCTAATGTACAATTGGACTCCAAAATGGGAAGAAGTATTAACAAACTGTTTCAGAAAGCTGAATAACAAATTGAAATCAAAAGTATTTTTCAAAACCCTACTCTATTTAAAATTGTTCTTCAGATATTTTTAGTGTGAATCGAATTTTTAAAAAATTTCTTCTTTTTTCAACGGGTGTGTAGCCTACATTGCTTTAAATTGCTCTGTACCTGTTTAGAAATGAGAATATTTGCTTTGAAATGTTTTTTATAAGAAAATTTCTTATTACTCTTATTTTTCAATGCATTAGAAATACACATATTTAAAAATATTTCTGGATTACTCTTTAGGGAAGAAAACTAAGGGAACGTATAAAAAAAAATAGTATACAATTACTTTTATTTTTGAGGATGATCAATCAATCGTTTATACGATTTAGTTCAAAACACCATGGAGGTAAATCTTAAACTCTTGTAGTGATTTTGGTAACATTCAATAAAAATTTTAATTTAATTTTTACTTTTATGAACAGTTGTACTATGACATTATTTAGCATTTAATACTGAAATATACTCAAATTTCGTTTAATGGTGTTCATTTCATTTCCAGTGAACTAACATTGAATATTGTGACTAATAATTAAAATAGAATGAATAAAGTGTAGGCATAAGGTAAAAGGCACTCGCTGTTTATTAAATAAATAAAATTTTTAATTAGCTTTAAAGATTTTCTTCGATTTTAAAATGTTTGATTTTTCAATGAATTTTAGATTTTAATTTACATTCTTTTAATAAAAACGCTTCGTATATCAATATGAACTTATTGTTTTTAATAAGGTAAAAACATTGTTAATTATGCATCTCAGGTATTCTCATTTTAATTATGTAATTTTATCACAAGGAACAAGAAGTTCCTTGATCATAATTAATAACTGATTTCAAGTTATGGAAATTTCGTAGAATTAATATTAAGAGTACCTTTAAATCATTGTTTGAGAAATTATAAGACATTGCTATCCTTACTTATTATAATTATTGTTATTGTTATTATTGCTAAAGAGAATTTTAACCTTTAATTATAGACGTTACGTTACTAATGCACTTCTATGGACGTGCGGTCTCACAAACCGCTTGTTAGTTATAGACGTATTTGCAATTTTCCAATAATTTATTTTTATTAAATACCCTTTTAAGGATTTCCTCTTTATGAAAAAATTAACTAGTTTTTATTAAATTTAATGGTAACAAATCAACACATTAATAATAAAAATATTTATATCGATTTAATCTACACATTTTGCGGGATCTTTTATTTTATGAATGTGATCTGATACGAAAGCATCAAATTCTGCAATGTTGGCCAATATCATGGTGCTGTCGGTCCACTGATTACACACAGAGATATCGTTGTTCGAATCTTTACAAATCTTTTGGTAATTGAGTCTTAATGCGCACAGTCGTTCCTCATCCTGCAGATCCTTATTTAACTTCATATGATCCATGTTAACGCAATAGGGTAGACTAGTTTGGTTAAAGCGTTGATTTAATAATTGAAAAGAATCCGCAGCTAAAGTGTCTATATTTTCTAAGATCATATTGCTGTCTGTCCATTTACTGCACTGGCTAGGCTTGTAGCATAGCTCTGCACAGTACCGTTTCAATATTCTTCTCAATGCGAATAGTCGCACCTCTGGAATCATAGTATTAGTTATTGTACCTTTACAGTACGACAGATAAAAGGTCATGGCCACAAAGATTAGAATTGTCTTCATGTTGAATGCTGTTATAAAACTGCTCTTCGAAAGATCTCACCACTTTTATATAACTCTGAAGCGAGTGTTGTATGACATTAATGAAACCACGGGTGAACTAAAGTAACTCTTGTAAAAAATTGTTTTTTTCTTCTCTGCCCACTACAATTTCGAAAAATAGTAAACCATATATAAGTATACTTTTTATAAGGATTGGGTTTTTTGGAAAATACATTTTAATAATCACACAATACGAGGCAACATACTCTCGTACTGTATAATAATTCCAAGTTGTAATTAAAAATTAAATGATATCGTAAAATAAATAACATCGACCATAAATTTTATATTACATGTATTTTTGTTGTGTATTTTATTTTTCGAATTGTTGACGTAAATGACAAAAGTAAATGTATGTATTGACATAATGTTTTCCTCGTTTTCCGAAATTAAATTTGGATGGAGACTGAACTCCTTATATTAAATAATTTTCAGCTTTCTACGACTTCAACTTCTTTTTAAATAGTGGGATCTTGTATTACTCGTAAGATGCATACAAAAGGAACTAGAATTTATTTCTAAACGAAGTTATTTCAAATGCATTTACTGAATTTCTACTAGCTATAAAATCAGTATTCATGAATTTTCTAATCTTTTAATACCTTATGCCAATCTTTACCTTATTTTTGTTGTTGTTGTTTTTTAAACTTTGGTTTTTATTTACTATTTCCATAAGTAAAATTGGGATTTTGAGGCTTTTATAACTTATACAAGGTGAATAATTCATGTAATTTCAAATAAACTTTGCCTTATTGATTTTTATTTAGCAGATATTGTATTTTCTCGTTATATTGTGAATACCTACTTTTACTATTGTGCCATTATTCTTCTCAAAACCCTATCGACCATAGAACTTATTTGTGTACCAAAAAGAAAGGCTTTATTTGATTATGTAGTGTATTTTAGTGATACCTTCTGATCTATATCAGTCTATGCAAATTCGGCCAATGGCTGTCTATTATTGCAGGAGAGGGTAACAAAAATTATTATAGATCATTCGATGTAAAACATGGCACGTATGGAAAAGTTGTGGTTATTCATAGAATAAACGTATAGATGTATTAATAAAATTATAAGATTGTTACAAAAATTTCACATATTTTTATTTATGTTATATATTGGTTTTCATTATTTTATGCATATTTTTGGATTTTTGACTCTATACATGTTAGCTGACACATAAGCACCCAATTCGTTCAAATTGGCCCATATCATGGTACTATCCGTCCAACGAGTGCATATAGTAGGCTCAAAGCATATGTTTTTACAAATTGTTATAAAATTAACCCTCATTTCGTGAAGTAACTTTTCATTTTGGAGATCTTTTTCTGCTTGAGCGTAATTAAAATTGTCGCACTTTGGTAGGTCATCATATTTTTTAGTACGTTCTGAAATTAATGGGATAACATCCTTAGTTAAACTTTTCGCATTCTTTAAGATCATATCGTTGTCGGTCCATTTGCTGCATTGATCAGGCTGGTAGCACAAATCCGCACAGTTTTTCTTTAAAGTTTTCCTTAAATTGTATAGTCGATTTTCCGCTATAACATCACTATCATTTGTGACTCCTTCACAGCCCCAAAAGCAAACAATGATAGCGACGAGCGCTAGAAGTACGTTCATGTCTAGAATTCGTATGAAAGTGATAACGCTCTCGAGAGACTGATCTGTTTTATATACTGAAGCAATTGTTGATACAACTTGAGATGTGCGAGGGTAATAAATTATTTTATTGTTTTTCTGAACAATAGATTATACCACAGCTAATTGTACCAAGTCGGACATTTATGTTGTTTTAGGTTTGTTAGGTCTGATACCACACACAACTTGATTTACAAATTTTCTTACATAAAAATTCTTAAATTTTAATAAAATATTCTAGAAGTTTTCACATGTTTTTGTTTTAAAACATTTAAAACAATTTCTTAAATTCATAGTAGTCCAGCTGGACCAGAAAATATATTCTAGTAAATAAACTACAACTTTGTTTCCATATTTTCTCGATATTTTTTATCGCATTTTTAAGCAGTAACAAAATAAAATATCCTTGGGTTTAGCATTTAAAGACTATAGGGTTTGTCTACAAAAAAGCACTATAAATTGGAGTAACTTGGGTGAACAAAGAGAATACAGAGAAGACTGAAAGTAATATTCAATATTAAAGTTAATAAGTAAATAGATCAATTTAAAGACTTTTTGAAATCACATCAATTTAGAATTTATAACAGAAATACTTTTGTATGTTTATTAAAGAAAAAAACCCCAATTATTTTTTAATGATCTAACGTTATTGTTCAGATTTCATTAATAATAAAAAAATATACATTTATGTTTTAAAAATAATGTCAATTTAAGAAAATGTAATGAGCACAAATCATTATTAATTTTGACCTATTTCATTCCTATCATTAAGTTGCTGCTGGGGACAGTACTGGCACTACACCTATTTAATTAGGTAATATTGGATTTCAGCTTTGCTTTTATTAAGCCTAATACTTCTTATTTTCAAATTAACATAAAGAATTTCTTGTTGTTATAAAATATTTTATGTGTTTCCTAGTAAGAGTGGGATGTAGTAGAGGAACCGCTTTAACTTACTTGGATGTAGTAAGGGAGTTCGAATGAATAGCACTTAAATATAATGGCTTTTTGAGCGAAAAAATATCAATAAAACATTTATAATTAAAAAGGCGGCATTCCACTTCCACTCCACTAGACTTCTTCTAATTAGACTACTGGCCACCAGGCGTCTTTCGATTGAAATGCGTCTGACGCAACCGAGATCTCTCCGAAAGTCTCCAGAGGTTCGCCGCAGCTGCCTCTGGAATGCGCCAGCTGTTTGTCAAAAGATTTCGCCTCGCCGCGGCGTTCCCCGTCGGCGCGTCATGCGAATGGGACGGCACAAAATCAACAACAACAAGAACAACTCCAGCGGCCAGAGTGAACTGATGGCCCCGCGCTGAGACTCCGGTGCGCATTTCGTTTTAAATTGGAAGCTGAAAACGTTCTCGTCAGGCCAACTCTAACTCCCATCGCGCGGCTCCCATTGTGAATGCAGCCGTAGGCTTTCAGTTTTTTTTGTAGTAGTTTCGGAGTTTTCGGGTCTGTGATCCGGGTGAAGGTTTTTTTTTATATGCGGTCGAAGGAGGGACCCGAGTGCACCGTCGTCGCCCGGTTCCGCCACCGTTAAATTTGGCCGTTTGTCGCTTCTCAAGTGCTCAGTGCTGTGTTTTAATTTGTTCGCATTTCTTAGTTGCTAAATGTAGTGCTCAAGGCGTCAGGGAATAACAATGATCAGCGCTATAATATCTCGCGTTGCCATGTAAGTAGATGTAGGGCTGTTCGGATCCGGTGAAAAATCGAACTCTTGATGGGTCCCCCCTGACTCTGGAGGCAGGAATTGATTTTGTCCTGTCAAAGTTAAATGGGAACGGACTGGTGACAGCTGATCCTGAAAATCTGTCCATTGGCGCTAGCGCTTCGAAATTGCGCCCTAAAATGGAAGCGGTTTTTCAAACCGGTCCCATTTTTGTATTATAACCCGGGCGAAAAATGTCCGCCGAAAAAAACCGATGAAGTCCAAGAACAATGCAGAACATGTCTTTGTCCCCAGCTAGTGGTACTTCCTTAAAGTGGAATCTGTGGGTCATTCTGGCACTTACGGTGTCCTCTTATCGATTCTTACCGCCCTACTGCCCTTCTCTCATCCCTTCGAATCTTAATTTCCAGGGTCACACTAATTTCGTAACGACCTAACGACGAACTACCTGCGAAAAAACAATCAAAGGGAGATAATCTCCAGACACAGCGGAGTCGTGGAGGCGCAGCGGTGCGCCTACGACGATGTGGTCACTGGCGACTGCATATTTATTAATTGGTCTGTTGCGTGACCGTCGCCGGGGCCTGGAGCCTCCCGTGTCATACTCGTACCAGGCCGTCGCCGTGCTCAGCTGGCGCGGCCACACTTGCAAACAGTAGCCCAAGAGCCCCATTCCATAGAAGGAATTTTTAGCGCGTTCGCGGATTCTCATAAAGCACACAGCACATGTTCTTGAGCGACAACAGTTAGAGTCGCACGAATCCCCTCGTTGCGATCCGCGGCTAAGGTGCAAGCGATGGCCGTGAAAATCTGTCTTACAAAAGCATTTAAGTGGGGCTCTGTGAGGCAAGAGAGCCTGATTAGGTGTAATTTGTAATTTGTTGGTTTCCGGGACTCTTCTATGACTCGCGGCACTTGACCAGTCTTCCGAGACCATGTTTTGCTGTGGTGCTTGCGGGCGGTGAAGGTAATGAATTGGACAAGGTGTCTGCCTGCCGCGTGATTCATTCGACTGTGGAGCACTTGGTGGTTTTTGGGTTAATTCAAATATAATGGGGGGAAAATCACAAGCTGGTGATTGCCAAGTGCTCCCATTTATTCCCTTGGAGGATGCTGATCCTATTTGTGTCCAGAGTAATAATCTCACTCTTTGTGCCTTCAGGCGTTTTTTTTTTCATAAAAAAACAGTTCGCATAACTTCAGCCTTGATGGAACAAAGAACTTCTATGTGAAAATTAAGCCAAGTCTTGTGAAACAGAGTAGAAAACATTACAATCTCAACTTTGCAGTTATTTTTACATTTTAAGATTTTCATTAAGCACAAATTGAAAGTGATTATCTAACAAAGATCTTAAAAATTCAATTAATCTTTAACAAAATATTTGGATTTAGCTTTTTACAACTCCTGATTCATACTAAGATACCTGAAAACTAGATTAAAAATATTAGATATCGTCCTTTTCGAAACAAATGTTGAAGTTGCTAAAACCTTGAAACAAGAAGTAATTGAGCGTATTCGCGCTATGAGGATTCCGTCCATGAAATAGAATAAAAACAAAAGAAGATTGGAGGAAATCGAATGTTAAAATTTGCCCTACGTTTAGACATAAGATTAATAAACGTAATAATATGTAAAAAATATCTTTAATTCCAATTAAATAAAAGATTTAGGCTTTAGGGTTGTATGCATGTAGTTAAAGATTTATTTGTAAATTATTTAAAAGTTAAAAAATACAGAAAATAATATAAACATTATTATTACTAAATGTAGTTTTAATTTTTTAAATAAACCCTTGTCTGAATTTAAAAAAAATGCAATTTTTCAGATTTTTTAGGTATTTTTAATTTCATTAGGTTTTAGCAGTATGAGGACAAATCTTGGAGCATGCTGGTGTCTCATTTTCTATTTATTTTAATAGCGCATAATCTTTAACTATTGCTGAATTTCCAGTCAATTTTTTCCTATCTAAATTTAGTGCTGTTTTTTAAAAAGGAGTTTTTGAAATTAAGTTTTTCGAAATTTATTGCGTATTCTCAAATTTTAAAGAAAAACCATTGCACAGCAAATAAGGTCAAATGCCCATTTATTATTTTTCGCAATTTTTCAAATGCCGTTCACTCCATAATTCGTCAAAAGAAAAACAGAACAACATCCGATGTAGTCGTATATTCAATTTTTCACAGATTTAGCAACAAAAGCATTTGCTGACTCACGAGCCGTCTTCTTTTTCACTCAATTACTTTGTTTACTCGGCTGGGTGCTATTAATTAAGAAACAAAGTGAAGTCTTCAAACAATTTTCTCGTTTGGTGCTCTATAAGGCGTAGATTTTATTTATGCTCTTCTAAAAACCTATACCTTAAAAGGAGCACCACTCACTGTCAGAACAGCATCCCTAGAAAACTGATTTTGGTTCCAGGTAAATGGAGTTGAAAAGGTTTAGAGCCGCTATTATGGGTCTAGCGGAGCAAATTTTCAAAGCAATGCAATTCGTTTGCATTTGAAGGCCACAAAAGCCGATCAAGTGGCAGACTACTGATTCTGGCTGCATAGTCGACTGGCCAAGTCCCACGCGGACAATTCCGTGGAAGAGCACCGACTTTAAATGGCATCACATGTTAGCTTGAACTTTGCAAACCACTCGTCTGGCATCTGTAGAGGTTCCGGCTATTCGACTAGAGTCAAGCCAAGCCGTCAAATTACCTGAGCTGGAATAGATGTGTTCTAGATGAATAGGTATTCCAAATGCATTCGAAGTAGATATTGCAAAAAAAAAAAACATAGTCGTGGTTCTCTGGAAATAGTCGAACCTAGAATTTCTTATTTTTGATCTCGAATAGTAGTTTATCATCTAGTGAATGCACTTACATATAAGAAGCGTGTGCAGGTTGGAAAATTCAGTTGACGTATTTTTTTTTTTTTTAAATTACTGACACAAAAAATATAAAAATTCGATTTTAAATAATTTTTTATAGGATGAAAATTAGAACATGAAAAAATAAATAAATAAAAATATAAATAGCTTCAAAGTACTTTTTATAACTTTAAATAAATTAATAAAATGTAGCGCAAAATACTAACATGAATTTTTCTAATTATTTTTATTATATAAAGTAATAAAAGAATAATAATCAGAAGATACTAAAATAGTAAATTCTTGGAATTTTTATTAATCTTCAACTATCTTTACATTTTACACTTTCTTTATTGACTTTATGATTTGAATTTCTAACTGCAAACAATTTTAAAAGTATGAAATTTCCAAAATAGTGTTTTTTACGAAAAAAACAAACACAGGGTAAGTCTTTAATAGAAATAAATTTTACTACAAATCAAAATTGCACTTTATTTAACAAGAATGGTCGAAACAAGCTAAAATTATAAATAGAGTGTACGAATAAGTCTCACGATGGTATTTAAAGCTTAATATTGCTTTAAAAATGATATCGGGCAAATTGCGTAGAATTTATTTTTTTTAATTTACGTACAAAGTAAAATGCTTTTTTAAGCAAAAAGTACAAAAAAAAAAAAAATTTTGAACTCAAACATTTTAACATCAAAAATACGAAAAAAATTGATTAAAAGATATCGTAACGTTCGATCTTATGAATTAAGTAATTTACTATTTATTTTTAAAACCGTTATTGATAAAAAAAAAACTTCTAATAAATTCTATTCGAATTGTGTGACAATTTCAGTGCAATCGATTATGGTAATAAATAATTAAAATATTCGATTCTGGATTATTTAAAAAGCTCCAATGGACGGATTGGGATAATTGTTGAAATACAAAAGGAAACTAGCCCCCGATTAGCGTTGGCTTTACTTTACTAGACTTTATAATTTTTACTACGACGTAGGAAATTACAATTAATAAACTATTTTTAGTTCGCGAGAATAAAAATTTATTTTCGATAAATACCAATACTTTAGCAATGTTAAAATGATTTTGATTTGAGGGCCTTTGTTTAAGAAGGTTTTATTTCTACACGCGCTCAGGGCGTATAATGCGTGATGTCACACCAAAGTGCACCGTGATAACGATAGGAGTTAAGTGGAAATGAGTCAGGTTCATTACCCTCATTGTTCAGGTTGAACAAACCCACAAATTCTCTGGAATAACTGATTTTTTTTTAAATAGACGAACGGTCAACTACCAACGCAATCGCACCTTAAATGGCACCTGAAACTTGAAAGCAACTTTTAATAGTGCCAGGTGACAACAAAGGTCGCTTGGTGAATCGGGACGGACCGAACTTTTAATGAGGATGATGTGATGCGTCTCGCGATAAATTGAAGATTGGGGAACACAGCCCGTGGTTACGGATTAAAGAAGTTTGATCTGTTCAAAGAAGACACAGGCAAAGACGCATCTAGAAATTGAGAAAAAGATTTTAATTAAGTTTCTCTTCACCGTCGTGAAAGAGCTACCTGAATTTTGCAGTTCTTTTTCATCGAATTATCGAAATCGTTAGAATAGAACGAAATTGCATCAGTGTCCGAATTAAATTTATTTACTAAACGTAAAGATAATAATTCAAATTTGAAAGAGTAATTTAATCCCAAATAATAAAAACTCCGCTCCATTGAATGGTGTCACTTTAGTTTGCGCTTCATTGCGTTCGAGACGGATAAAAATAAATTACATAATCCTCCGAAATCGGTCTATGACTAGCTGATGAAAAAATCTTCTAGATCGCTCAGCCACAAAAGCTGTGTATGATATTTGCATTAATCATGATAAAACGGAATAATTTGCATAAAAAAAGAACAATTGAAGATGAAAATAATCTTGTAAAAGTATTTTTATATCTTATTAATTTTGAAAATAAGGAAAAGGTCTTAGAAGATAAATTTAATTCTGTGTCATAATAGGAATTCGATTTTTAGTAAATACATGAAAAATAATACATTCAAGATAACCTCTCAAAATCTTTTCTTTTTTATATTTTAACAACACACTCGAATTAGTTTATATGATACAAAAAATGTGTAAGCTTCGGTAGTGCAGTATATTTTTATATAAATATATCGATGTCTTTTATGTTTCATAAAACTAGATTTTAGACTAACGCCTTTTATGTAATTTGTATATTCAGTTCTTATTCAAAACTCAATGTACAATATACTTTAGTTCCCAAAAAGATTATTATCGAAAAAATTATATAGTTTTTAATTACTGTTGTAAATATTCTGATTAATAAATTTATAAGAGCACCATATTAACATACAAGTTTTATTTTCTACTAAAGTAGAAAATAGTCAATTTGGATCGACACATTCTTCTGATTTTAGTATTATTAACATTTTCTTCCAAATTTTATATAACCTCAATATTAATCAGAAGGTGTATTTGAATATTTGAATATTTCTTTGTTACTTGATCACGAAAAATGAAATTTTGCACCCAAATAGACTATAACCGGAATCAACATATACTTTTTATTCCAGAAGAAGATTCCCCTGTAACCCAGTAGTAGCTACTTTTGTAGCTCCATTCTTATTATAATAAAATTGTAAAATAGTAAATACCATCATGGCAAAAGTTAGTCACTAGTGATTTGCAGATGAATCGTTCAATTTAAAGACCAAAGGTATGTTCTACTTAAAATTTACAACTCTATAATTAATGTAAGTAATTTTTGAAATTCTCTACAACTTTTAGTAGTCTATTCCATATTTCGATTAGGAAATTATCCGTCTAGTATTTTGTTCGACAACTTCTTTGATACTGTTCCAAATTGCTTTGAAGCAAATATCACAGGGGAACATAAACCTTTTATATCTTCGCAGCCTTTTCACGATATTACTCGAATTTTTCCCTTTGAAGTGGCGGCGACAGTCTCCAGCGCGCCCCTATCAGCCCCGCTTACTTCTATTTGGTAATTCTAAGCATGCCCATCCAAGCATCGAGGGATGATATTACCTCTACCAGCTGACGAATATTTCCTGAGGTATATCATCATTATTCTACGAAGGGGGAGCCAGCCTTCTTTGTCTTCTGGCGGAGCACCGTCTCCAAATAGGCGACATCCACGACAGAAACGCTTACGTGAACGTCTTGAAACCAGGGTCTTAACTTAAACAGCAAATTGTCACGAATGGAATCTGTTCCAATGATTCTTCGCAAATTGGATCCATTTCAGCGCGAATTACCGCCGATGGTTTTCCTCATTCATTCTTAATTGTCTGTGAAAAAAACATTTTTGTCAATTTTAGGTGATAAATCACGACCGTCAGCAATTCATCACGCAGTAATTATTCTCGTGTTAACAATGAAAGCCTTTAAATTATTTCATTTTTTTTATTTCCATTGATTCTTTTAGCTAATGAAGAAGTACGTAGTTGCGTTCTAGAAAGGAACATTTAAGAAAATGTTGATAAGGGAGAGTAAAATTGGAACGCAGTATACATTTCAATTTAAAAATAGAAATGTATAGATTTATAATTATTAGTAAAATTACTAAGTGTAGTAGTCATTCTTTCGCTTAGGACGGTCATAATGAAAATAATTAGCTAAATTAACTGAACCTAATACAAAGCAGTTTCAGCTTGGTCTGTGAAGGTTAAGATTAAAGATTATAGAAAGGTGATTTAGAAAACGAGATATTGAAATTTTAATTGAATGAGTGAAACCTTCATGAAACTTGCATCTACGCATGTGTTATTATTTCACGACGTACTAACGTCTTGCTCACTACATATGGATATACGTCTCAATGAAAGTACAGTGTAGGAACTCCATATTGGTAAAACAGCAGCTCCATTTCTGGATCGATACCTTTCGTTCAGTGTAGATATACGAGGCTAAATGAAGGTTGGATGAAAAAAAAAAAAATTAAACATATTTCGAGTAAATCAATTACCGGCATTCATGCAAAAATAAATAGGAACAAGGCTAATCCGGAAAAAAACGCTAACTAAAGAGGAGGTTGTTGTTCTCCTCATAATCCGAAGAAAAGCCCAAGAAAGGAAACCCCCAAGAACTTTTCGAAGTACATCGCCTCGGTCGAGTAGATTCCGGGAAAGTAAGGTGTACTTTTAGTGCTGCTAACTGACCTCGTCTTAATTAATTCATCCTATTCGCGAAGAAAAATAAAAAAATATATAAAAAAGAACGTGACTCCCTAACGCTCTAAAGACCCCCAGATGGTTTTTTGTTCCTTTGGAACTTTTGCAACATCGTCTTTGTTGATGCAAGTTGCAATCGCAATTGAGCGCGTAATCTAAACCGCAACAGAAGTCTAATGAATCACTTCTTAGTCGCGGGCAGCCGGGGAGTCGTACTAAAGAGCTAAAAATCCAGAAATAGCCCGAAAGGCCCTTTGTATACAGGCAGCAACAAAAAGTGACGAAGAGAACTCTTTGAAAATAAAACGAATTTATAAGAAATGCACGCGATTTCTGGCACTCCGTTGTTTCTAGATTCTAGAACGTACATATTCTGAACTGGAACGGTGGTCTTATAGGGGTTCAGAAGGGGTCTTTATTAAGGCGAAGCTACTAGCAGTATCTGTAGCTCCCTTGATGAGTGGAATTTCACTGGGCGTTCGATGAAAGAACCACAACCAACCATAAAGTATTTTTAACTTCCAGCTGGTGTAGATTGCCCAAGTGATGAGCCTCAAATCGATGGTTGCAGAATGAATCGTCGGACTCACCTCCCGGGTAGTGTTACACTTGCATGGCTCACCCAAAACTCCCAACATATTTTCCCATTTGTTCACAATGCTATGGTTTATTTATTTATCGAGATATTTATCATCTGGCTAGAGCTTCACACTGCCGAATTTCGTCCAGAGATTTGTTGAATGGGCTGTTTTATATGCTTGCGGAAATATCTGTTGGATAAGTGATTTTTAGGTGGGAGCGCCAGTATAAGTTGAATGGTTTTATGCCGCGGAAATTGTTTATTTTGTCTAGGTAGTCTGTCCGATTTGAAGCTATTAAACCTATATTTTGCATGGCTAGTGTAAACAGGAATGATATAAAGATTGCTATGATTAGGAATGTGAAGTGGATTTTAGCTCTCTTCGAGAATCGCCAGCTTTTATTTGACAATCAATCATTTTATGGTTTTTAAAACACGTCAGTGGTGAAGTAATGTTATGAAAAAAAAAATTAGATTTATTTCTTGTAATCAGCACCTTTATGATTTAGGAGTAAATATTTCAAGATTTGTGACTATGATTTGATTTAGTGGTTTTGATAAGCAAATAATTTCGGACTAAGATGTGGTAAACAAATAACTTACTTTAGTATCATTCGTCATGTTTATTAATTAGTTAGATTTACAATATACAATATTTACTATATTTGATTAACATAATTATTATTTTTACACTGATCACGTACAAAATAATTTATTACTATTTTATCATTTGAAATAAAAATGCAATAAAACAGGAAATTTTCGTAACTTTTACATTTTAGAACGATTTAGGACGGCTTAATCGTTCAAGAAAAACGAAAAGTATAAAAAATAAATATTCATAATTTTAAAACATTTTTAAATATTTCAGAACAGTAAAGATACGTTTTTTAAAAATGTTAAAAAAGGTAATTCGTAACATGTAAGTTTTCATTATTTTATACTGCTAAAATTCTTTTATAATAAATTTGATAACATTTCTATGAAAATACGAAAAAAATACAGCAAACATCCTTACGTTAAATAGGAATTATTTATGAAATATTATATAACAATGCGGTCAATTTAAAAAGTGTTTTATAAATATTTAAATGATAAAATAAACACTACTTTAAATCGATTTTCTTTTTTGAACTATTTTTTCTTTCAATTCAATAATTTTATGTATTTTCCCTTATTTAAAATATCTGGTATAAGTACAACAAATTCAACCCTTTATTTAATTACTATATCAAAAATTCCGTGGGCAATCGAATTACACCATTTCTATACATATCAATATATTTGTTGTCTATTATTTTTTGTTTTCAAAATTCTGGCTTGCTTCCTATTGCCCCTTTAACTAGATAGAAGCCTATTCATGTAAGTCGTGCTCTAAAAATATTGCCTATATTAATTTTCTGTTATTAACAAAGCTGTGCTAGTTTCGGTAATAGAATTTAGCCGGGACGTCGACAACTTTGTATGTATATTGAACAAATATAGCAGCCCAGAAGTGAGACTCTTCTAGGGCTATTGCTTCAGCATATACTGCAGAACGTTGCATATGTTCTTCCAACTCATCATCATTAAAGTCTTCTACTTCTAGCTAGGATTTCAAAGATCAGAGCATCCCTCGTCAATAATTTTCATGTTCAGGTCTGGTCTTCTACTATGGATCTGAGAATGTGCACAAGTATTTTTCGGCGTTTTCAAAATCTATATTTAGTTCGACACGCGCACATCCCGACCACAGCCAGACGCAAAACAGCCTCAGACTTTTCGCTGTTTGTTGTGATTTTTGCTTGCTCAGTTCATCTTAGAATTTTCTCAAATTCACAATTGTCGCAGAATTGGAATATTTTTTTCCTTTTTTTTTTTAGAAAAGTTTTCGATTTTATTCTTACAAAATTATCGTGTATATCCAGATATTCGTTTCGTTAGACAAAGGTTTATCTACTGCCCTAATTGGAGCAGATTCGGAGATGATTGTGCAATTGTCTTGTTGAGAACGGATAGTGTGACCCACGGAAACGTTGATGTTGCGGCTAAAGTTTCTCTCCTAGTGCGTTAAAATGCACCGAAGTTCATATTACGAAACCCAAGATCCTTCATCATTTAATAAAAATAATATTGGCAATCTAATCTATCGTTATGAGACGAGGAAAGGTGCTCAACTGCAGGAGATTCTCAATTCGCCACATTTACAACGAGATTTAGACATGTTCTATGGACAGTCTAGATCTGATTTTCATGGTGCTGTAGCAAGAATGAGGCTGCAGCAACATAACGAATCTCTAACATCGTTGACGGATTCAGAATATTTCAATGATGATCAAACTGGCTTCTTGATGAAAGAGAAAGTCGCTGATAATTTGACACGTTTGGGCAGATTTTTGGATTTTCTCAGTCGATTACCACTTCCGTTGTCATTCACTGGAATGGGGATATGCTTCCTTTTTGCCGTCTTTATATGCCCAAGAACATGCTGTGAAAATATACTATTTCCTGCTTTCAGATTGGCATTTGGGACACTATATCCTGCGTATGCATCTTACAAGGCTGTGAGGACAAAAAATGTCAAAGAATATGTAAGTATAAATCAGCATTTACTACCTTTTTTTTGTCTTCGATTTTTCTTAGCTCTATTTTGATTTATCGTTTTGAAAAGAAAATAGAATGAAGAGCCTCTGAAATTCTGGGATTTGTAAAGTAGATCTATTGGTGCAACAGCACGCCAAAAATTACTTTGGAGACTGTCTTGTTTTTTAAACATTTCTATTTTTAAGTAGTTGCACGAGTTCTGTTCTTTCCTTTAACAATGGAACTCACAAAAATACGATAGATGCGACGCAGAATTTTAAAATTTTAAAGCAAAAGTAACTTGGTTATGGTTTTTTACGTCTGGTGATTCATTCATTCATTTATTTGTAGTAAAATGTAAATACTTAAAATATTGTGGTTTATTCTTACAAAGGAGTAGCTTCATTTTAAATTTTAACCTTGTATCAGGTTTCTAGTTTTGCTTATATCTCGTAATAAAATGTTTTTTACTTGGTTTTTTGATACTTTGTAATATTTGAATTGATTTATTAAGGCTTTAAGTTACATTAATTTGTTGTTCTTTTTATTATACATTATTATTACATTACATTATTTTGGATTATTTTCTTGAAAAATAAATTCGGAATGATTTTGGGTATCTATCCTGATTGAAAAAGGATTAAATTGTAATATAATGAATTTATAAAAATGGTGAAGAATATAATATTAAAACATTTTAAAAAATGACCGAAATTTTGAAAATTTATCTATAATAATTTTTGCACAGTGTTAAATACAATTCTTTTCAAATTTTAAATTAGTCGGATGAATACTGAAAAAAAAAAATAGAAAAGAAGAGATGAAATCGTCAAGATAATTTTTCAAAAGTAAGATTGAATCCTCACACCGCTAGCGGATAGATCTACAAAGATTTCTAGAGAGGAGATATAACACTTTAACAATGCCTGGAATTGAAATATCATTCCGCATATTTTCGCAAAATATGACATCCCACGAAAACCTGTTTCATCTTATTCTGCCTTAATTTTCAAGTGGCTAAGAACCAAACTCAGATAAAGTCAATTAGACATACGCGGTAGGAAAATAAAATAATCCTCCTTCATTTTCAGACTGCGACACCCACATTTAGTGAACTATTTGCAAATACCGGATCAACAAGATCTCGAAGAGACACTTTCTTAGAACCTAGTCGGGCATAATTAACAGGGGCATCGTGGATCCATAAGTCCATGTTGGCCATAAATCGTCCATGAACACACCCTCTCTTAAAGTTTAAATACGTCATCTCAATTGACGACGAGCTGTTCACTTTTTTTGAATTTAATAGACTAATTGAACTCCTAACTTGTCGCCACACTTTTCGGATTAAACAGCCCGATGTGTTGAATCAAGTTTCGCCACAAAAATAGACACTGTCCACTTATTGATATTATAGTCCAATTAGCTTGTATAAATCGGCCAATAAATTCCCTGACCAATTTGATACAATATTTTATATTATTTATTACCGTCCAATTACCGGCTTGTTGGTGCGGCGACTCACACCGCAACTTCTGGGCCACGAACAGGGCAAGAAAACAATCTTAATAAGTCGTTTCCGTTCCTCGATGTAGCTCTACGAACTCTTAACTAGCCGTGCGAGCGTGTCTTATGCACCGAATACGCAAGTGGGTAAATCGCAACGCGTTAATCATCATCTACATTGCTATTATTATTTTTCTAGTTGCTATTGAAAATGAAAAATTGAATATATTCAGATTGAAGCTCAATAGACAGAGCTATTTGGAAAATTGAGGCCAATGCGGCTGCAATCTGATTTATATTAAGTGGAAAATCAGAACTTAATTACGCTGGTTGCTCGGCTGGTTGAAAACGCGACTACACGGCTCGCATTACACAACAAGCCGAACACGCGTGCTTCAGTTTGAATATTTAAGCTCGACAAGTGTTACATGCGAGATGTTTTTTTAACAAAGATTTATATGCTTTACTTGTTCATTAAATTGGTATTCTACTTTTTCATTTTTTAACTTACGATCATTCATTTCGCATAATAGTTAAGAATGCTTTTGCGCAGGCGTGAAGTACTTACATCACTTACGTGAATGATTTTAGTGTAATTTAGCGCTTGCTTTGGAGATGCGGTTTTCATTGAGAATTGTTTTCTAATTCTCGTAATTGATGTAACGCTCACACTAATTGCATACTAAAGAAAGGTAGGATATCTGTTAGAGTTTCTAAAACGTATCAAAAGAGTTATTTGTTAAAACAGCGTACATGAAGGTATGTGGTGTTTTCACGTAGACGTTCTTATTGGAATTAAAATTTAAAATTCTATATATGAAATGAATAATGTAATGTAAAATTCCCTTACGAAAACAAATTTATATTCAAAGTTACAGTATCGGTCGTAAAAATGTATTTCTCTGTATCTTTGTAAATTTTCATTTGCCTATTTTTCTATTTGAAACTTACTACAAAGACATAGAAATTGCAACAAAAGAAAAAAAATAATGCAAAAGATGCAAATAACACTCTGTTAAAAATTTAGTTAATTATATGAGCTTTTAACGTAAAAGAAGAAAAAAAGACATAAAAACAATTGCATTAGATTATAAGTTTTTCAATGTATTTTGAATTTTTATAATAAAAAATTTGCTTTATTGTGTTGTATTTCCCTCTGTAATATTATTCTCAATTTTAGAAAAATAAAACAAATCACAAATCACTAAGAATTATTAAGTCAGTGTAAAATGTTTCTAACACAAAAGTTCCTTGTTCAAATCCATATCAGGTTTATAATCATTTTTAAATTTAATCCAATATTTCTATTCAATTTATTTATTTGTTGTAATAAAAATAACAATGAAACATTTTTTGTTTTAGACCTATATCTGTTTTTAACTGAACATTTTCTTTTAGAAACCGATTTTATCCGTTAAGATTTTAACTTCCAGACGTCTTACAAAATATTATTTCTTTCTTAATACATTTTTTAATACTTTTAGGTAAAATGGATGATGTACTGGATAGTTTACGCATTTTTCACATGTATAGAGACATTCACGGATATCTTCCTTTCATGGTTTCCATTTTATTACGAATTCAAAGTTATAATGGTACTTTGGCTATTATCTCCAGCGACAAAAGGAAGCTCAACACTCTATAGAAAATTTGTTCATCCGATGCTCACAAGGAGGGAACAGGTATGATAATATATTATAATTTTGTAAGATCACTTTCGTAAATATATAACAACATTTCTTTCTACCTCTACAGGAAATCGATGAATACCTAAATCAAGCCAAAGAACGTGGGTACACGGCCGTTTTACAATTGGGATCAAAAGGTGTTAACTATGCAACAAATGTGATCATGCAGACCGCTCTTAAGGTATACACAGACTGCCTTTGCTTTTTCGAGCAGGGCAGCTTCGCTAGATTGCAAAATAACATCAACAAATGCTCTCGTTCACGCAAACGCACCTAATATCTCACTATTCATCAAACTCATGTCTTCTTTACGCTCTGTCTATTTTATTTCTATAACTATTTCTTATTATCGATTGTTTATATATTTAAATTGATTTTTATACTTTTTTGCTTGTTAATCGCCTGAATAAGAGTCATTGTCACCTGTTAGCTTTTTTATTTATACCACCATTTCGATGATGACGCATTTGCCATATTGAGGATGCTGAAGGCTCTGTAACGCATTTTATTGTAGATTTGTATGTATTTTTAAAAAAACTGTTTTCGCTTTATTTTGGTTTTATAGATAGATCTCATCAATCAGGCATATGATATATAATTTTAGGAGCGTCAATCAGAAGATTGTCGGAATGATTAATTGAAATTGTTTCCCAAAATAATTAAGCGACCAAATCAGCTATGCTATAAATTACAGCGATAATAAAAATACTCGTAAAAATACAAAGTATAAATGAATTTTATCTAATTGACTCTATACTGATGATGAAATAAGAATGTGATGCCAGGAAATTGTTAATTAGTCCTTGTGAAAATTCTCAACCAATATTACATACTGTTTTTTTTTTTAAAGCTAATAGGAAAGGGGGAAAATTACTTAAAATTTCATTGTTCGTTGATTAATGATATTTTAATTGAGAGATTTATGTAGAAAAACTTATTCACTATTTTATTAAAAATTGAAACAAAATATGGGCACTTTTATTTTTAAAATCTGATGTAATGGATTTTAAAAATATTTTTTAATTCTGAGGTGTTGCTTCAAGCGTCGGTGTTTTGTATTTTTTAAGATATTTTTTTTTTTTAAATAGAAACAACAATTATTATTGAAGCACGTCTTTTGTTAAAAAACAACGTATGTGTTCCCCATATAGCCTCTGTTAAAGTGAAAGTTAATAATAATGTTCATGGATGCCTTCTTTTGGCTCCATCAATGGGCTTTTAGTTTTTTGTGCATCGCCAAAGATTAGAAGTAGCAAACGGACAGTATACATACCCTCAGGGCATATTGACAAATTGTATAAATCCCATGAGTGAGTTTAGACGAACTCAACCATGCCTGCGAAACAATTGCCATTAGACCTGTGGCTCCCTGTTCCATGCCGGATTTGAATGGTTCACTGAATTCGGTCATAAAGTGCACTGCCCTTGGCTTCGTGTTTATTCCAAGTGCCAATACGCCGGCCATGATTGCACAAGGTTTTGCAATCTGCATTTTAACTGGAGCAAGTCTGTTTGTACATTACCGCAATTTTGATGTGATATTTGATTGCTTGAATTCTCCAACCAGGGGTAAAGAGGTAAAAAGTCCAAGGTTGTGCTGTAAAGTGAATCAAAATCAAATCTAAATTCTGTTCTACAATTTTCGCTTAATGAGTCACCCGGCGAATAAGAAATTGTATGCTGTGTTTTTCACGCTACGTTTCGATTAGATTCCAGTTTTACCCACAACGCTCTTAGTTCACATCTGAAAACAAATTAATTTATAATGGTTTACAATCACACAGTCATTTTATGGAAAAGTGTTTTCGGGTAGAACTTTTTCGCGTTTCATTTAAAATTGTACAATATTTCCTTTTATAGTATTTTTACAATGTCGTACAGACGGATTGTTACCGCAAGATAAATAAAGGGAGTATATATTGAATAGAGTATCCTACAAATGATCCATTAGGCAAAATTGTGCCCCACATTACGATGCCTGTCCGTGACACGATTTTTATTTTATTTTGAGACATTATTGTATTAGAAAAAAAAATGTTGCGGATGATTGTCTGGAATCGGATTGAAAAAAAATAAGCAGATTTGCTCTAGTGCAATAATAATACACTTTTGAAAGTTTAATACTAGATAAAATCCTTTTGCCTTTTAAACTTGTATTGATAGGTTTTGGTTGTATTTAATTTTTCATCTATAAACTCAAATTCGTATTAAATAATCAGTTGTTTTGTCTGTTCTTAGAGTAAAATTAAGTTTTATAACAATAATATTTACTGCGAATTTCAAAATACTTTTGCATGTCGTTTTGAGTAGTTTTGTAACAGTTTCTAATATTTAAAATTTCCACTAATTTGTTTTAATGCAACTTGAACGTGATTACGATGTAATTACAAAGAAAACAAATATCTAAAATATATTTTTACATGAAAAACTGCAGTAGAAAGTAAGCTTTGCACACTTGTACTTGAATTTCATAGCCTTTTTTATAATTTTATATAAAAAACTAACACTATTTCGAATTTTTAGTTTAGCGAACACAGTTTTAAGAATTAACTTTGAAAATAAGTTAAATTCGGATAAATAATTGGAACACGAATTTAAAACAAATTTTGTATTTTTTCTGATCACATAAGTGTTCATACCACGAAACTAATATAAAACACAAACATTTTGAAACTGAACTGAGGGATACGCTCGTATTACTACTACTACAGCACTTAAACCTCCTTTTCTTTTAATTTTTTTTTTTTCAATAGCTTTAGATTAATCTTGTATATACAATTAGAACTTTCCTTGTATTTAAAATAATTCATGGCGAACTAAACTTAATACATCTATGAATTAAAGACCATTTAAAATTTTCAATAAAGGTGTGGCCTAATTTCATAGTAGAGTACTGAAAATTCAATTTTGACCAACTCAAGCTGAACTGAAAACAATTAGAAACATGATTTTTCAATTTATATTTGGAAGAATGACTCTATTTAGGAAACAAATGTTGACAAAGGTTTATGTTCTATGTAAAAAGAATCTATTAAATACATTCGAAATACTTCCTGTATGTATAAAGTAGAAAAAAGGTAACATAAAAATAAGATTCTCATAAGAGTGCGTTACAGGACCTTCGAACCCTTTTGTGGCAACCCAGTTAGTGTTGCATGCACATTTATAATTCCATTGCACCTCCCTTTAAGTTATTATTATCTTTTTATTTTCAAATTACCAATTGATTTTCCGTTTTGATAACTCATCACATCAAACCACCGTCTCTCTCTACCAAAAAAACAGACATTTCAAAATATGGCCGCCAACAAACCGGGTATGCTTCCAGTAAGCCAGTCAGATTTTGCGCTGTCTTCGGTCTTGCACCGTTTCGATGCTACAGATGGTCCAACAATGAGATCTAAGTCTTACGAAGGACTAAATCATATGAATATTTACTTTGAGGGCTCTTCCGAAGAAGATGAATATCCAATTGAACAAAGACTACCTCGTATACAGGACGAAGATTGCGAAGAGATCAATACTGGCGCTGCAAGGGCTCGAGAACATCCAAAACGCAAGACAGGACCAAAGAAGAATATTAACAAGATTGCAATCAAAGGTCGACGTAAAATTAAGAAGGATCCTGATGTTGACGTTGACGTTGAATAGTCGCATAAGTCACAGTGTAACCACTTTGTGCCTCTCAAAGCGCGTACCTCACTGTTGACCTAGCCTGATCTGAAATGATCATTTTTAACTGATTTGACCTACAAGATTCTTTTAGTGTTGATGAATCTGATTAGACATATGAAGAAAAAATTTCATTTTAAGATGCATGTCCCACAGACGCACACTTTGAAATTCATATTCTTTAAATATTAAGTTTTTGCTTTATAGTTAATTTCATGAATTACTTGAGTTGTGTCCACTCCACTAAGATCTCATGTTGCAGCTTAGAAAATATGCCAAAAACAAAGACTTCCAGAGCACAGGCTGCTTCTGGCAGTATGGCTGCTTTAGGCTAAGCTTCTTTTTTTATAAGACGATTTTTCTTACTACTTTTTTTTATATAAATATCAATCTGTTACCAAACTTTCAGTGTTTTTTTGTGAGAAAATAAATGAAGGTTTTTTTGAGCTTGACTTGTTTTTGGTTCATCCCCCATTCCCCACGTCCATCCTCGCACCTGTAAAATCACATTCGCCTTGGTTTGAATTTGAATGAATATTAAATAAAAAAAAATATATGCCTACGCTGACACCGCGCACAACATTAATTTTCTTGGTTGGTATGTTCAATTTATTTTATTTTACTTTACTTGCTACTTAACTCAGTTACTAAATCATTAACTGACTTGAAAATATAAAGTTTTTTGATTTTTTCTTTGAAAGAGACGAGCTAATTTATTTATATTAACAGGGTGGAGGAAATCTTGTGCAGACTTTGAGAAGGAGCTACAGTCTGAGTGATTTATCTGAGCCGGATGTTCATAGGACACAAGATGAAGTGAGTGTTGTCGATGAATTTTATATTTATAATACTATTTTGCTTCTTGTATTTTTATGTCCTTGCTTCTGTTAATGGCAGCTTTAAAATTTGCTTCATTTAAAAAATATTCGCAAATTTGTAACATAAATTGTACATCGATTTTTAATTGAACTTTAACACGATTTTCAAAAACTATCGGTTATTAAGTGGACTAGGTCGAAGATCAGTTGCTCCGTTGTGTTCTACATTATGTCTACATTAATTTTGGAAAATATCACAATCTTTTGTTTATTAATTGACTTTTTAATAGATCTTAATTATAAGAACTAAGTATATAAGTTTTAGCATATGGAAAAATCCCTATAAACACTATTTTAATGACGAGTCCCTGGAAAGTAAGACCACACTCTTTAAATTGGAAAGATTTATTTCTATTTAACTTCTTGCAAAAACTTTCTAATATTAAAATTCTTTGAAAATGAACAATATTATTTTTTCAAAAATTATATTGACGTAGTCAATTGTTTGAGATTTTAAACTTACGTAGAAACGTGAAATTATTTGAACTTTTAAGAATGTTTTATTTAAAATACTTAAAAATATTGAAATTCTTAGAGTTTGGGTCCAACACGTTAGAGAATAAGCAAAGAATATAAAATTTATGATAAATTGGATTTTGAAAAACATAACTTCAGTGAATACAACTGTCAATTGCTCAAAAAAAATTTATGTTTTAATAAAATTATACAAAATTAAAGTTTGGAAAAGTGGTAAACTAGACTTACTTCTATCAAAACTACCAAAAATATTTAATAAATTAATCAAAAATTAATAAATTCACAAAATTCAAATATAAAAAATTCGAGTATAAAAAGGAAAACACTTTTGAAAAAGACCTTTAAAACTAGTAACAAGTATTTTCGGTTCCTTAATTTTGTCTTTTTTTTTGTAATTAAAATTTGAAGATACACAATTTTAAAATGGATTAAGAATTTTCTCCTACCATTTCCCGTTTGGCGAGCATTTCTGTGACGATTTCCTATTTCTTAATGAAATGAGGTGTTAGTAGAATTTCGTTGATCATTAATTCATAGCAGGCAAAAATATCCTTCCTTGAGTTAAGAATTTTCACATGGCCAAGGAATAATTATTCCCACAAATTTAATTTTTCAGATGGTTCCTTTAACTTCGAGCGCATACGGCTTTTTGCCACATGTAACTGACGAATCTCAGGTAAAAGTTAGTTTAGAGCTTCTCATTTTTAGAAAAATGTCTTTTGAATTTCTTCTCTCATTCAATTATTAAAATTTGATCATTTCCCTTTTCACCTCTTTATGCTTTATCACTTGCCTTTCTTGTATTTCTGCTAAATTCTTTTTTGGGCTATACAAATTTCAGAATGAACATTATGAAATTCGTGCCACAATTCCAATGAATAATTCAATTTTTCCGAAAGAAACGTATTAAATTTAAATATACTATAAAAAGTTAGTACGAATTAAATTTTTGTCATAAACTTATTTTTAAAAAGCAATATAAGAAAAATAATAAGAAAATTCGGTAAAAATTGGAATATTAAATTCTTTTCTTACAGATTGACGAAGTTGTAAGACCTCAAAGACTTCGACCAAGAAGTCAGACAGTGAGGTCATCATCTGGAGGACGGCAGACGATGTATTTCTCAGAAGTTGATGTTGAGCCCAAGATACCTTCGGCTAATTACAAGTAAAGAAACAATAATAATTATTATATTATTGGCACATTATTTCCTTATTTTCGCTCACATTTTTTTATTATCAATTTATTTCGCTTTTCTTTTTTTCTTTCCCACCATTAGTTACATTCGATCCTCGGAAGATATTAGCTCAGGATATTCCAGTGCAGAACCAATTTCAGGAGGCCTAAGTCGGACGTCCTCAATGACGAATACTACGCGCCCCAGATTTAAAGCAAAAAGGGCTGAGGTTAGTGTTTGAAAATTTATTTTGAATCTTATCATTTGTAGAGATTTGTTTATTATTAGATTTTGATTTTATATTTATTATTTTTTATTATGTTTTCTTTCTTATTACGTTTCGTTTAAAGGACGAAAGTTCTGCAGAGACAGACGAGTATGAAAGTTCGACTAAAATTCATACTCCTATTCATTCTTCTCCTTATATGACTCCTTATAAATTTAATCCTAATAAAGAGGCGGGAAGAGTGCCTTATAAATTCCTCAATGATCTTGAGGATTGGAAAGATGATGCTTTTTTCAATAATCAGAGGTACTATCAGGATCATGATGCTGAAAGAAGGGGTAGTAGTAGTGGAAATGAATTTGATAGTACAAATATGACTCCTGAAATGCGCGATAAATATGAAATGTTCTGTAGATGGTTGGAAAACAATGAAGTAACAAAAAAGACAGAAGAAGCATGTCAGGTAGAAAGAAAGGAACAAAGTCCTGCAAAATCTTGCGAAGATATTCAAAGTGTTGAACAACCAACATGTGTTCCATTAGAAACAATTGCAGATGAAGAATTTAAAGACACAATGTCAACAGCAAGTGCTGATGAGGAATTTGTCGATGTTATCACTGAAAATAAAGAGAATCTTAAAATTAATGACGATTCATCAAAATATGAAGATGCTGAGAACGTGGGTGATAATCTAAAAGAACAATTTCAACTAGCTGAGGAAACTGAAGAAGAAGTTCAAAGTGCTGGAAAACGGGTCGATGCATTTGCAAAAGTTGTAGTGCTTGATTCTGAAAATTCTGAGAATTTAAACTCACCTCCCATACCTTCAACGGTTCCCCAGGAGGCTGAAATCACTTCTAAATTGGAGCCTGACGTACCCAAAGAAACAACGAATATTACCGAAAGTAAAGAAACGTATACACTGAAAGAGAAACAAGAAAGCGATGACTTGGATATCCCGAACACTGAAAGAAAAAAGAGTTTACCAATCGAAAGTTTACTTGAAAATTTGGCAAAAGAATCAGAGACAACACTATCTGTGCTTAAGACAAATTTGCAAAATTCAGGTACCATAACTAGCGTCAAATTGGGTACTGAAGTATTGAAGACAAAACCAGTAGAGAACGAACTTTCTGACTCTGCTTTGGATCTATCAAAACGTCCAGCAAACCACAGCAAAGGAAAGGCTCCCGAACCGCCAGAACATTTTACATCACCCTCTATGCCAGAAAATGCAACGCCACCACCACCACCCCCACCGTCATCTCGATCAGTTCGAGCAGAAATTCCTGCCAGTTCACTACAGCAATCCAGCTCGTCCCTAAAGACTCCATCAGATCCTCTAACATCCCCTGCAAGCCATTCTCGTTCCCCTTCTCCTAAGCTCGAAGGGAAATCGAAGTCGAAGAAGAGTCTTTTCAAAAACTACCTTCCGTCTTTATTTCGATCTGAGGCTCCCAAGCATACTCCAGGGCTCCTGGATGATTACCACAAGGAGACTCAAATTTAACTAAGATTTTCTAAAGGAGGATTCTAGATTGCTTTTAAATTCAGGCAAGCATTCGTTTAATTTTTTTTGCGAAATTTTTGTGGCTTATGCTGGACTTTAGCATTTTGGAAAAATACCTTTGCTTGCATTTACTGGTATACATATATACAAGACTTTATGAATACTATCCAGGTGATTTTTCACAGAAGATCCCTTGTAGTGCTGAGCTAAGATTTGAGTTGGCTTTAAGGTTTTATTCATATTTGAGTGATCTACTAATAAAATCATTTTTCAAAAAGATCTATGATCTTGTTTTACTGCGGTTTCAATCTTGACTCTTTCTAGACTATGGTTGCTTCTAATCTTTTTTGCTTTTCTTGAATCCATTGGACTTTTGGGAATTAATGGGCTATTAATTAAAAATAGCAATTTAAGTATTCGATAAAAATTAATAACATAAATAAAATATCCTATTACATAAATTCTAAATGAAATATATTTCAAAAATTGAAAACTCGTATATTAGAACAGTTTTTAATAAAAAATAAATAAAAGTTTTAAGTTATACGTTTTTTTATGATTTCCGAAATTCACGCGAGACCACGTATTTTCACGTATTTTGGTTTTTAAATTCGTAAAAAATGATTTAGTCTGTGAAACATTTGCAACCAGCTCTGTTATTGGTGGTGGTATGGAAATTGTATAAAGATAAATTTTTAGTTTGGGATGGTGATTCTATTACAAATTTTTTTAACTTAAGAGCTTTTAAAAAACCGATTTTTAATTTAAGCAATTAATTTTATTAAAATCTCTTACTTGCATAATGAGAACTAAATTTTTCAATTTTGTAATTCGTTCAAGATCGATGGCACAGTATACTCATCAATTCAAAAATTATATTACATCTTCTAATTTTAATATTATAAGAGACTAGATAAGAGGAGTTTAAAAAAAAAATAGTAAATAATTATTGGTTTTTCGATACAAGAAGAATTATAAAAGAAGAGAACGGAAAAGCCGAAGACTTAAAAAAGTATTTGGCATGTCATTTTAAAATCAATAATCAATTAATTTAATTAAAAATAAACTTTGTTTATTTAATACCTACTAAAACAAAAAAAAAGAATGTTAATATTTACGTAATTTTTATGTCTCATTAAATATCGATTGGATATTTTTGCCTGTTTAATACGCTACTCCGGAATTGTCTGTAGTTTTCTCGAAAGAAGTTTTTCTGTAGCAAAAGTCATAAAGTTTTTATAATTCTCATTCACAAATTAAATTTCGAAGTTATTCCGCTCAATATCACATAAATGTAGATTCAAGGATGCGTTTAAATTTTATTGCACCGTCGTTTGTTGATATTTGCAAGAAAGCACTTTTACATTTAATGCGAGTGGAATAATCCAGACTTTATGATCTTTTCTTTGGATCCGATGAGGTCGCATAAAATCCATTCGTTCGCATTTCTGATAGTCAAACATTGTTTCGAATTAGTACGACGGAGGAACCCATATCATGGTAAACTGAAACAATCTATTTCGATTCGGGTATGAAAATCTTTATGTTTGAGTAGCACTTAAACTTCATACATGCTCTTTTATTTCACAACTATCTAGAAATTCTCTGGGTTAATTTAAGCATTTATACTTTAAGTAACATGAAATTTATTGGCATGCAACAGTACAAAAGGGAACGAGTAAATTTTGAAAGTATACTTATATAAAACTTGTAATTAATTTATTGATATGTTGATCCAAAAATAATTTAAATGAAACTTTATTTTATTAGAATTGTGGACTAACATGAAATGTGCACTTAAATCTACAGCAGAATTAAAGAAGCTTGCATATACAAACTCTCGGGACGAAATATTTTATTATTAGGTAAAATTCGTGTGCCCTTTTTTCTATCACTGCACGAAATGAGTAAATACACTCAATAGAAGATTCGGTTTTTTTTTTTAATTTACAAAACACCTTGAAGTGCAATGTACTGAAATCTGCTGTTTTATTTAAGCAATAATTTGGGAGTAATTTTGTTGTATTAGATGAAGATCTATTATCTTAGGATATGATTTTAGCATTGTCATTTATAGAGTTTTAAATATTTTTTAAAAACACTCTCGTATCTTTAATAGCACACATTTTTTTTTTATTTTAATTAATACACAAACTTTGAATTCATACTGATACTGTAAATAATAAAAGAGATGTTTTATAAATTGTACTATTTGTTTAAAAATTACAATTACTGCTGTCATCAAAAATATTTCTCTCAAGTACAGCTTCATTTTTCTATAAGTAAATTGTGACTATTTTATTAATTATTAAACTCAGCCTAAATATTTCGTCAATTGGAAATACGAAAATAATTTTTTAAAATCAAGCAATTACATTACGTGTATTTTTATATTAATTTTGCGTATTTTATGCAAATAAAATGAAAACAAAATTTGTTTTTTATTTATATAAAAACCACTTTTGGATTCATATTTGAAAATGCAATTATCTTTTTAAAATATTTAGAAATTGCCTATGTGACCTTTCCGCTGTAGAATAATGTTTTAGTTTTTATTTTTCATCTGATAGAAATGGAAATTTAAAATTTTTTGTAGATTTACTCGAAGTTAAAATCAAAGTAAAATAAATATCAAATTAATAACAATATCTCAATTAATTGTCTCTTAATTTAATTATGATAATTTGGAAAAATTTTCTGAAATTGAACAAAAGCAAATTGGACACAATTATTGTACATACGTGTCGTATCACAGTTCCATCACGAAATTTCTTGTAATATACACGTAAGCATAATCCCATTGTGCTATGTATATAAAGCCTGCAATTGTTTACTTGAGCAATTAAATATTGTACTTCTATTTAAACCTTTTTAAACCCTTCGCTATTGCCCCTACCCTTTGTAGTTTATGTGGTAAATTATTTTAACATACACTGGGATATTTGTACAATACACCTCGAAACATTCTACTACTAAAAAAACCTTCCCCATAAGAACCTTGCTGCATTTTGAATGCATCCCAAGTAACAAAAATGCTCGTCTGTTTTTGCATTATACCATTTAAAATAAGATAAAAAATTTTTTTTATTCTAAAAATTTCGTATTTTTCTTTTTATTTATAGGAAAAATTAATGTCTGCCAGTTACTCGACACTCCCGCGAAGTAAAAAGTCAGAAAAATCCCTAAAGGGTAGGACCAAGTCCGACAAGTGAAAAATTCAAACTCCTGGAGCACAGACTGGATAAGATTGAGAAAAAAAAAGATATTATATTATTATAATGTGTTACTTTCACGTTTTTGCGTTTCCTGTTTCGTACCGAGGATTTACAGTCGAAGAAAAGCCTCCCGAGTCTTAAGGGATCTCATTGTTGCTAGTTTTAAGATGAGAAATACCACTGAAATCATCATTTTAATGCTGTAAGACGAAAAATAAGAAAGAATAAACCGAAATTATCATTTGCCAGCATCTTCTGATCATTTATGACACGGATGTGTATGGACCATGAGTGTAGTGGCACGGATGTGATTAAGGGAGATGTTCGAAGTGTTTTTTGTTTTTTTTATTGTTGTTTTTCTATGGTTAAGTTTGCAAAGTTCCCAAGTATTGGATGAAGATGATGGGCCTTTAGGGCGCCCATAAATGTTGGAGGATCATAAAACCCACCATTGATAGCAGCTTATCACCCCGTCGATGTTGGTCAATCCGTAAACCGTTCATAGTACCTATGAACACCTCCGATGGGTGACTTTAAAAAATGAATAAAGCGAAAAATAATAAAACAAGATTTTCTAGAACGTTTCCCTCCCCCTCCTCCCGCTCCTCTCGGGTCGATAGAGTTGTGTCCGTCTCATCAGACTAAGTGATCGACATGGCCCCGAGTTGTAAAAGTTTTATGGTCGGGAGCACCCAGTGAATGTTATCAGGCATTTTATGGCACCTCTATGCGTTCCATTTCACCTTGTCTTTTAATTTTTTATCAGCATTGTGCCGTCGGTGTGTCCCCAGTATGGCTCAGAGCCAGACACTCCTCGACAGAAAAAAATTTTATATATCGTTTTATTCATTTTCGGTTATGATGATGATGACCGGTGGGCGGAAGCTTACGACAGGATGGAGATAAAGCCCCGATACTTATCGCGGATGTTTTAATTGCCGAATGATGGGATTGTCATAATTTCTGCGTCCAATATTGGATTTTATAACGTTTCAATTAAAAACGGGATCATGTTCTGAGGGCTGAGTTTAGATAAAGAAATCACACCTTTAAATTGGGATGAATCGATATGTCAATACTCCAGACTTTCATATAAGACCTATAAAAGCACTTTGTGATTTGGAACACTTAAAACATTTTTATTTTCACTTGTACTTGAAAAGGTACCACCTTAAAAATTTTCTTAAAAATTGCTGAGTTCATTGAATTTTTAAATATGCCCTACTTGTTGTTAATTCACATATAAAAAGAGTAAAAAACTAAACTAAAATGAAATAACAACTTTAATACCTTGCAATAAAAAATAATAATAATAATTTTTGCTGTTTGTATTATTTTATACTTTAATTTTCTAAGTTTAAGTTAAATTGTATTTTATTGAAAAGTTTTCAAAATTGGCCAAGTTGCAAAGCGTGATATCCAAATTAATTTTCAATTCAGTTTTTTTTTAAATTTCAAGTTTAATTTTTATAAGCGAAATTCAATTTTCCGTACTTCAAATATTTCAAAATTTATATTCAAATTTTCTTAATTTAATTTCATATTTTTTTGTTAAAGTTCAGATTAATCAATTTTAAAAAATAATATTTTAATAGTTCGAAAGGACAACACATTTGCTTGGTATAGTCCTGTATAAAAACGTTTCCTTTTAAATACACGTAGAAGGTTTACCTTTTTATTATTGGCGTCTTTTCATGAACCATTTATTTTTTTAATAGTTTGATTTAAAATACACTAATTTATTTAGATGGGCTGCAGATAACAACTAACAAGATACACTATATCCAAAGTATGGCAAACTGAAAACTATTTTTGTATTTCTGATACTTGTTTTAAAAAAAATTAATAACTTTAATGAAATTTCAAACCCCTTTCAAGCCCTTAATTTGAAATTTTATTTTAATGTTCACATTTAATAGATTTAAAAAATAATAATTTATACTTGTACTAATTACATATAATGCAATTAATGGAAAAATACCACTTGTATTATGCTCTAAACTTTATTAATACATTGAAGTCAATGTTAATTTTGTATGTTGCTTTAATGTACTCAATCATTGTTTTTTTACTACACATTTTTGTTTTTCAAATCTTTGAGAGAAATAATGTGAAATTTACAAAAGACTGGCGTGTGGAGCGTGTTGCTTATTTATTTTACGTGAATGTCAATAATTTTATTGGCAATTTGAAAATATCGATTCATCCCTATCTCAAAGGGTATCAGTAGCACCACGGTGCAATTACAGTGAGATTATCTGTGGAAGGTTTTTTGTCACATTAATTTATCAGATTACAGCGGAGCTGCGAGGGGCTTGTCATCCCCATTTATGCAGATTTCGAGAAATTGGAAAAAAAGTAATGCAAAATAAGTTTTTATTCACATAAGAGACGTCCTCTACTTCACACCACGGCTGCAATTCAATTCACAAAATTGATTTTCATTTCATGTGCAAATCGTCAAGTGCCAGTTTATGGGTGTGATGTTGACGCTATATTTTTCAAGTTTTTTTTTTGTTTTGTTTTATTTATTTTTATATTTTTTTATTAGCATTTTATTGTTTGTTTTCAGCTATAAAAATGTACTCTAGCAGTCTTATATGAAATGGATTTTAATACTCGAAGTGTGATGCTTCTGTTGACAAATTTTTTAAAAATGGATATTTATTTTACGGTTGTGATTCAGTTGCTGTACAGAAAGGTCTTTCTAGGAGGATATTTTTTCTCTATAGTATATTTTTTAATTGTTTAGGTAAATAGAATAGGTGCTTTTACCAGGTTTTGAATAAGATAGAGATTAATGTAATGTTTAGGGCAAGTTGTTTATAGGGAATTTTTCACTTTTTGGCACTATTTTAAGGATCTTGCTTTATTTGCTTATTGTTTGAAAGATAACACAAAATTAATTTTTAGTTGATTTTTAAACGATGCTACAATATCACAGGGATTTATGATGATTTATACTTCTGTTTGGGGACTAGTATCATCAACAGGAAACTTAAGAGGGTCAGAAGTTTAGTAATGTTTAAGACAAAATAATTTTGAAATTCCTTAACGATTTCTATTATTACATTAATATTATTAACATTCTTAGATTTTTAAACTATGCTGCGACTCTTTTCGATATAAAATTATATACTTTACTTTGAGCAGTTTGGTTTTTTAATAAAGAACCTATTTTTTAAGAAAAATTGAAAGTTGCAACGAAAAAATTGTATTTTTGCCTTTATTTTCAACTCAAATTTATCAAATATTAAATATATTTAATAATCGTATAGAGTAGTATCTAAAAATATATTTTAATTCATATAATATAAAGGCTTTAGAAAAATTTAAATTAAATTTGTTTAAATATTTATACGACCATTTTTCGAGAGTAAAGAGCTTGTTTAGTAAAATATTCTACAGTTTTAAAGTTTCCTTAGATTTTCACATATCGTATTCAAGGTGTAATACACTTAGAAGAAATACTAACACTTTATGAAGTAAAATTTTATGTTTTAACCTCACCTGACCTGACCTAGTCGAAAGTATGTATAAAGAACTAAGATGAGAAAATCCTCCTTATTTAGGTGATGAAAAGCGAAGAAGTTTATTTTATTAAACGATCCATAGGTGCATTATAAATTTAAATATATTTACAAATACAACAAAACATAAAGGAAGATTTAAAAGATTTTAACAAAACGTAAATAAATTCTTGATGGGTGGCATTTGTGTAATTTGATTTTCATAAAATTACACAATTTTATTAATTAATATTTTAGAGAAGAACAATATAAAAAAAAACATTGTCCGTCGAAATTTTTCATTGAATGGAAATTTAATACACACGTTTCAATATGAACATTTTCCCTACAGAAATTCATTAAGTATGAAGTAAAATTGAAAAAGTTCTCTTGTTATAATTAAATCTGTTCAATTTGTTCAGGAATTTTATTCGCTTGTTATAACTACGAAAATGTAATTTTAAAGTAGATTCGTTGTAATTTTTCGCAAATTTAATGCACTGCTCTTTTTATTATGGCTATGTTTAAATGGTAATTTATTTAATTTCACTTCAAGGGTGTGCCGAAGGATAGATGAAGTGCTTAAATTCGTTATTGCTCTGGGTTAAGCTAGAATAAGCTCAAACATTTCCATAAATTGAAATTCTATGGTTTTATATTATAAGTGTGCTCCCGTATGTACCGCATTTATATCAAAATTAGATTACGGCGCTGTTCTTTGTACGTTTAGTCGAATGATTGTATAAAAAATAGAGCTTAAGGAGATTATATAAAAATTCGAAATAAAGAGTATTTTCTTTTTATGAAACGTAGAAGTTTTTTTTTGTTTGAGGATACCTATCCTCTTATTTTAGTTAATATATTAATTATTAGTTTATTTTGCCTGTAGAAGAACTTACTTGTTAATAGTTTTTTAACTAATCGGATCGGTATGGAATTTGGCATAGATACAGTCTGCATCCTAGCCTAAGTTAGAGGATTTTTTTATTATTTTTTATTTCGACATGACGCGTAACGTGACACAACACGTAATGGCATCAAAAGTTCTTCGAAGTTAGTTTTTTAGTTTTAGGATAAAAAAATTTTTTTAAGTTAAATTAAACTGAACATAAAACATTAAAATATCTCAACTAGAAGATTTGTAGTCTACTAACCCCTTTCTGTTTTTATTGATAATTGAATCGCTTTAAGGCTTTCCGATTTCCTAGTAAAAGTCAGACATGCAGTTCCACAACGATAAGGTGCTTAACCTTTGACGGTAATCTTCGAACTAACCAAGCGATGGTTAGATTGTTATTTTATATAGCAATCAAGGCTACTCAGCTCCTCATCTCTCCCATGGACACTACCTGGACGTTATGACCTGAACTGATAGACTCAATAGGTCAACCACACTCTTGGCTTTCTCTCCTGGACTGGTTCTCTTAAGATTGTGAGTTAGCTTCTTCAAAAGTTGAGCTTGGCTTGCTATCATGTTAATGGCTGGAGGCTAAGGGATTCGACTTTATTTTCGAGGTCTATTGTATAAAGCTATTGTCAATTATATTATACAGCAGTTTTATTCGTGTTTAATTACTTTGAAATATCCTCTGTAAGCACTTGACATAAAAACAAAATTAAATTGATTTGCAAATATCTCCCTAAAATCAATGAATCATTCCCATAAAATCCGTCATTTAAAGTAACCTCTCAGACCATTTGCGGCCTTAGCATAGCCCCTCGGGATTCCCACAATGACTAGCATACAAATTTATCCGCAAAAGGTGCTAAAACACGGTTCCCTAAATCCGATAAAAGCTTTAAATTAATGTACACCATAAAACAGCGTAAAACATCGCTGAAACTCTAAAACCACCCACAACGATCGAATAAGCCCGCATATTTCGGTGTTTAGCTAATTTAACGCTTGATTGCCTTATTAATTCCTTTGATAGCGGCAGTTTCACTCCAGTGACATTCTCGCGATTTCCCATGTTCCATGTCGCACTTCAACACAGTTCTACGTCGAAAGTATATAGAACAGTATTGGAAAAACAAAATAGAAAAACAACTTTTCGTCGGGCGTCAATCAATTTCTTTGTTAAGCTATTAAGTTGCTGGGGATTCCTTTGGAGACCCTTAACTCCCGGTACGGTAGGGCGTTTAAATTCGGGCTATGTAAACAGAAACAGCATTTAATCACCAAGGCCTCACGCTTCATAAAACTCCATTAAACGATATAAGGATCCAATCCTTATCTCCTCAATTCCCTTTTCTTTGGGGGAAGGAGGATAAAATCTAATATACCGTTTTTGGAAGCACCTCCAAAAAGGAAGGTTTTCGTGTCTTGCTCACAATTTCTTTACGGTTTTTTGCCAGTAAGAATACAACGAATTCCACATTACAACGGAGGGTGTTCGGGGTGTCAAAGAGGTTTTAAAAGAAATAAGTAAATAGCTTCCTTAAATAGAGCCAGGTGCCACTTCGCAATATTTTCGTTACGATTGATTTACACACACTGCGTCCCCGTAAAGCTACGAAATATTTCAGTTCCCTACATACCCCAATATCCAGAAAAAAAATAAAATAAAAATAAAGAAATCTCGGTTTCTTTAATGGTAAGTTAAATCCTTTCAAATATCTTCTACGGTGGAAACCCGTGGGCTAGGAAGATAAACAGCCGGATGGTTGGTTTACCTTGCAGGTAGGTACGACAGGTAATGGGGTCGCGTCGTCGGTTTACAGAATCATTCTTTGGATAAGTTTCGACACAGAAAGCTATTCGTTTTGGAGGAGCGAAACCACTTGGTGCAGTTAACCCACATCATCCCATGGGGACCATGTAAATATGAACCCATTTCGTTCCTAAGGGGAATACAGAGGAATCCACCTTTTGTACTGGGTCAAATTTTCTCTAGCTGTGATTTCTAGCAATTGAACAGGATTTCATGGGAATGTTTACATGAAAGGAAATTCCCTGGAATATTGACATAAGATCCACTTCAATTCCTGATTTGTGATTTTCATTCCCCTGGGAATATCTTCGAAGTAATGTCAGGTACGACAGAGTGAGAGTAATCATCTAATAATTCTGTCATGAAGATGAATGAAAGACGAGCGAATTTATTCTCAGATGATATTTGATGATTCCGAATTACGAGGGATTAATATCCGTATTTATTAATTTCGTATTTTGTGAATCATATCCATTTCTTAGATTGAAGTTTATTTTGAAGGTAGAGAATTATTCCGTACCTATGCTTAGAATTCGGAATTCGGAATTCAGAATAGCAATAATACGTCTAAGGTATCTTTAAAATAATACTTATAGAAGCAAGTAACTTATTTGGTAATCATACTCAAAATAACCCCCTGACCTCTTAAAACTCTGTAATATCCGAATCTTCCCTTGGATATGGAGCATTAAATAAAAATCAATTTACGTATAGGGGAGCAGGAAGCAAAAGCTTTAAAACTAACTTCAAAAATAATATTTCGTCCCTTGTATCCTGGTGATGATAACTAAACTCTGAAGGGCACATGTTTTGAATTGAATATTAAAAATTAAATTCTGTCAAGGGTCCGTGCATGGAACAGACTAACCCCAGTGTCCTATCTCGCGGAATAATGGAATTTCGCGAGTCACGATCCTAATTTCGATGCAAAAGAAGTCGCTGTACCATCTACCATTTCAACCACCCGCATAGTACCTTGGTACCATCCCAAACCACCAACTTCGGTATGCAAATTGGATTTTCAATTGGAAAAGCCGAAGGGTTGCATTTCAGGGATTAGGGGTTAGACCATGTCATAGTACCCCCCCAATGAAACTAATGCATTACGATTCTTCCTGTACCTGCAGATTGGGTGGATTCTTTGTTTTTGGGGGGTCCGTGTGAACTCATACAAAACAAGGAAACCTCCCTAAACCCCTGACGACTGCTGCTGCTAACATTAATTTTTCGCCAGGTGAGCAAAACTTTAGCTGGTAGATCTCCGCATAGACCGCGAGGCACCACCGCACTAGGTACTTTGATTGGTGAAGGTTGTCTAGCTGAAAATGGTGGACGTCGTCAGTCGTGGCGGAGCAAGGGAATGGCACTAAATTTAATTGGAAACGCGACACTAATTCGATTTGCTTGTTATCAGCTCTCCATTAATGCACGCCGCTTCAAGGGTACATCTCTGTCCTAGAGGACATATAGTCATACATAGTCAACTGCACGACCGCAGGCGGCGAAAGTGTTACAACAACGAATTTTACAATTTTCTCCCCGTCTACCTGATGAGGGGGCTTCTACCACCTTTAACAGAATCATATGTAAGCTTTCAATGAATTTAATCAGCAAAGATCAGGTTTACTGTCGGAGGAGATATGTAGATTTAGACTATCCAGTCCCATCTGTAATTCCGTATGTTTTCTGAATGTGCGATGTAAGCGAAAATGCTCTTCTAGAGGTTAAGTGATTGAGGTTATAAGGGCGAATTGGCGGTGCAGAATGTGCCGTCCTCGTGCACTCCAATATCATCACCAACACGGAAAGATACGCCTTTGAGAGCCGCACAGGAATGCACTTTCATTTTGGGAACATTGTGAAGGATTCATTCCACATAGCCAAAATTTGCAGATCTCAGCTTTTTGGGGTTTACTTGATTTCCGCTTAGGGTTTTGCGAGGGCAAAGGTTAAAACGATCATTTAATTAAATTGCAATTTATCACAATATTCTAGGAGGAGTATTTGAAAACTCCTATTTCATTCCTCAAAGAGAGATTTTATTTTTTTCTATTTATAAATATAGTTGAATAAAAAAAATTTACTATAATAAATAATCAGCTTCTGTAGGAACTTTATCATCCTTTAACAACAATTTTCTTTGACCTTTACCTTGTACTGCTAGGGTTGTTCGTAAATAACGTAGACACAGAAATTGTGGGTTCTACAAAGAATTATATGTCCAAAAAATCTCAGTTTGCTCCTTTTGGAGTAGAAGATTGAGGATACAGGTTAATTAAATATTCTGAAATAATTCCCGATTACTCCGTTTGTCTCTGTGGCCAAGCAATCCCTTGATATTTATAGGGTCACCCGCAAAGCGTTTAGCATCAATCAAGAGAAGGTATAATAAAATATTCAGTAAATTTTAGATGATGCTATAAATCACCTGAAGGGTAGAAAGGTTACGCATATTTTTTTTAATATTCCGGCTCTACAGCTCGAAGTAAGGGGTATTCAAATAGTTAATTCAAAAATAAAAAAATTCATATATAAAATATTATATCATTGTATTTCTGTGTTAAGCGTATTTAAATTAGCTAAAAAATATATTTTTGGAAATTTTAGAGGTTCAAATTGAGTAAATCAAATTAATTTTTTATATATTTTTAAGTTTGTCCAAAAATAGTTAATACTTCGTTAATTACGTTTACAACATTAAAAAGGGAGCATGATAATTTGTTTTAGAATGTTATTATAAACAATTGTTGGACATATTTTCTTAATTTGAAAATTAAAATAGCTAAAAACGTAGAGTTAGTTTAAGCCATTAAATTTTTATTTTTAAATATTATCATTTTTTTATATTTCGTACTGAAAATTTTTGAATTATTTTGGCCTTTTTGAATTTGAAATTATTTTTTTTTGAAACATAAACTATTAAAAATGAATGAGCTATTAGAAATAATTAAAGTTGATTAAATATAATTAGAAGGAGTTAAAAGTTATAAAAAGCAATGAATGAGAATTATTAAAGCTATCTGAAAACTCGCTATCGCAGACTTAGTGATTCAGAAATAGGTTCTTTGTTGCAACAGAATTCCATGGACTGTACGACGCAATTGGAACAACATCAACAAATAAAATTAGTATAAACCAAAATTACTCGAGTATGCATGTACGCAAGGATTTAGGTATCTCAACCGATATATATATTTTTTTAAAGTAGTAAAATTCACAAAAAAATAGAGTAGGATTGTACTTTTTATTAAATCGATGATATAAATAAAAAACATTTCAAAATAACCCTTTAATGCTTCGTGGAGAATTTAAAACGATCTAATTCTAAAAAAAAGTGGCGAGTATTGCACAAACTGAAATTGATTGCGGCCTCGGGGAAATAATTCTACACATTTGCCTTTAAAAATGATTTTGTACGCTTAAAAGGATTCTATTGATTTTCGAACAAATTCATGATTTTTTCAGCACGCGGGGGAGCAGCTAGCTTCCAGCCAACAAAGCGAAATCCGGATTTTATTTAACGATGCCCTGAATATGAATGTTTTTGATAAATGATGAAATCGGCAGGCGTATCAATACTTTTGTTGGTAATCCAACAGTTTACCAGTGCCTGTACGTTTTTCAGATTAACACGTCCCATTTCAGACTGAAAATAGGGGCTGAGATGGCAAAGAGCCTGGTTTGCAGCTGGTTTTTTGTAAAAATACCATACTTGGAGCCAATATGATCAGCTGCTGACCGAATATAATTGGAAAAAAGTAGCATAGTTTTGTGACACCTTGCTTAATGCAGACATCATCCCTTGCTAATTAATTTGCCATAAGCGGGAGGTTTCAGAACTCATTTAAAATGGCATAAAACTCTTTTCCGCTCGAAAATTCCTGGTTTAAGCCCTCCTAGGGCTGCTGGGATATGCATCATCATGTCATTTATTGAAGATGGATGCAACTTGACCCGTTGAATTGGGTGACAGCAAATTTTGCGAACCCTTGTGGTCACATGCATTGTTGCACTTGACATCTTCTGACCACGGATGAATCTCTTTTTTATGAAGTCCCTCACGAAATTGCTCCACAATGTTGTTGTGGATTCATGCCATAAAAATCTCCCTTTCCTCGGCTAGAAAATTTAATTAATGTTGTCGCACAATAAAAATTGTCGAGTGTGGCGTTGATTGCGAAAATTTAATGATAGTATTAAATCAGTTTTATGGTTTTATGAATCGTTATCAAAGTTCAATGAGGTGCTAAAAACAGTAATGGCTGAGAGTTAGATGGTCAACTACTGGTTAAGGGCTCTGCTATGAATCGTATCCAGCTGACCAGGTTTTATATTTATTGATCCTGTTTTCGTTATTCACTAAAACTATATGAAGTCGTTCAAACAAGTTAAAAACCTTTTCCATTCCCTGACAAGTACCCGCGGAGGAAGACATACACTTTAAACATTATTAGATTTTGGAGTATATAAACCGATGTGTTTGAATCTATTTCCAATCCCTGCGCGAGTATATACGATTTTATTTTTACAATATTTCATATACACAATTTAGTAGAGATTTCAATATTTTGGGGTGTATTCATCTCCAGTGATCATTTCTTGAAATAGCTTTTTGTTATATCGATCATTAAATATTAATATAACGAGAAAAAAAATATTTTATCAAATTACACAATAACGAATTGGCTTATTTGGACTGAATTTAAAAATATTGGACATCATTTTTACATGGAGTTTTGAGGGTAGCCCCTCTCGATATTTACTCACGGTTTATTGTTTCATGCTATGCTAGGGATTTATTTGGATTTTTCTGGAACTCAGCCATTTGAATTTCCGAGTGACTGGAACACTAACTTCACTACCTATGTTAAGTATACTATAAATTGTTTATGCATTGGTGTATAAAGTCCTGAGTGCCGTCGAGACTGTCGGCTCCAGAAAAGCACGATTGCTTGTTGTATTAGAAATCTCTAGTTTTCCAGCTTTGTGTCTTCGAGGGTGTATTAAAGGTAGCCAGATTTAATTCATCTTTGATACCGCAGGAATTGAAGGGTAAAAGCGTATTATTGTTTCGAAAATGATACTTGGATTTAATATAATCCAATGATTTTCTGAAAAGTGAATTTTTTGGGAGATATAATAAAAAAATATATACAACGAATTTTTCATTGGATTTTAAAAAGTTTTAATTTCAATTATTTGACAGAGTGAAAAGGGAAATAATTATATAAAGTCATCACTACGGGATAATTAACCAAGCTAATTAGCCGCAATGAAACCTCCAAAAAACAAGACACATATTAACTGCAGATGCCCGAGAGATATGGTCCAGGTAAGCTTAATACCTTTTAAAATAACTATGAACAGTGCTGAAAACTCATTATACTGAGGGATATTTAGCTTGTGCGTAATGGCAACCCATGCAATTAATAATTGATAACCAGGTCCATTGCACTGGGTATGAAACAGGACTTCGCTCCTGATTTCCTCACTCAAAAATGTAGAGCCAAGTGTAGACAGGACATACACACTACCTCTTTGTGAAAAAGAATAAAACAAATTACAACTACTGTTCGGTCTCAATTAAAAATAACGAAAAGCTCTTTTAAAAAAATGAAAAAAAGTGGCCATAGTTCCGGGAACCGGGAGACTGTAGGGTATATTTTGGTCCAATTGAAATCGACCAGGTTATAATTTTTAAGCTTTTAATTTCCCAAAAAGCGGCTGGACTCCAAAAACCCGTCGCGGCTAAGTGTAGCCTTCAGTTGCAAACTGTTCACTCGCCATTAATTCGAGAAACGTGTTTATTCATTTCCCAGGACTGTAAACATGAAACTTTTAGTATCCCCGGCATACCGGGCTACGCGTCCCGAGCATTCCCGGCCAAGTCAACATTACAAATTTCGTCGGGCTGTCAGAAAAATTTTCGCTATTGTGCGTTCGAAATAAATTACGGCTCTCGAACGCCTCACCGGTACGGGGAATCCGGGATCTAGCCGGCAACCCGGCTCCGATACTTGCCGACGTAAATGTAGTGCCACTGACTGTGGTTATAGTGGGCAGATGAGATTCAGACGCCGGGGGTACATGAAATCTTCATAAAGGGTTGGCCCATGCCCGAAACACCGCATCGGACACCCGGGTAGAAAGGACTTTCATGCCGGGTACATCACACCCGACGTGGAAAGTAATAAATTGCATTTTTGAACCCTTCCAACGCTATTCCACATTCCCTTAATTATAAATTGTAATTAATGCCCACATCCTTGGCTCGTCGTCACCCCTAAGATGGACGATCCGGAGGTGTAACTCTGGTGCCGGGTCGTTAGTTTTGCTCGTTGCGGTGGTCCGGCCGGAATCGTATAAAATCTGAATTACCACCAGGCCAGGAGTCGTCCAAACAAAACGTTGAATGTCAAGGGTCTGACGTGGTTTGTATGAAATTTTGGAGCTTTGCCCATCGCTGCAGCCGGGACAGATGTCAAGTTGCAGACAAATCGGGAATTACAGCCCGAATAGAAATGGGCTTGTGCAGCCCGGACAAAAGGCCACAGAGCGGGGAAGGTAACAGGTATCCGGGTCCATCCTTGCGCCTGAGGGTTTGTTCATTTAAAAGGCGGAAAGCGGTGCCCGGGAATGGCCCAAAGGCTGAGTTCCTGCCGGGACCCAAACCCGTCTCCTGCCTCTGGCGGACAGGAGCGATATGACACAAGTTAAATATTTGCTCAGATTAGCGGCGAAATGTTTTGATTTTCGAGAGGCCGGGTATTTCCACTTCGCGGGCAAATACGACGAGCAGGTACTGCTCTGTATAAAATCCGATAAGTTTATAGAAAATTCGCGAAAATAATTGGACATGCGGCCGCACTGGACTAAAATCGGTCCGAAATTAAATGGAATTTCACTGGTCGCAGTGGACTGGACAATTTCATCTCGATCCGATGATTCCTAGTGGTCACAACCATAAAATTATTGAAATTCCTACGAAAATTATTTTATTTTGCCTATAGTATGGAGTACCCCTTGCTGCGGGTATAACAATGGATAAAAGCATTGCTAAAACGAATGCAGTTAGAATTTGGCTAGTAATTAATAGGTTTATTTACAGCAAGGTTCACTCAGGTGGACAGGACATAGGGGAATCGGTTACCTGTGATATAGATCGATATTTTCAAATGATTTCCAAATTTCGCTGTGATAAAATCAATGCTTTATTCTTCTCACATTTATTGATCATTATCAGTTTTGAGGTTTATCAAAAGGGTAATTTCATGAAAGTCTTACTGAGGGCTTTTAAATACTTGAAAGATGCGTAACCAAGCTATTCGCAATGAATTTGAAATTTAACTTTAAATAAAGTCTATTGATTCTCTAGTATAATTTAGGTTCTACAAACAGAAATTTGTAGGTATTACTGATACTTTACGATCTGCGCTTAATAAGAATTTAAATAATTCTAAATTAGAGTAAAACTAATTTTGAAAAATGTTATTTAGTTATTTTAATTATATTTACTCAAAAAAAAAAATATATTGCATTTAAATTAACAGAAAACCTGAGCGAGGAGACTTTTTAACTATAAAAATAAAATTACAAAGAATAAAAACCAGGTCCGATTTTTCCAGTTAAATAAAAATTCTAAAAAAAAACACATTACCAACTTTGTTCGGGCCTAGAGTGCTAAAAATTCCCAAAATAGTTGTCCTTGGACAACCTCCGCCGACTCATTGGAGGCTAGTAATGTCCATTGATTGCAGAAGAGTCTCCACCACGTTTTAGGGACGCAATAATAGAACTCGAGGGAATGGGGGAAGAGGTCATCACCCAATTTACTTTCCATTAAATTAAATTTCTTTTTTAAAATCCCATTAACTTCTGCTGAAGACAAGGGCCATTAGCGAGAAGGGGCACTTTAATGAGATTAGCCGTATCGCGGGTACTATTGTTAGTGTTGACGGCACTCTAGAAAAAGGTCCGAACCCAAGAAGAGCAGGGGAAGTGAAAAGAAAATTGTTTATAAATCTGACGATTTGGAGAATTTCCTTGGTAGTACTTTTGGAAGTAGCACCTTTGCTACTTTTAATTAACATAATCGTCTTAAGATCTTCTGACAAAAAAACCGAGGAAAAGCTTGAAAATTAGTACAAGAAATACTTTTTGAGTGTTTCCCGAGAGTACGAAGAAAGTACTTTCATTGAAACCATTTGGAACTTGAGATCCTTAAATCTATCATCAGGACAATGGACACTTTTTACAATTTGATAAGAAACTGAGGTTTGCATTAATTTATTGAAATTACTTCAAAATTTTCTCAGATGACTTCTTTTGTCTTATTTTCCCACGGGGTAGCTCCCAACGTTAGGAAATGCCGCATTGACCTTTCAATCCATTGGATGATGTTTTCTTTGCTTTAAGTGGAAAATTTTCTTTTGCATACCCTCCCCTGACCCTTAATGGGGCAATTTGACGTTCTTCTATATTCCGGGAGTGGCATCCTGACGAAGTGTTTACACAACTTCTTCATCCCCCAGACGGCGACAGGATTCTGGGTAAAGTTAACAACGTCTTACAGACGAATGAATGGGCTCAATCATGTCCTTTGAGATATATCCCTTGGCCAACCTTCGTATCTTCTCGTCTTAGTCAGAGGGATCTGTAAGGGTAAAGGAATGCCTTTGTAGGGTCCCTTATATAAGAGCCCATTTCTCTTGGGAAAATGGGACGAAAAGCTCTTACTTTCGAAAAGGGGGAATTCCATAGAACAGGTCAGGCAGAAGAGAATTTTCCAACGAAATGCTCGAACCATACCGAAGGGTGGTTCAGTAGAAGCACATGGCTCCTATGGCACATGTCAACAGTCGCTCCCAAATGGGGAGTTGATAACTTATTATTTCGCTAGTATAGGTTTTGAGCATCCACTTCGATTCTCACTTGTTACTTATGCTGCTTTATGCTGAATATGAGCTTTTTTAAAATCTTTTGGGGACAAAAATAAAACACTGATATTTTCTTTTCAAGCCCCTTGAAGGAACTACAATTCATAAATTAAAAAAAGAATTAACTAACTAAAACCTAAGCTACTAATGAGATCAGATCAGTTTATCAGTTTAGAGATTTAATTTACTGTAGTATAATTAACTTCTTAGTAACAGATCGAAAATAATTTTAAAGAAAGTTGGTACATTTAAGACAAATGATCTAGGAAACTTATTTAAAAATATGCTCGAGATAAATACACAAATAATTTTTTAAAAATTTCAGCATTGAACACATTAAAATCATAACCTATATTAAATTACTTGATGTTAATTTTTTAAATAATTTTTAAAGAGACACTTTTAATTGAAGCAGATACAATCCAACATTTTTCCGTAAATATTGGTCGATGCTTTTAATTAAATAAGTGAACATTGCTTTCTTTCAGGTTTCGATTTCAATTTAATATACTGAAATATATCTTCTGAAAACACTATGCCAAATTATCTAAGGGATACTGAAACCAGTTCTACGGGAAGCTCCTTTTTTGTTAAAATTTACTATGAAACAGAAATGTCGACACTTTTCTAAATAAAAAAAAACGTTCCTGAAACATCGCTCATAGCAAAAACAAAAAGGGATTCCGGAAAATAAAAATGGGTTCGGAAAACATAGAAAATACCTGCCCGCCCACAGAGGACAATTTTCCTAATCCCCGACACGTAAAGTTTTTTGCATGTCGCCTCGAGTAAACCGTCCGTTCTATCCTGATGACACCAACGATGGACGTGGGCAATAGAAGGAAGTAAGGTATGCTATTTCCGGGTAGATCTCTGTCGTCCTTTGTTGTTGTCAACATCATCATCATGCTGATGTCCCACCAGCCTCCGACGTAGGGCCTATCAGACAGAACCGTAATAAAGGGCCAGGAAAGGATGTCTGTAAAAAAGTTGCTGAGTAAACCAATGAAAATCTTTCCAATCTTCTAGCAATTTGTCCTTCGAAGGATGCCACTGACAGTCGGACAGACAAATTGCTCCTTAGGATGCCGCACATAGCCCTTTCCCTTCATCGTCTTCATGGTCAACCAAAGCAGTTGGGATGATGCGGGACTCATTCGAATAAGTTATTACAGGACCTCGCATAAATTTTACAGGACTTTAAGGAGTAGAAAAAAGGAAAAGGAATTCGAGACATTGTCCCCTTATTAGACGTTTGCAGTTTGAATCGCAAAGAAGACCAAATTGACATAAGATGTCAATATTTGCTAAGTAGACCCTCGTCAAAAGATGCTCAGACTCAAATATAGGATCATTTTTGTCAGCTTCCTCCTTTCATTTTAATATTGGCTCTTTTCCCCCACTTTGGGCGTCTTTGTTTTAGGGATGAATTTGGAAGGACACGAGTGCTCGTCACTATGTCGAATCCATCCTGGATGCATGTGAACATATCTGGATACCTATGCGTAATTATTGGCCTGCAGTGTCATCAATGTCATTGCCAGGACGACAGGAGATCCTGTCGTTCATTGTGCTTATTTTGGAACGTTACTTTACTACTATACGTCGTATGGTGAATTGCGTCTCCTTTATTGTTTCTAGCCGATGTCAACTTGAATTGTTGGTTTGAAGGATGTTGTCCTGTGATAGCTCAGTGTGACAATGGGAAGTCGTGGTCATTGATGGCAGACGGTCTGCACATTTGAAATGTTTGCGACGGGTATTATGATATCTTAAGGGGGCCTATGATGTTATTAATAAACTAGGTTTGAGTCGGCCATAAAATCTAGCTATTTTGGCTCTTTACTCAGGATATTTATATTAATAATGAATGAGATAGAGACGACGTATGTTATAAGCATCCTATAAATTGTAACTTGCGGAAGTGGACATTCATAAAGACGCAACGTAAGGAATTCCATTATTATTTTTATATTTATCCACGAACTTTCTAGAGAACAATTTTAGTATAACTACTAGACTTTTTCACATGTAAATTTTAATTTTGCCTATATTTTTATATTTAAAGGTTACTGAATAATTTATCGGACAACACTGAATAAATGATTAGTGATAGTCATAATTCTGAATATTTCTAAAATCTTAGTGCAGAAGAAATTGTAATAACCTCTAAATATAACGAAGCAATGCAGCGTTTTGAATTTTATTAATTATATAGAATAACAACAATGAATGAATCGCTCTAATCCGATTTTACTGAGGATTATCTGTAGCTTGTAAGCACAATCCACTGTCCCAAATACTAGGGAGATTAGGACGCAAAGATCGATTAAAAGAAATGGAGGGTAGTTAAAAATTGCTACTAAGCTGCAACGACACTCAAATCAAAATGCAAGATGTTATTCATTGTTTATAGCATAGTGTGACGTGCCCGACCCTCTGCAGATTCGTAGATTCCCGCGGGAGTGCTGGGCTAGGTGCTATCAGTACTCAATCCCGATAATGGTCATGCGTTCTTGCAGATAGTGCTTGTGACGTGTTCTCGCCAGATAATCTTGCATTAATAGAACTGAAATTCCCTCTGAGTTTGTTCTTATCTTGGTCTACATGAAATCAGATTTCCATTCCCGCAAACGATGGGATTAGGGTATTTTTGCATAATGATCCCCGGCTGGAACTTCTCCAACGTGGAATGGGTTTCTTGACGCCTTAACTGAAAACAAACAAAAATTTCGCAAATGGAAGGGAAATAACCATCATTTTTGTGAAAATTAATGAATTAAATTCAAAATGGATGCTATTAAATATTAAAACATTAAAATTTTATAAACATTTAAAAATATTATAAAATCTCATTTAATAGCTTTTCTTCGTAATAAAAAACAAGTAAATAGACAAATGAACAAACTTACACACACCCTGTGTTTTGGAATATAAGCAGTATACAATGAACGCTATTAAAAATATTAAATTTTTTAGTTTAATTTTAAATTTGTTTTCGAAAATAAGAAATTAAAAAATTTCAAAAGTTATTATTAATTTTTCAAAAAGTAAAACTATACTTCCTTTTTTTACTTTATTTCTCTAAATTTTCATTTAGAAAAAATATTGTCTATATTTCTTTCAAATTATATAACAAAATGACCGTGAAACATTTAAAAATACAATAATGGCTGTGCAAATTTCAGAACTCGATAAAATAGCTACGCTAGCCCTTAAATCAACTAAACCCTTGCCCAGGACTCCATTTCTACCCCTATCGCCATGTGAGAGTATTTTTCATTACATCGCAATTGTGAATAACATCCCGATCCGTGTATCCCGCAGAGCCAGATTTCATGTTTTTATGATCCCATAAATGCCAGGAAATACGTCGCTCGCTACGCAATTAATCCACTTAGAGGGTGCTACTACAGCCGTCGCAATAGTAGAGATTCCCGGTGTTCCCACTTCCTTAAGTATAGAGTCAACAGAGTGCTGGTCACCACCTAACCTTTCTATTGACTCCTCGCGGACATTATTCCCACCATGTTAGCAAAGACCATGTAATCATACCCGATAACGACCATGGAAATCTGAGAAGGGCGTTTCATCTGCACTCAGACTTGGTCAGGTACGGGGACGCGTTCCCGAATGGCAAATAGAAAATCCGCTCACAATTCAATTTTATTAGTTTTGCTTTCCCCGGACAGTCGGCACCTAGTACAAGTCGCGAAGCACATGTTGAAACATCTGCAGAGGAAAGAATTAATATTTGTAGAACATGTCCACTACATGGACCACCTTCTGGTTCTCGGGAATTAGATTCTAGACCTTCCTTAATCTTTTCTATCCATTCTTCTTACTTTAACAACAGGAGTTAAGGATTAGTATGTGCAAAAATTGTCTACCACCCATTCATTGGGATGCGGGTACCCCGAGTACGTTCTAATAGAATCGAATCCTGCTACTGTTGCAACAATGCAGGGATCACATGGGTAGCATGAAAAATCATCGGTCACGGCTACTGTTTGTACTACGTGCCGTAACGAATCCGCATAGAATTACGTTGCATACGACCGGTTTAGGGATTGAAAATTAACTGGGATAGGCAAGGGTTTCCTGTAGGATTTAAAATGGCGCAACTTCACGCATTTTGGAGATCCCTAAACGCATGCTTACAGCCTGTTTTGCTTTGTATGATGAATTGTTAGATGTTTAAGCAAATATTGACCTAGGCCATATCGTCGAAACCACTGAAAACACAGTGGATTCTCCTCGGCTCCTATGTCCACCTCACGTAACAAGAATATTTTGCATTCTTAGGAAAAAATTGCATTTCAATTATAACAAAATTGTACAAAGTCATCGTGCTTTCATGCAGTCGCACTAATAAATTTTGCCTTCCAAAAATACCCAATTTGAAAACTATTTGTAAAAAGTAGTAAACGTCTGCAGCTCCCTTTAAGCTGTAATTGTGATACGGGGCCACCTTGTCACCAAGAGCTCCAAATGGAAGAATTATGACGTGACAGGGACCATTAATCAAGTCACTAGTGCTCCCAAAATTGTTTACTGGGCCCTTTTGGAGCCCAGCTGAAAAGCTAGCTCGCGAGGAATTTTAACAAGACCCCAGATGATGCCGTCAAGCGGGGGTGAGCTGGTTGGGAAGACTCCAAACCCAGAATTGGATGGTCCCTGAGAAGATTTGTTAGAATATACTTCTATTTGTATGTCTGTCTGTCTGTTTGTTTGTCTACTGCTCGCGACTCTGGGATTCCTCTGGTCCTTGACTTGTGACATGCATTCGGCTCGATGGATGGTCTGCTAGACAGCGCGTGGTGACAACATAAGGCGCTGCAGACAGGTTGATAACAATTAGTGAGGCGCAGCTGAGTGCGCTCTCATTTGTGGACGCTTCCATTGGTCGCTTTGCAATTCGATTGGCACGGGGACATGGCGCCTTCTGTATTTCAGGCACGTACTTTCAAGGCGAAGCCGTCTACTGCTGGTGCAGTGTAGACATCTAGTCGACAGAAATGAATTAGCGGTTGAAAGTTGAAAAATTCAATTCCTTCAGTACGTCGTCAATATCATCTATTCAATTTTCTTCAAGAATATTCGCAAGACAAATTCTATTCTTGTGGTCAAGACGGGTGGATAAGAGGGCTGCAATTTTAAAGAAAGAAAACTACTTAAAATGCTTAAAATTACTTGAAGAGCTTCTCTGAGCCTTGAGCCCTATTTCTAAAATAAAGAAATTAATAGTCGGTTTTTTGTTTTTATTTTTTGATCATACTAAAATAAATTGCAGGAATGGGTCATATTATTGTTTCTCTGAAAAACTGGAATACGATTTGATGTTATTCTTTTGGAAAGAAATTCTTATCCAATTGCAAAAGATGCTGACTAAGATTCTCAAAAATGTGGGACATGGTTCATATGCGCGTCCTGTTCATGGTAATAAGCCAAAAGGATTTCGACTCGCGCACAGGAGTTTTCGTACCATATTTTTTTGCATTACTTGCCCAAATCCTATCTTCTCCAAAATTAGTAAATAAGCTTTTTTGTTCGTTAATTAGTTCATATTTTTACATAATTTACGTAGTTTCTTTTAAAAGTATTTCGTTAGTCTTGGTTAGGAAAACTTTCCTTTTATTTGAAATTAAATTAAAATTTGGAAAAAGAAAAGTTTTATTTCTGAATAGTTATCGCCTTTTAACCGAAGAGCCCAGTTTTTTAAATCAAAAAAATGAAAAATATAGTACAAATAAAATCAATTTTGTGTTTGGTTTGAGATGTCACCATTTTAATTTTAATTTAAAAAAAGTAAAAGTAGAAGTACTTATTAAATTTCAATTAAAAAGGAAAAATTGAAATTTAATTTGTGCGCAGAAATTTCTAGCCGGTACCCACATCGAATCTTTTGCGGAGTACTCCTGTAAAAAGGTTCCTTTGTTCGACCTTTTTAAATCTCATCAAAGCAAAACGTCCCTTTTAACTTCTTTTTGACATTTAATTTCATTCTTCAACTTCCGTGTACAAAAGGTGAAATTGAAATAAAAAATAAAAAAAGAAACGAGAAGCGAAAAAAAAGTTTTCGCTTTATTTCAGAGGGTAAATTGTTCGTATTCGATGGTGCTCCCCATCAGTGACGGTAATAGTGGCCGACATGCTTTATCAATTCACTTCCCGTGGAAAAAAGCATTCTATGAACTGCACAAATACGAAAATTAACTTGTAGACCACTCAATCGACGAGTAGAACTCCAAAAAATAATGAAAAAATTGAATAAGTTCCTCTTAAGATTAAATAAGTTTGGGAAATCACTTGCTTCTTTACTTTAATTTAATAGTAGCTCTCATAGGACGTTCTGATAAATGTTCCCAAGACTGAATTTATGGCAACAACAAATCCACTCGTTTAATATATCATTTTTAGTCAGAAAAACAAAATAACTTAGAACGTACCTGGGTCGTGTAGCCAATCGTTATTGAGGTGGTTCCGACCCCAATTAGGACTCTGTACCCTGCCGGTAAATCCTATAGGAAACTTAAAGCCATGCAAGACCTTATAATTGCCACTATGCACATTCTGTTGCACGTGAGTGGCATGCACCTGGGGAAGCCACTACCTTGCAGTTTAATTAAAACCTTTTGTTGTTGGTTTCAATGTTGTTTTCCCAGCGGATCTCAATCAGCCCTCTGGAGCTGGAACTGATTCGTTTGTTATGTTATTCCAGAAATTTTAGACTGTACAGGAGCGAAGTAGAATGTGCCGCAGCGAAGTAGAATGTACCTGTTCGATTTCTTTAATGTTCTTTAGCTTTATAACTTACAGTTGAAAAGGTCCTACCGGTCCTTACAATTGCTAACTAAAACTTTCGCCTAATGCTAGTTCAGCTACAAACCAATTTTATACACCCCCAGATGATTTGTCGGCTTTTCTTTTTCCAACTAAGAGGTTGATGGTTTATTGCAGTTTTCATTTTACCCAACCTTCGTTCAGAGCCAGAACCCTTTAGCCCTTTTTCTGCAAAATATAAAGTTCATTCAACAACGTCGTTGTCGTTGTTGTATTCATACGGTGGCTGTAGCAACTTTATCGGATCCACAGCCGCTCTTTTGTGCCTTCGCTTTGTTGTCCCAAAAACATGCAGCACCCCTTGCATTTTTCCCTGGATTCAGGATTCATTGATTCCCGGTTTCCCGGTGGAGTAAAAAGAGTTTGTTCGTTTTGTTTCTCTACATTATTGCCGTAGCTATCCCACCGCTCATGTCCTTGGGTCCTTTGGATTTTTTTATATTGTATGCTATAGTGGAATATGGGCAAAGGTTCTGGCTAATTGTAAGGAAATGCCCCGGAAATTTTTATTGCACAAGTCTATAGTTGAAAATTTATGGTAGCCAAACCACTTCACTATGTTCCCGGGTGGACGCGTAGGAATAGCTTGGAAATTTTTTTTTTTTCAATTAGATACACTGCGACAATGGCGGTGAAAGTGTAGTTCTGTGCAAGGAGTTTTAGGCTAGTGGTCTAGACTGAAAATATTCCAATTTTCACTTCTGTTTCAATTTCAAGGACAGTTCATTTATCCTCCCTTAGAATAGACCTGCATGTGGTCAGGTCTGGTAATTGTCAGTGTATAAATGACACTGGTGATAATGAACAAATTTCATTTCCATTTTAAATGGACGAAAAAGTTTTTCATGGGTTTTAAACGATGCATATAAAGTTGGGTTAATTGTTGGCTTCGAACATTCTTGGATTAGTAGACTTAGTCTGTAAAAAAAACGAAGAAATAAATAAACTATCATAGCAAGAAAAGGCAATTTAAATTAGATTTTGAGCTTTTAGATTGTTTTTAGTTTATGGCCGCGATCCCTATTAGTTAGTAGTGCTAGTAGTTTATCTAGTTCTGTTTCAGCCACTAACTCTTCTGTTTGAGTTTTTTGTCGGAATATTAAAAAAATGGTATTATTAAAATTGCATAGTATTCGATAATAAAAATTAACTAACGATATGGCTGTAATATTTAAAAGGTATGTGCTTAGAGTCCTAACTCCAAGAAGTCTTTTATTTTCTAGAAATGTTCACCTGTTGACAGAGAGGGTTTCTTTTTAAAATCTAAATGGAAAATGGGATACTAAAAACCGATCCAGAAATAGACACTAGACATATTTGGAATTAAAGAAACATTTTTCTATTTCCGATAATTAATTTGATGAAAATATACTTTTATTTGAAGCTTAAGTAACAACGTGGGATCCCGTGCTGCGGGGATGGGACGCCATTAAGTGTTATGCAATTTTACGGATAAATGGCATGACTGCACGGGATGCTGTACGTGCTGGAGCAAATTTACCGTGCTCAAAATTAATTAGCCTCTTGAGGGAACTAATGAGGTGTTCATACAAACATCCCTGGTCTCTTGCTAGCTTCAGTTGAATAATTTACGCGTCTGTTTGGGACTATGCTGAACGGTGTAAGCTTATCCCGAAGGACGAGATGATGATAAATACGACACCGACAGGGATGGATGTCCGACTCGCAATTACCCGGTAAAATCATCAAATTTTAATGCATTGCCCTTAAGTCAACACCCCATCCCTAGAGTAAAACTTTAAAAACATTATCAACTTTATTGAGACTCATCTTCATTTTTTTGTTAGATTTAGTTTTTTTTTTGTCGACAATCAATTATAGCAACAAGACGTTAAATGAGTCGCACTAATTAAAGCCCGTCCAGCTAATTGCTTCCCATGGCGCGGCAAGAAATCAAGACGAAAATGGCCTCATCAAAATGCATTAGCTAATTTCATATGGATTAAGTCCAGATCTTATTAAGAATATTAATCTTGAACGTTTCTTGCGCGACTTGCCGAGGATGGGCTCACATGTTGCTCACACATGTGTCCCTCGGGATACCTAGGGACTGTTATCTCTTTCCAGTTTAACCGAGAGGCGCACGCCGGATGCCTGTAGCTTTGATCAAAACAAATTATTTAGGACACCTCCCTGTCGTCATTAATTTTACATGGAAAATCCGGTGTAATAAAATGCTCGTTTTTGATGATGATGAGCTCAGGAAAATCTTTCTCCTCCTTTTTATCTCCCCGAAAAGATTGTCCTTTGTTGCACTTTGGCATTTGCATTAAGAAGACTATACTTTATACTATAAAGGTAATAAAAAAAATCAATTTATTTTTCCACTATTAAATATAAAACTTTTTTATTTTTTTAAACTAAAGAAAGATCTTACCTAGGATTTTTAATTTTTCATTTCTTTTTCTTTAGAAAGAGGTTTCTTATTAAACAGGACACAATAAGTATAATAAAATTATAATATAATAAAAATATAGGTTTAAAGAAATAATTTCCGAGACTAAACGGATGCAATAATTTTCAAAAAAATGATTGAGAATAAAATTGCTTCTTGATAAAAATTGCAAAAGCCCTTATTTTGTTAAATTTCTAGTGTTTTTTAGAAGTCCCCACCGTTATTAAATTAATAGGCTTTTTCCTTAATAAACGTAGGATTATATTTGTTTCCTATGTTAACGTGAAAAATAAAGTAATTTGAAATTCACTTCATTTATTGAAAAGTATTATTTAATAAATAAAAATAAAATATAAATCTAGTTTACTGATTTCCTTTAAAATTGGTTTATAAATAAATGAATAGTTAACTTATTAATTTAAAAAATGGATCGAAGTAATTTAGATATTAATTTTAGATTTTAGATTATTTTTATTAATTTTGTTAAAAACTTTTTTAATCTGAATTAGTACTTTTCCTTCAATTTATAATTATATTTTTGTTTTTAAATACGAAACTGTATTTTATTCCTTCTTAAACAAAAAATTACTGTCGGCACAAATATTCCTGTTGCGTTGTAGTATATCTTCTCCCACTTAAAAAATATGTCCAAAAGTTATATCATCGTATAAATTGTCGGAGCTACGAAAACTTTTTGTAGAGTCGCACAATGGATCCAGTTCAAGATAGTTTTTGAGACACAGGAAAAAAATAATACGGGAGCGGACATAAAAATCGATGGAACGACCATGGATTCCACAATTTCTATCTCCGCCTGGGAAGTCTTTCAGGGCGGGAATTCAGTTCGTTTTTTTTCTTTCGAGACTTTTATTGGGTCCTTTTATTTACTTGTCAGGGTCCTGAGGGACCAACTTGCCCCATAAAGACGGAAACTTTCGATTCTTTTTTCAGCCGGCGGCGCGGATCAGTGCCTATTAAAAAAACTTAAGTGAATTCTAGTGAGTCCTTAATACAGGGTCTAAAGCATAGCAGGATGCTTATGAAAATGACAACTAATTCTAGTGAAAATTTATATCCATACCGAGGTGGCGACAGGATCCCTCCCGCAGATTCCCGCCGAAACGTGCTCATCCCTCAAGAAGCTTTCTGGGGAGGTAACGAAGTTCTCGGGGGCGTCCAACTCGAAGAAGACGGAGGCATCATGGTTTTCTTTCTCTTGAGAATCCCCGGTTTTGATTTGTTTTTAAAGGGGGAGCGAGGCGAGGGCCGACAGACAGACCACAGGGATAATAAGTTCATAATCTCTTTTTAGTGCTTTCCAAATTACTCCAGAAAAGTTTTTATTATTTGTTATCACTCCATTTTAAGGTATCCTTTGCTTTTGTCACTTTTATTGCACTAATGTGGTAGATGAAATTAAAATTTAATTACTATTTAATTAATATGGTATAGAAATGCTTAAGTAGTAGTAGTAGTTTTGGCAAAATTTGACACAGCAATTTTATATACGTCTTCTTGAACTTTTAAAAAAAATGAAAACGATGAATCTTTTTATCCGTCCCAGCAGAGTTTTGTCCTTACTTCACTTTTTATCCCTGAAAATTGTAGAAACCTCATATTTCTGACCCACAGTATCATTCGTTCGAATATTTCGTTGTAGGTGTTGTCACCTCCCTTCTAAATTAAACGAAGGCGTTTTGAGGGAACAAATTGCTTCGTGCTTGATGGAGTAATCCCTGGCTTCCGTCCTTTCGGTGTCTTTTATTAACTGGGCAGTCATTGCCCAGGAGAGTAGGGAAAATTGGAAAATGCCAAGAATCCCCTAGAAGAAATTTTATTAGGGTGCTTTTAAGTGGTTTACGAGGAAATTTTTGCGTATCCAAAAGGGATACATGGGGCAATTGTGGAATACCTTTTTCTTCAGGGTTAACAATAACTAGTCGGATCTCTGGGTAGTAGAGAGAATAGGTTAAGTTATGTGCAATACGTCCGAAGGGACATAAATGGGAAATCACAATAGAACACCTACAACGGTTAACGGAAGGAAGAAGATATTTTCGTCTATAGAAAGACGTAAGAAATATCTTCTGGCACAAGAAAAAAGGTTCTACGGAAAGCCAGTCAAACGTGTGACACCTCGAAGGTACTGATTCACCTGTACACGGCAATATCATTTTGTGGGGAGAAACTTAAGAAGAAGGGATTGTAGAGATGTACCGTGCGGCGACGACGGAGGAACCATTTCCGTCACAATGTTCTCCTCTCTCATGTTAACTGATTGGAAGTAACCGTGCGGAGGTGGATACCTTCAAAATCTCATACGACGTACCTGCCGACGACGGGTGGTGGCGCCAAGCAACCGGAGATTCCTGGAACTGATTTTAAATCCCCAAAAGGGCGTCAGGCTATAATAAATACACCTGGGGATACCTGTGGATGCCACCCTACCTTTTGTACCGTTTTTCATCCCTTTTGTCCCCGGTGAGGGTTTCTCCTTCGAAAATGCTTCATTTTATTTTACAAATCTGATTATTACACCTAAGTTGTTCCATAATGGATGGCTGTGACATGGATGGTGGGGTTGGAAGATGTTCTTGAAGCATTTACTTTAAAATTAGGAATTATTCAGTAGAACGGAAAGAAGTGTAAAAAAATAGGCTTATTGTAAAAGTGACAATATGTAATTTATAAAACTGGTAGATTTTTTCCAGATAAATTTAACTATATAGGAAATATAATTATTCCTAAACCCTTTCCGCTTCCAAGCACACTAGTCACCTGAAATGAAGCAAATTACTCCTTTGGTGGCAAAAACTCCTTCGGGACCTACTTATAATATTTAGCTTGGTCTGGAGAGCTGCAGCAAAAATTGCTGTCCTTGGGTAGCAGCTGTAGCTAATGCACATAACATGTCTGCAGTGTAGAACCACTAAATAGACGTGAAATAAAGTTGCTGAAAAAAAAAAACTATTTAACTTGTGGTCACAATGTGCCACTAAAGGAGTTTGCGGGAGGGCGTAAAAAAGTCACAAAGTTTTGCATGCATCGACCATAGGGTGCTAAGCAAAAAGAATGATTACAGCCAGTCTGGGCTGCATTGCAGGGGGCAAGAGCAGTGTGTGGTCCAAATTATTCCACAGGATATTGGGCAGTGTCCTTTGGTGGAATTACAATCAGCTCATGATGGTTTTTAGGGGATACTCTTGATGATGTGAAGAGAAGCTATTAACATTATAAAACGACCAATAAGCTTTAAATTGTATATGCTGATTATTACACACAAGTTTAAAACATTATCGCATTTATATAAATTTAAAAAGCAATTCAAATTTGTACAAGTTTTACTAAAGACTACTACTACTAGATTATCAAACTCTTTTAGTAAGATCACTTGACTTTTTTCCAAATAAAAGTCTGCTGAAGCTAAAAGTGTCCAGACATTTTTATATGAGGATTTTGTATATAATTCTCTAGATTTATAAGGACCTTATTCTATAATACAACCAAATCCTCAGTCATAACTGATAATACTCGTTCAGATAAAAAGCTAGCTCTTAGCCGCAATCTCTTGCAAGTTAACCCCATTGTTGGGATAAAATGCTCAGACCATACTTCTTCCTGTAGACAAAAGAATCTAGACTTTACAGTGAGTTTTCCAGCCGGATTTTTCTCCGAAGAATGGATTTAATCCACATTCATGAGTAGTCATCAACAGAACCCCAGCGAGATTATTTTTCAACATTCTAGACAACACGGAGCAGAGGATTTATCGTGGCCATGTTTGATTAATTTTAGCGTGTATGTGCTCTACGGGGAAATCTCAATCCTGGGAGTTGAATAACGCCCCAAGGAATTCTGAAGTAATTCCAGCTACTGCTCTTCTAACTTTCAGGCGTGAACAAGAAAGCATCATCAGGATGGCACGAAAGTTACCACCATTTCCTATTTTTTAGTATCATTATTTTGTCGTGTTTTTATTTTTATAAGTGAAAATGATTTTAACACTAATTTTATAATGATCAATTCTGTAAGGAATGCAGAATTTTATATTAATTTTTGATGAATGGTGTAATTTGACATGTTTAAATAATTTCCCTATTTTAATTTAGTTCTACAATCTAATTCTAATTTTACCCTGTATAATTTATAAATTTGAAGATTTGAACTTCTAAGATTGTGGTTATATGCTGTACCCAAAAGTATTAGATTACCATTTTTGAATCGACCTCATTTAGCACGGATTCCCCTTACTAGGCTAAGAATTTGCTATAAAATAGGCCAATCCAGAAACTTTGGCGAAAGTCGGAGCTGTGAGCTTATATCGTTTCCCTGAGCGACAACGGTTGATGACGGGTGTCGGGTACCCGGAACTACGAAACTGGGAAAATCCGATAATTAGATAATCCGAGGCAAAGGCGATAAACATAAGCCCTACGCCTTATTGGTGAGTCCTCACCCGGCGCAACATTACTGAATCTAGTTTAGCGCCTACCGACGGTTCCACGCAAGGTTTTAGGAGGTACATCCCAGCCGCCCCGAAAGTTTCTGCAGCTAAAATCGGCAAAATGTTTCTACGATTCTGTCGATAGTCATGGTTATGAATAAACGAAAACATATGGTGTGGGATCGGGAAGCTATAAAATGCTACCAGAATTGCAATCCCTGTGAAAGATAGGCTTCTGAAAAAGGGATCCCTTTGCGTGATGTTTCGGGTTTAATGGTCGTGTTGACCTAGTTAAAAAATTCTACTAAAACTACGCTAGTACGGATAGGAATTTGGACTCATAATTAGCCTACCACGTTAGAATTATTTGGCACAAATTTTCCCTAATTATTAAAGCTATTTTTAATCTTTATTAGTACCTTTATTTTTATTTTATCCATAAAGCAATAATCCACTCCTACTGACTGACTTTTTGGTATTCTTGTCTGCTGCCTCCAAGATTAATCTTTAAATTCCTTCTGACAGCATAGTTAAATGAAAAGAGCAAAAAAAAATTTAAAAATAGCATTTTTCTAAATTGTTGGCTTTTCGTTGATACACTTGGGGCTTGAATAGCTCTAACAAGTCCTGGCTGGTTAAGTAGTTGTTTAGAATGTAAAATACAGAAAATAGAACTCGGCATAGGGAATATGGTCTTTCTGCCGCCGATAGCCAGTTGATGTCTTGTGAGACAGCCAACAGATGTTCTGACGAGCCAAGTCAAATGTACTACGAAATTGGAATTTAAGTCATAAATCTTTAGGCAGCTGGCTTTCTACTTAATTGGGCCCGATTAGCCTAGTTAATCTCCTTCTCTGTCTTATCGATTCCATCCTTTGACTAAGCCCGGCCCAAGCGAATCAATATTTAGGGACTTCCTCGAAATGGTAATTAATTGCCCGGATATTTCCTGTAGAATTACATCAACTACTTCAAGGATTCTTTCACTTTGCGTCATACCGCAGAGCTTTGAATAATGGACGAGATTTCCAAGTTAGGTCGGGTGTGTTACTGAGCGCTAGTATGTGCATATGTGGACAACAATGGAATGGCCTGATGAATTATGAATTGTATTCGATTCGAGGAATATTTTTGAGAATTCAAAGTTATGAAAGGTAGAGAAAATGCTTCAGTTCTCGTAGCTATTGTAAATTTTAATTAGTTGCAACAAAAGATCTATTCAGATAGGTAAAATTTCTATACCGCAGCCAAGAAAAGACGTCAATTATTAAAGCAGACAGCAGATTTTCTCATATAATGCTTATATGAAATATGAAATACGATTTAATATATATGAAGAAAATTACATCGCTTTAAAATTAATAAACCAAAAATTTTATTTCAAAAAATTACAAAAACAATTTAAAAATCAGTGCGTTAAAATCTCCTAATCTTAAATTTTATAATAATTGAAATTTGATACCTCTGAAATTATCATCCACCGTAATCAAGTCATAATTGGGAATGAATCTCATCCCCTTAAGCTCACTTTATCCAAATGAAACGGAGCTGGAATCCTGGAGGGTCAAAACGTGTCTTCTTCAACGTTGACTTTCCTTTCGGGCCGTAGTCGAAGAAGACCCTTTTTCTTGGTACAATTCCAATATCCGTCCACAAGTGTAATCCGACCGTGCCACCCGTCCAAAATGGCCCCCATAAACTTTATATCCCCTATGATATCTCTCTATTGAATTTTCAAAAGTCATCGCTCCAGGAGGATACCCGTCATATACCAGCACTGGGCATTTCTAACCCTCTCGAGTTATGAAATAAACGACCCTGATGGGACTAAGGTCGCTTCCAGAGCAATAAAGCATCTTCAAGTGACAGATGAACTCACTTAAAATAGGTTACAGCGTCTGCAAAGACCTTCTTGGCATCCCAATAGTATCCCATTCAATTTCTGGATAGAATCTTTGTATGAATTCAATAACTCCCTCTGTTTTATCCAGGAAACCACGCGCCGCCCTTTCAGACGGGATACTTCAGGCCACTGCAATTGTTCCCGGAAACCCCAAAAAAAAAAAAAATTTAAAAAAATGAAATATCAGGAAGAATCGCATGTGCACGTTATTTTTGTGCCTATGAGGTCCTGGGTATCTGTTCCTACCTATTCCAGGAACACGTCTCCGCTTCACTAAACTCCCTCATCTACTGGCAACTTTTCAATTTTCGTGTGCTCCTAGACTCAAGCTAAAAGGAAGTAACTTTTTTTTTATTCCTGAATCCTCTTCGGCTTGCAGGGAAAAATCCTCTTGGAGTTCGAAGCGGAAGAAGGAAGGGACACCGGGCTGCGACATTCATCTGAAGAAATATCTTCCGTCGAATTTGTATTGATAAAAGATGAGATCCCAAATTAGAATTCGACTCAGCCGGATTTCTAGAATCTTCTGGATCAAACTCTGATATCCCAGTTATTTCGACGATGTAAATGAGCAAGGTACTGAAATAAAATAAAAGTCATTATGCTCTCTAGTGAAAAAGCGATCCTGGCTGACCTGGATTTTAAAGTGAATTTCTCATCTACGGAAGAGCAACTTCTCTCATTAAATATTCGTGATGATTTTCAACAAGGGAGGGAGGGATCAACAGTTTAAGAAAAATGTACCTACTTTCGAAAATTTAGCTTTTTTCTAGGTCATAATTCCTCTAGCAGATTTTAAGAGGAGCGATTTAAATGTACAGGCAACTTGCTGCTGAAATAAAATCGGGTGAAAATTTAGAATATTGCTTTTCTGTTAATTTTACCAACATCAACTTCGACGATTAAAGAATTAATCCCAAGATTTTAGCTATGCATTCTGCGAGTGTCTTTCGAAGGATATTTAGAAGTATTGTATTTGGTCATATAAAATATCATTTAAATGAGCTCTCTTTAAACATTTTAAAACAATTGTTTTTAGAGTGTTTTGATTGTGATATTACAACTAATTTTTCCCACCATCCGACCCAAATAACCCTATAATTTTGGAAAAAATAATTGACAGCAGTAGAATAACGAGAGTAGATTTTAAATTAAAATAAATTGATTTTAAGACACCAAGTCTATTGACCTAGAAACATATATTCCTTTTTCCATATTCCTTTTAAATAATAAAAAGTCATGAATACACTTAATGTAATTAATTTTCCTCGCAAAGAATATCGTTCAATTTGGTAAAGTTGTACGAAAATTCAAATTAATTAGATACGATTCTCGTGTTACTTTTCGAGCTTTCTTTCACAGACCATCGCAAAAATCTCCTCTGACTGAAAGTGGTCCGCGAAACGTGCGAACGGGTAGATTCCCTGAATTACGACATTTCTCCATTGTCTTAACCTGAAGCACTTAAAAGTACCTCAAAGCCTTACATCTTTCTTCTTAGTGCTTGACTTCTTTCTATCTTAGTCCTTACCAGCGCCCCATATTAGATCCTCGTTTGAAGAACAAACAGCTCACCAGTCCTTGGCGATCGCTTTTTTGCACTCTATAGCTTGATTCCGACTGAGAGAGTGGAAGCAACAGATCCTGAGGGATATCAATTTTCACATATTACAGTTCTTGGCCCACGAGATCCAGGGTTGAATCGAAACCTCAAACGATTTGAGGGCCTAGTACCCACGCGAGATCCTAATCCGATTATCTTTAAAGTGGAGCTCACAGGAAGGTGATGCCGTAAACTTACGTGTATAAAGCGAACGAAAAAGGCATTGTACCCGTCCGGGAAGACCGGGACGCCAAAGTGGATTGTCTGGAGTCTTACACCGTCTGCTCGCCTGCACTGTCGGTAATGGTCTTCTGTGTTTGATTTTATTGGGAAAGTTCGCTGGAGTCACTTAGATTTTAAAAAGCGGATTTCGTTTATTGCTCCTGGTAGGGCTCAGCCGCATTCCCATTTCATCCCGAGCCCCCCGTGTTTCTGGTATCTTGTCGGCGGAGTCAGCTCCCACTAGCGATGCAAATTTAATGGAAGAAGGACTCTTTAGTGGGAGCACAAATGCTTTGATCTGATCAGGAAAGTTTAAGGATGCGATGATAGTTTTAATCCCATTTCGCGGCTCGAACTAAAAGTTTTGATTGGGGTTAACCATCGGGTTCATTATTCCGATGCATTTTACGAAATTTCTAGAAAATTGGATTTACTCTGATGCCCCTGATTTTGGTCTAGATGTTTTGGGATGTTGGGTACCAAAATTTGGAAAAGTTTTTGAAACTTTTCTAGTATAAAATCTATACGAAATATTGTAGAGAATGTTTAATCTCTAAATGAAATATGTCGAAATATAAATTTTAAAAATTTACTGTCATTTAAAAAAAGAGGTTATTTTATCCAAAATGCTTTTTTTTAATTTTGACCTGGATGGGACAGTCTAGAGTGAAAAATTTATCTCATTTTCAGAGTTAGTTTTAGAAATCAAAACCTTAATTCTCAAGTATGGAGAAAAATATGAAAATGATTCTTGGGTGGTCTATCAACTCTTCATTTAACTCTCGCCTCAAACCAATCAAATTTAGATAAAGAATTTCCTTTCTAAAAGCGTCTATTAAATCAAAAACTTGTTGATGTCAGAGATAAAAGTTGTACCTCTACATGATGTGTAGTAATCAAGGTAAAATACCTGAAAAATCCGTCGGCGACGATTGCTGCAAAGTGCAGCATTAGGCGCGAATGGCACACTTAATTAAAGTGTCGACGATGGATTCAACGACCTATCGGGTGACAATTGTACACAATCGATTAACAAATTGATGCCATCAGACTTCGACATCCGCTGCAAGACGTTAAACATGGAAAAAAAAAGGTTGGTCCAAGAATCCGCCAAGACAACACCAGCCCGCATAAATCTCAAGATACATGGGTGAGGTCTGTCTTAGTCCGAACAACAGATTTGTGGTTGCCGGGACATAACAGGTGTTTTACAACTGTCTTTCAGCTCATTAGGGGTTCCAACCAGGATCCTACACTTGAGTCTATAATATTTATGTCAACACATTTTAGACGAACCTTTCTTAATCAACTTCGAAGGCGTAAGACGTTGTGTTTATGAGCTTGTGTGTAGGTCGATGCTTCATAGCTTCATTTTGTGAATACCGACATGACGGACATCTTCACCTGACCGCACGTCTGAAGTTGATTCTTTACCTGACCTCAAGTGATTAAATAAAATTAACCGAATAGAAAATCTTTAGAAATTATGATTTTGCTTACCAGAAAATATGTACCTTAAAATGAGTTTTATATACTTAAAATGACATAAGTATTTTTTAATTAAAATTACTACTTTTAATCAATATAGAGATTGCTGCATAAAGGCCAAGTGAAAATTATTTCTGGATACTTAAGTCTCTGGCCATGATCACCAACGAATTCGACCCCATTTGGACATCGCACAGTCTCAGTACCACTATAGAACTCGGTTCGATCAATAATGGAATTTTATGAGAGGCCATTGGTCCGCTTGGGCGTACCTCAATTTGCTAAGTGACTGATTTTTTATTTATAGGTCTACAGCTCCGTTTCGGAATGATTCAATTGGAGCAAATGGATGTAGGTTCCTATGAGAGCCTGGGACTGCTATTTGTGGTGGTCATATTCGTAATCGGATTCCTGGGAATACCCCGGAAAAATTGTGATGTACGATTAGTCCTAAAGGTGAAACCATTTTGTTCATGGTTAGAAATACTATTGTACTACGTTTAGGCTTCAGACTAGGGAGTTACTACTCTCTCTATGCAACCAACGAAACTGAGCAATTGAGTAATGGAGCTATTTATCATCTTGTACTACTTTTTACACCCAGCAGGAGTATGCTATGATTTAGTAGCACTTGTTGGATCCACCTAGAGGCAATGTATAATAAAATTTACATAAATTAAAATTTTTGATGACTATTGATGGATACAAAATAAAGAATAATAATAATAATAATAATAATAATAATAATAATAATAATAATAATAATAATAATAATAATAATAATAATAATAATAATAATAATGATAATATACAACGAGATTTATAGGCAGTGCTAATTAAACATTTTCGTCGAATGAAAACGGTCTAGGAATGAAAAATTGGACTGATAAATTTATTTTCGAAATTGCATTAGTCTCTTTCTTAATACAAAAATTAGTTTATTTTTTAGGCGCCAAAATTGCATTAATTAAGGCGAAGCGATGTAGATTTGAACTGATTGTAATAAATTTATAATCAAAAAACGACCCAAAAAATGTGCTGAGGAAACGGAAACAACATTTTCGTGAAAAAATCCTCTTGATAAATTTCCTTCCCATTTATAAATTAAATATTTGTTGCAAATTGCTCCAAATTAATTTTAAGTTTTTTGAGGAGGCGTTGAGATCTTGCAATTTATTATTGCTTTTATTAAGTGTAAAGATCAATACCTCTATCGCGATTGAACCCTTTAATAGTCCAATCATTTCCTGCGTGTCGTAATGCTGCCTGTTTATCGCAACTTAAACTATCGCACGTTTATTACTCCTCCAGGACAGGACTGGCATGAACTCAGAGGTATATTTAAAATTAAACCAATTTCTTATCGCGAATATCTCACCTGTGCCCAGCGGCCAAATTAATTCAAGAAATGGTGCACGTTGTCTGCCGTGATATAAAATCATATTCGTAAATAATTCCCATTTCCATTCACCGGTGCCCCTGCGGCTTAGGTGCTTTTTATTCAATGAAATCTCCGGAAATGAACAAAACCCGTGAACACAGACCATAAGAACAAGCTGCAGAAACAAAAGTTGAATATAATACTGAAAATTAAACACGACAGAGAGGGCCTTCTGATGGATTCTAGCATCCAGTACATGACTTGTGGTCGTCGCCGTCTGAACACACCCGGAGCTCAAAAGAGCACTTTACCAAGGTGTGACTAGGTGTACTTTTCTGGCTTTGCTTAGACTAAACTAGAGCCAGGCATGAGTGACGGATACGATTTACGACGGCTGTTAGAGACCTGAACTCAAATGGTGAACGCAGCCACAGTTAGGCTTCCATATAAACAATAAATAGCAGGCAGTTAGCATTAGATCCAGGGGACCACAATATGCGATGTATACGGGTTCATACTAGCGAGTTGAGCATACATACGTTCGATATTCTACCAAAGACTGTAAGCTCTGTCTAGTGGCCTAAATTATGAAAAATCGATATACTCAACCACGTCGGCAGGGGACCAATTAGTTGGCTAATTCGTTTCAGTACTGTCTGAAATCAAGACCTAGGTCAACAGCAAAAAAACATCTTTTGTGACTAAAACCAGGGTCAAGAATTGTCATCTTGCTTCTAGAGTTACACTACATTTCAAAATGGACAAACATTGATAATAAATTACTGAACAGGATTCAACGTTTCGTCTTTTAATAGCTAACATTTTAAAATTATTACCAAGGAGGATTCAAATTTAGGTGAATATTTCTATTAAAATAATAAACAACCTTTTATAATTCAAAAGCGCGTTTATTTTTTTAGTTTTATGTAAATGTAATATGTTTTATGTAATTGTTAATACGCATTTTAAATAACTCTTTATATTCGTGGAACCTTAGTAATTTAATGCATCATTTGCATGTACTTAAACCATTCTTCAATTATCCGTAATTTAAATTAATCGATTCCAGAAATTTGCTATCCTAAAGGATATATATAAACGTGAATGCATATTTTAGAAACAAGTGCCCAACCAAGGGTCTATATTTCTTCCCAGGATGGCAGGAAACAATTTCATTATATAGTTTTTCTCCCAAAATTAATTGCAACCGGCGATTGTAAATCGCAGTCAAATGCTGCTCTTCTGCCGATTATTTATCCGGGTTAGCAAATTAGGGCGTATTAGAACCTTTTCGCGTGACTGGAAAATGTTTTCCCTTACGAGGTTCTGCTGACTCGAGCACTCGAAACCTCATTTAGTTTCTTTCGCGCACCGAGTTGGTTAGGGTCAAACAATAAATATTTAAAAAATAAATGCCATTTACATATGCCCCATCAAAATAAAAATAAAAGGCCCTCAATTATCTTCATGCACGGTACAGTCCAGGCTCGACGCGCTGTGCTATCACCGGGCAACATGAAACCACTTATGGGCCTGCAGTGCCATTAATCAATGCCACTAGGACGCCATAGACTCTGTGGCACGTTCTGCAGAATCTGATTTGACGAAAGTAACAAATTGCATATAATGGAGTCGAAACGATTCCAGGGACCTCTGTTTAAAGTCCAGAAATATCTGGACTGTCCGATTCCGGGTGCGTGTCCGCGTGAATCCCGCTTAAATAGAAAGGTCATTTGTGGTTTATCTGACCTCAAATATGCGCGAACACTCCTTGGTCAATTGTCGGGCTGACTAAGCTCTACGATAGGAAGGTGATGGATGTTACCCAGCCCATAGAGTACATTTCACTATGAATCATTGAAGAGTGGAGAATTCGATAATATTTTTACTGAACAACTGATTTCTATTATTCGCGGACATTTTGAACAGTGTTGGAAGGTATTCATAGATAAAAATTCCCTTAAATAATCCATAATATGGTAAAGGTGAAATTTCTAAGCTTGCTTTTTTATCGTAAATGTAGATTGGAAAAATTTGACAATTTGTTCGTGAAAATACCGAATTTTTTTTTGCCCAAAGTTAAATTATGTTTAGATTATTTAAAAACGAAAATATGGGTGGTATATTTTACTAAAATTTACTTCTTTAATACTGGAGTTGTTCGAAAAGTATTTCGTCTTAATCCATCCCTTTACTATTAATAACGGTCGAGTTGTTTCTCGCGTTAGACGCAGCGGAGGAAAGATATGCTATGTTTATTTAGTAAATTTGAGACTCATCAAGTTGTGCTGAGATCTCATCAATCATTTAAGCGGCACATGTGTGGAGTCTGCGATTGTTTTTGGTACAAGCAAGTTTACACGATTAAGGTTCCTGTCGTGCAGAAAGGCATCTTATAAGATGTACCCAACAATCCTCTACATCTTATGGATTCTGAAAGACCTTGATCACAAGCGCGGTGCCGGGGTTCTTAATTTGCATGTACGTTGCCTTCGACCATCCCAGACATGTTAATTTCGTTATCGCATACAAATCAGACCAGTTGTTCAACCAGTGTGCCACAATTCACTAATTTTGTCCCGTGGGGATGTGCGTGGTGGGAAATGTTGACAAGGATGATGCGAGGTTGCTAAGTCAACGTTTTATTAGAACCTTACTAGAATGTCTTACAAGGAGGATGTGAAGAAAGAGCGATCCCAGAAGTCGCATTCGAAATAGCACAAAAGAGATTGAGCCCTTGCCATGAATAAATTTGTACGAAAATGTTCCAGGAGCGTAAGGAGTGCTAAATTTGCATATAGTCTAAGAAAATGTCAAGACAAGTTACAGTGGTTTCGCTGCGAGAACACTCGGCTCTAATAACACCCTGTGTAGCGCCAATGACCCCAGACCGATGAAACCACCCGCGAAGGTGGTTCTCCAGGAAACTCCAGGATCTTGTTGTATTTCTTAATATTCCAATAGTTCTGGTAGTGTCATATGCAATTTTACGTTTTCTTTACTTCGCAATAAACCCCGGCAAACAACGATAAAAATGAAAAAGGTTCCATGGACGGTCTGCAGCCGTACGCGTAATAAGAAATGGAAAGCGCAAGAAAGTCGCGGGAGAAGGCCTTTGCGAAGGGAACGAAAGCCGAGGGCAATGAACAAATTTATTCTCGTGTAAATATGACTCCATAAGAAAAGGTAGCAAGGCGAATTTGCCGCGTCTAGCGCGTAAGGTGTGAGTGTGTGAGAAATGGGATGGATCTCGCCTGTTTTCCACACTACCCCACCCCCACTGCTCACAGCATCATTATTTAACTATTCACCTCCATCACTTTGAGCATCCAATGGGAAATTTATGGTCTTTTTGAACCGCTTATACTGAACGTGAGTAAAAACGATGCACACTAAGGCGTCATAAATAAATTCCGGTCTCAAAAGTGTTTAGCATAGGAAGCACCTGCGGAAGAGGATGGAGAGGTGTAACCCAGGGGTGAATTATTCAAGAGTTAATGGGGTTTCTTATAAATGTGGGCTAAGGACGATTACACATGGCTGTCGAGTGCCAAAAATTTTCTTTAACTACCTTACGCACAGTTGGGGGCGGGGCGAGACCCTTAAGATTAAAGGAAATTGAATCGCAATACGTCAATGTACTAGAAATTATTGGTTGAAAGTGGGATTCAAATTAGTAGACCTCGTCTATTAAAAACAAGAAATAATTAATTCACTTCGGGGATTCCATACCTTGTACACTTCTAAAGGTTAACTCGGGGATAGAATTTACATGGTTCCAAAATAAGCTGAAGAAATAAAAGTTGCTCAATGTGTCACAATCCACTGAGACCTCATCCATTGCCTCCAGAAAATATTTGATACATCTTAGGGATTCCATATTTCATTTTAACCTATAAGGGTTCGTTTTATGTTTTTATCCCTTTTACCAGGGCTTGGGAGAAGGAAATATCATAAATCTTCATTTTGACGTTCTATTGAAAATGTAACTCTGAAATTGAAACCATCAAAAAGGGTATGAGCCTGTCTTAAATTAAACTAGCGTGTAAAGATTGTGGGAGTATTTTGGACCCCATCCTGAACGATGATGCTAGTTCCTTTCTGTTTTAAGTATGACTAATCAAGAACTTTTAAAATCCTCCAAATCGGTGAAATCGTGGGAATCCAAAATCCAAAGCGCGGTATCAAAAGCAAGGCAACAATTTAATCCCTTGGTTTTTGGACAAAAGGGTCTGTGGCCTTTCTGGAAAATTCTCTACGCCTATGAACATAAAAACCCAGGATAAATAACAATAAATAGGGGTTTTAAGAGCACAATTCTTTATTATGATTAATTCCCGCAAAACCTCTTTCTAAAACGTCATCTGTAACTGGCATCTTCATAGGTTTCATATAAGACTACAAAATTTATTGCGACTAAGGAAAAGGGTGTTTAAACTAAAAACTTATTTTAGACAGCGTGACTCACCGGAACGTTGCATACTGCACTTTTATCCCTTCATAGATTAAATATTTATAATTACCTAACCTTCTTTTTCACGGATTTTCCGCCGTGTTGGTTTTAAGACCCTTTATCCTGTTTTATTTCTAAATTTACTTCATCAGACGAACATTAAAATTTAACTAAAATAATTTAAAAATAAGCATTTATTTAACATAAGAAAACTTGTCTATATTTTTTAAAATTTTCTTCACATAATATGGCTAATATTATCTTATTATTATCATCTTTTTTTTATGTTTTAATATCTTATTAAGTGCCTTAAGGCACTATCGGAACATGTTCATTTATTATCCAATCATGGAAATAATTAGGAATTACCTTGTAAAATACTCTAGGTAAAACAAACAGAAGGGTGGATTAGTCTTGACAAGGGCCAATCAGGCCGGCGGCGGTAAAAGGTAACATCAATCATCATCAGGCTAAGAAGCGTCATCCATAATAATCGGCAGACAAATCACGGGTCCGTTGGTCAAGACTCTAGACAAGATGTGGATAAACCAAAAAGCACATCTTGAAACTTCTTAAGTGGCTTCCGACTGGCAGCTGCGAGGCTCAACTGGAAGCTCAACAAATCTGCGGACAGTTTGTGAACAACTCAATTAAAATGTAAATAGTCCTGGATCCCGGGGTCCCAATTACGCCCCGAGGGAACCTCAAAGGGAATCGTAATTCCCGACACTCGGTTAATTCTCTACTGCCTGAGACGGGAATTACGGGCTTCGACCATTGATTGATTGAGCTCCCTGATTGGAGTCGACTGATGGTCTCATAATTGGAAAATACTGCTGACTCTAAGGAAACCGGGAATTGGATATACGGAGGGAAGAGAAGACGTGTTCGTTTTATGATTTGTTAGAGAACATAGACGTATATAAGGTCTAGGACAAGCTGACTATGACTATTGCCTGTATTTCCGATACTATATTGGATTGCATTCTGCTCACTTGCCTCCATTTGCTTAAGAAAATTCCCCACTCGTTTCCCGGTCGGTAAAAGCTACTTTAAGACTTCAGTTCCAATGAAAAAAAATCTTCAAGTTGAGTAAATCTGTAAATCCAAGCCAAAAGGAATTTCAATGAAGCGTAGCGCTTGGCATCAGCGAAAAATACCCGCGCCAGTGCTCCTGAGGAATCGTCTAGGAGCACACTGTGAACCGAGATCCCCAATGAAGAGGACATCTTATGCTAATGGGATTATCTTAATGGAATTTCCATCCAGCTCTTATCCTTCTTCGTTCTTTTTTCCTGTTCTTAGCCAACGAACACTCCAGTCCAAGCTAGCAACCAGGACTAGAATTCCGCGTTCTTTATTCAAGATTGGGGCGCATCCTGTGAGCCTATCTCTAAGACGTGTTTCCCATTAAAAGAAAAATTTTTTCCTTAAACAGTAGACCGCGCTTAAGTTAATTAAAACATGCTTCTGGCGCCAAATCTCAGGCTAACTCCCCGGCACCCCCGGCTGCGATTACCCAGCTTTAAACTCCTGATTTGCCTTCATGCGACAGATACAATAGGGAATTTGCCTAGAGAAAGGTGGGCATCGGAAGAAGTATTCCTACGTTGAATCACTTTAACATCCAAAATTCAGTCACGGAAAAAAGCCGCATCTTGGAGATACTCCCAGTATGGGAGCAGGAGCGGAAAAGCAGAGCTCAGATGTTGGTGTAATTATTTCTGGATTAGCCCGCAATCCCTAATTGCTATTCATAATCCAGGAGCAGACGACTGCCAGATGGGAGACGTGCCGGGTGTGTAAGTCAATTTTATGGACTTCGCGTGACTATGAGCTGCTTTCTCCCTTTCTCCCGATCTCCTAGAATCTCGGAGTCCTGGAAGTATACTCCTATTTCTACGTCGTAGCTCGTACACTTTAAAATCTCACTTAATTTGCGGCAGCTGTAAATAAGGCTTAAGACAGATCAGGGACAATTCAAGTTCGTCGGAATTTTGGGAACGTTTCCATTTCGACGACTAACTTTGATGAAGTTTAAATAAATTCGGCGGGATTCGGAATTTTAAATAGTCCTGTGTCGTTCAGACTGTTCACGTATTTCCGTTGGCGTGTGATTGGATGAGGCTTAACACTATAATCTCTGTTATAGGATAAAATCTACCATTTGTATTATTTTACAATATACTCGTAATTTTATACTCCATATCATTAGAATTTTTTTGTTTAAAAAAAATGGAATTTAAAGTCGCTGAAATTGCTTTTTATTAGCTCTTTTAAATTGTTCACTCTTAATGAAATTTATTGAAGGCAATTAAATTGATACCTTCTTTTTAAATTCAATAAGAAATTAATCCAATAAATATCCCATAATCCGAAAATCCACCAGAAATCCTGGGGTGCGCATTAATTTCTAAAGGTATAAGCGCTGCCTTGGACACAGCTTGAAATTAATTGCATGCACCTTCTCGTTTACCTTTTGTGTCAACAGGTATCTCGAAAGTCATCTCGACTAATGAATGGAATTTCAATTTTCGGTTAATTTCCTGCTTAAGATGTCGACGCATTCGTACGCCACCGTCGTTCTCCTTTTATGCGATTATAAAAGCACGCACTGGATCGTACTGGATAAAAATTAAAGTCTAAATAAAAAAAACTAAATACAATTTTCTTCTCTTTCGGAACCCTTTCAACCTTGTCACGAGAATTTGTGGACTGGATTTTTTCACGGCTTTATCCGCAGAGATCTTGAGGTCTACATTTTCTTGTTTAAGGGTTTTAATGGACTTGCATTTAATTATGAACGTTTTGTCTGCTTTATAGGCCAATTTGACGATACTGCGTGGGCTGACGGAAAGTTATTCCTCCGTGCGAGATAGTTACTCGTATGTAGTTATAATCAAATACCTGTTCGGGTGATTTCACAGTACTGAGCGGTAATTGATTACGTACGGTTCTATCATTGAATCGAAACGATAGTGAAAGGGAAAAAGGAAAGGGTACTTGGATAAAAATCACTTTATTTTCATTATTTAGTAATTAAAAACAACCATTTTTTCTAGAAAAGGGTTCATGATTCATTTTTCCCAAAATGATTAATGTTGCTTCATTTTTTGTACACATCTTTATATTGTTTACTTTATTTATGTTAAAAAAATAGTTATTGTAGTTAAAAAAAATGTAAGTAATTCATTGGAAATCGAAGCAAACTTTAAATAAAAATACTTTTTATTTAATGGATTATGAATTGAATTATCACTAAACAAACCCTGTTCTATTTTTACATGAGTTTTCTTCACATATTTTTCGATTTTTTTACATGATTTATTTGATTTAACACGGAGTAGAAAATAAAATGTATTTTCTTTCAGCATGATTTGGTTTGATTTAATAAATTCGCAAATTCGAAAAAATACTATAAGATGTTAACATGAATTTGTTGATTGTTTTATTATCCTGATTTCTTATGTGTAGAATCAATCTCTATTTTTCCATAGACAAAGTGCACTTTTTTACACGGGACCAGTCTATCGTGTAAAAACAGAATTGCATCTATTTTGAAAGAATTATTTAAACAAAAAAAAAAGCAAAATAAGGATATTAATGTAATCAATGTAATTGAACAAGAGCTAAAAACAAGTTATGATTATAATTTACGTCTCTTTACGTCTTACACGTCCTGAAGAAAAAGGACATTTTCCTCCTGTGCCATACCAAAGTTATTATTTCGTAAATGAAGGAACCTACTGAGGAAAATTCTACATTCTTGGGGTCAGCTTTTATTAAATTCAACTTTTTTTTTTAAATCAACATCCGTACTTTATAAAGTTGTATGCACATTTTTCGTTCCATCTTTTTACCTTTATTTAGATTTATTTAATTATTTAGAATTATACTTCGTTAAAGTGAGTATACCTTGAAAACCTATTCGTTTTGTATTTGGTATTGAAATCCCATTAATTCTGCACCTAAGTTTATTAAGGTTTTAAAAATATTATTTTTGTAAAAGTAAAAAGGTTTAAGGTTCAATAAAAGAAAACTATTCATGAATCCTATAGAAGTATATACCCCCTTAAGGTTTTTGTGATGCTGTACTAAGAATTGGTATATGAATCGAACAATAACGATGGTAATAATAATGCTCCTAACAATACGAGATTCCACAAATCTAACAATATTAGACGTTCATAAAACAACCCTAATTCAAAAATATTACCTTTCCGACTGAGCAAATACGAATCCCAGAATGCATCCCTAGAATGGACCGACATTCATCTCGTGCAATTTCATCAGCACGTCTCATAAATTCGCGGGCTTTCATCATTTGTTTCCTGCTGAAGGTTTTGTCGGATTCTGGCTAGCCCTTTCGCATATTTCTGCGCAGCCATATTTTAGTAGCCTCTGGGTAATTTAATATCATAGGCGCATATATGAGTAAAAAAATTATATGAACTCAGGTCCCGAGGTTTTCACAGCTTCATAAGAGGCCTAAAAGTCGCACCGGAATGGTACTCGGATGACGCCAGATGATATAGTAGACTGGGCACGAGAACATCCAGGGAATGAACGGAAACCTTTGTGAACCACCTTTGAAGTGTGAACTCTATCATAGGGAACACATGGCGTAAATCAAAACAGACAATGAGATCGCTCGCGAAGACTCCGTCTTCCACCTGGACAGGTTAATGCTCCATTACTGGGGCGTGTAAATGAGCAGACACACAAGATACTTAATCAAAATCAGAGCGACAGCTCGAAATGGACAAGGACACACCGGACTGGGGATAATAAAAGTCAGCGGACCAACTATAAATGGAGCAGTCATCCATCTCGCTGTAGGTCTTGTTTATTTTCACCTTCCTTCGGATTCTCGAGGCCTTTAATATTTTTGTGCCCAACTCATGTTATCTTTGTGGACTTAAAAGTGCGAAAGTTAAGCACCAGCAATCCCTTCTCCTCCTCCTCGCAAAGCATAAGATTTATATGATGAAGAAGAAAAATCTCTGGACAAGTCTTGTGGCCAGCAGATTCTTAAGATGTAGATGTGTGTAAGAATCTTCGGTTTCTACGGTGGTGCAAATTGGGGTATTGCGAATTTAATGTAAATTGATAATAAAAATCGATAGTGTTTACAGTTAGAAATAATAAAAAAAGAATAGCACATAGAACAAAGTGAGATGCAAATTATTGATGATATCAAACACTGAAATATGGTTCTAGAAAAAATTTTAAAAAGGGGAGTATTCTTTTATTAATTCTTTCCAGAGATCTATTTTCTGTTTTCTTTTGTTTTAAAGCATAAAGTACAAAATTTTTTTTTTAATTTAAAAATATTCGTATTGCTTCTCACATTTTTTTTTAAATACAAAATTCTTTAATAACGACAACAATAATTAACAAGATAAAAAATGTGAAACTTTTAGCATACTTTTGATCTTTCGTTGTTAATATTTTTTTTAAATAGCCCCAAAAATTTAAATAACAAATTCATTAGAACTGTTTTTCTAACTAATTCAAAAATTCTAAACTTGTAAGAGGCTTTTAGAACGAAAAGGTGCTTAGATTCCCTGTTTTTCGAGTAAAAGTACTTTTTATTTTTGAAGGAGTAATTCACTACAAGCGAGGGAAAAATCTATCACTGATTTTTTTTAACCACTTTAAATTAAGATTATTTTTTAAAGACAAATATTTTTGTATAAGTTTGTGTATTTTATGAGTAATAAATCCCTTATTATTTTAATGATGATAACTCTGGTAGTATATTTTTTAAAATAATTGTGATATTTTTAATTGAATACCAACTTTTTTTAATCATTTGCCCTTTTTACTTTTTTTTAAATTTTTTATAATAAATTGAAAGAAAACACTGGAAAAAATTAAAAAATCCGTATTAATTAGCTCAGAGAGTACTTCAAAGAAAGCCAAACCCGCAAGTGGCATTAACGCAGAAAATTTCAATTAATTGAAAAATGGATCTGCAAACGCACATTTTGTGGTGAAAAAGGCATCCATGGGAACCAGTTGAATGTAGCGAGAAATTTTATTTCGCAACAGAAAACAACGTACTCGAATTGAATGTGGATGGGGAAACAACTCGCAAGTTTATACAAAATTACTGCGATACCAACGAGAGCTCCATTACCGGCCACTTCATGCATTCCCCGTTCCCGTGCCCGTTCCGCCGGATTCATCTTGGAAAATATTCGTAAATCCCTTCATTTCTCCCACTAGATATTATCGTTCATTTAACCGCACTAAGCAAACATCGGTGAGCATCGCTTAGCCCGAGGGATCAGGGCGGAGCAAGTTAAGGAATCATTACCGTCCTCTTGTGATTTCCATGGTGCTCACCTTACAAACTCCATCTGCCTAGCAAGCAAACATTCCAAATTAAAGCCAAATCCAGAGACCATGAAACCCCCTTCCATGTGTATGTAATGTACGAGCATTCCTCGACGTCCTCTAGAAATGGATTGATCAATAATGCACCGACTGGGGTAATTTTGGAAGCTGGATGAATATAACAAACATACGAATTAATCTACAAAAATCTGAGACCCTCTACCTCCTGGCAGAAGGTATCATATAACTACAAATAGCGAGCATATCGAACATAATTATTTCAAACTGAAGCTGACTAGAGTTTACTCCCAGTCCCAAGATAGGATACCTTTCTTAATTAGATCCATAAATGTTTGTCTTGGAGAGGTTTCCCGTTTATCGATATTAAAACTGGCAAGTTGTCCTGCAGGAGAAAAACGGATAAGGCCTAAGGGATAGTCATTTCTAGTCTAAGATACCTGCAGCTAAGAACGACCACGACGATGATTTTATTTATTACATTTATCTTTTACTTGCATTGTGTGTGGACCGCGATTCTACATTTTGGGTGGTCCATTCAAAGTGCTACTTTGTCTCCAGAAAACCCCAAAGGTCGCAGAGCTTAAGCCTGGCCTCATTAGCAGAACTACGAAATCTAGAGTCATCAGAGCAGGCGATAAGCATCGTCACATCTTGTTGGCTTCCAAGATTCTGAGCTTGGACTCGCCTGGTCGACTGGTTCTGTTTATTGTGTTCTAGTCCAGGTAAACCAACGTAGACACGGTTAGTTATATTCTTAAGAAGAAACTAGTCTGGAACGGATGATGATGACTACTCAGGGTAGGGAAGGGGTTAATTAGAGGTAAATGAACGACATCTAAGGCTAACAGGCTCTTCTGATTAGGAGACGTGTAGCCGGTGTCTGTGTGTAGTTTCATGTTTCATAAATACAAATTAGCCGTGTAAGTGGATGTTTATGGCTTTATGGGCTTAAGCCCGTTACTGCCGAAGTTGTTGACAGCCAGGTAATTTGCATTAGACTCCAGACTGTTCTCTACCCGGTGCTTCCATCTTCCTCCTTGATTTCTATGCCGATAAATATTACTTATATGGGCCTCTAAGTGGTACGAGAAGATTTTGTATGGCTTTCAAAGAAACATTTACCCGTAGGTAAAGATCATCCTACAATTTACTTAAATTCACCATAGAAATAATTTTCGTATACTTGAAAAGATTATGTTCGCTATAAGTAGGCGTGTACATTATTAAAAGATAAATATCCCACCAATTCATAAAATTTATGTTTGTTAATACTTTGAGTTTATTACAAAAATTAAATGAAGCCATTTGATAAGGAACAATATCCAAAATATGGCATTTTTATGGACTTTATACCCTTTGTGAATTTGTGAATGAATTAGTCTACATATTTCCTCAAGACGATTTGTCCAACTGGAATGAATGATGTCCTTAACGTGGAGAGATATCCTCTTCCCTCAACCGATTTCAGTCGGCTGGTATTAGAAATAGAAAGCCTTAAAAATTCCTTACCATCCCCAGCACACATATCCTTCCTCCTGCTTTGTCCTGTTCAACTTGCAAATGGTTTTCCTAAAGTCCCAAGAAAGGACTCGATCTAGCGTGCAGGGATTATCGTAAGACAATACCTTCTCAGAGCTGGAATAATTTAGAGGGTGATTAAGTGGGGGTGAACTAAAGTATACACACTTTGTTTGTATCCCCCCGCGCCTACCAAAATAGAATTGAACTTGTCCAAAGACCTGAGGAAAGCAATGCGGAAATAAGTTAAAGAAAGCAGGGAAAACACTGAGAAATACAAAAGGAAGTCCAGAGACGACTTCCCGGCCCTTGTTCGGGTTTCTCGGAAAGCTTTTGGCTATAACACGCATACCAAGTCCATTTAATGGGGCAGACGATCCATAGTACGCATTTTTCTACGTGAAAACGTACAGAGTCCTACAGGAAGCCGACAACGACGATACCAACAACAAAGCAACTTTTCATGCCCAGAGGGCGTAATATCGGCCCTAAGTAGTCATGTTCAGACTTCCGGCAGATGGGGAAGATGTCGGGAATAGGGAGGGTAATGCCCTAGGACCGGACCGGGACGCACAGCACGCATTATTACAATGGCGACCCCTTCAGCGGCCCCAAATCAGCGAGTAGGTATATCCTCATTATTTTCCCGTGTCGGGAGAAATTAATTTATAAAGTGAAATTCTTCCCTCCGCTCCCTCCCCGCCCTGTTTGTTTTGTTTTCGTTTCGTTTTGTTGTGATAACCTCGAAACTTTGCCGGCAAATCTAAAAAACAAACAAGAGAAAAACTGAACCGGAAGGAAGTACAAATACAAGTGAAGTGGCTTCCCTAGTCCCTAGTCCCTAGCCTACCTTTGTGCCTTCGAGAAAGAGTGTCCCCTCGCGTAAAGGATCTGACCTCACTGTTCAAGGCTGCTATAGGACTCCTCCCGGAAATATAACAAAGTGTGTAATTTGTCCAATCAAAACTTTTTCAATTTATATGCAAAAGAAATTTTTTGAGCCGACTGCGACACGAGTCGTCTTAGCATTGTTCCTTTAAAAGAATACCCACAATGCCCCATCTTCCCATGACCCGAAGTTTTTCGGAAACACCTCCATGGTGTGGTCTGTTTTTCTTCAAGCTCCCGGAGGTGCCATGGTGGTATCACTTTAACAACTTCATTATTTGATTTTATTGCTTTCACGCGAAGTTTTCAAGAGTGAACCATAAAAATTTCATTTCCAAACGAGATGAAGAGTTTTATCATCCCTCGTGCAGATTCTAAGGAAGGGTTCTGCCTTCAGAACATTTCGAAAATTTAATTCAAAAATGTTATCTATTACTTTTAATAGTTACGCTAATCAACAAAAAAAAAAGAACCATAAGTAAAGACTAGTCATTTAAAAGAAAAGTTTTGTGAAATTTTTGAATAATAATAAAAGATTTTATTTAATTGGCCGTTATTTCCAGGTTTGTTAATTATTTATTACGTTATTTAATTGTAAACGTTTTCAGGTGTTTATTTTTTACTTTCTTTTATCCCTTTAATTTAGAAACTAGCCATTTTTTCACAAATTTTCAAAATTAAAGTAATTGAATATTCCTACACCGTTGGTATCTATTTTAAAACTCTGAACAGAATATCCACAATCGAATGTTTTTTTTTTTTAATAATTTTGTTTTAATTTACTAAAAAAAAAACGTAGATGCTAACGAAATAAAATTTTTTTTTTTCAAATGCTTGGTTTAGAGTTCTGACTTGCGAGTAAAATTAAAAAACATAAATCACGATCGTAAAACTCAATTCACTGACGGAGTAGCAACGACTGTTGCAGGTGCTAATGTGCAATTTATAAGGTGTTAAGCCAATTTCACAATTCATAAATCAAACCGAAAATGTTGCAGTTGAATGTTAACAAGAGACTAATAACAATCCGTGTCTTTTCTCTCGATAATTTGAATTTAACGATGGAAATATTTCACCGTTCCAAAGTGCCAACAACTCGAAACAACCGCCACAAATTTGGACCTAAGGAGGCATCAAGACGAATTCTCTTTCGTTATTGGGGCAATCTTTCGACAATAGCGATGGTGTCGTTGCCGTCATCTTCGAAATACATTTGCATTGATCAAACCATCAAACTATCAAGCCCGGTTAAAGTCGTAGCGAAGACCTATTGAGCCCGGAGGTAGAGACAATCAATCACAATAAATTGTGTTAATAAGATGTGAGAAGTGAATTAATTAAAAACAAAAATGCAAAGAATGCTTTTGTTTGCTTTTGGGACTGGATTAGGTATGAGTTGTTATGCTGGATAAGTCTTCATTCCGAGTGATCCGAAATTGATTTCAAGAAATGTAGCTTTAAATTTTCTACTTTTTTATTGATATTATAGTACACCTAGTTGACCTATAAAAGCGCAGTGGAATTTTTCATACGATTTCTGACCACCGTGTATCTTCTAGAGATACAACAACCAATGACAATGGTATCATTAGTTTTATCTGTTAAATCTCACCTTAAATCATGTTCGATGCAACTCGCGGCATGTCGAATTCATTAAGGTGAGAGGTCTGTCACCATTTCGGTTTTAATTAGAAACATATGTCTTCAAAATGTGTGGGTTGTGTAATAAATTTCAATTTTGAACATCATCTGAAGATGTTTGCTATCACATTTAGTCGCACAAAGGAATTAGCGGTTGCAAGACGTGCCACTATCGACGCGTCGTCGTGCTTTTTATTGATTTTTTTTTGTGTGTAAATCTTGGCAATTAAAAATATTCGTCAATTTGTTAATTTTTAGAAATTCTTTTGAAATCATGGACACCATTTAATGCCTAATTGGCGACACCTCTTTGAATGGAAATGAATAACTTTTTGATTCGCTGGAGTGATCGCGAATTGTTGACTGTGTAAATAAAATAAAAGATGCGAACAAATTTTGCAGCTAACTTTCTAATTAAATATCAATTAAAATTTTTGTGTTTCTTTGAGCTTCTAATTTATTTTATTTAGTTTTAACCCAAGAGACATACGATTCATACTTTGTTATAAAGGAAGAAATACATGAAAATATCTTCACCGCTTGAAAGCCAATTTAATGCGAATATTTACATTCTTCCAAAAAATAGAATTTAATGCAGACGACTTGTTTTGATGAACTACGAAATACGAAAAATATCAGAATGACCGAAAGACATGGTCCAAACATATTTTCATATTAATGGGACGATATCCGCTTGAGTCATGAAGTTTTGGCAAAGATATGCCATAAGTGACAAACTAAATAATTGTATGAATTTCATACTGATAATTTTTCACGTTCAACATTTCGACGTGTATAAGACACTTCTAGCATGTTCGCTTTTAATGTACCGGCGTGTTTTCAATAAATCAAAACTTCTAGATCAAAGGAAACGACTAAATTAACTTCGCCCAAAGGGAGACCAGGTGGCTCTAAATTGACTTGAATGACTTAAGCATAGGAAGTCTCTTTGTCGTGTGTCCATTAATCAACCTTCAGTTCGAAATCAGTTTAATTCGCGAGTTAAATTGTCAACCATAGTGACTCACATGGTGAGCCCACCCGGGTCCGGTATCCGACAATCTAACGACGGCAGTAGGCTCTCCCATATGCAAATTGACCGCTGCCGCCAGTCGAACGTGCAGCAAGTACGAGTGCGAATTATCTCGTTAAGTTGATATGAAGGAGGACGCTGTCACGTGTGCCCATGTGTGGGGCGCGGGTGCCTGTCTAGTCAGTTAGCCGCTCTTCCTGCCGATTAATTGCTACTTTGGATCTTAGGAGCCTCCATGGACTGGAGAGCCTCAGTAGCTGCTGCCCAACCCCAGAAGTATCATCACAGTTTAATTGTAGAGAAGCGTACCTGTGAACCTGTTTGTGGACTCCATACCTGGGTCACTTTGCAGATCCATTACCCAAGAGCATTTATGGGTTCTGTCGGGGGTTTAGTTAGTATCAGCTATCGGATGTTTCTCCAGTATGGTATCGTGCAAACCTCATTTTGTTCAAATAAAAAAAAAAAGTGGAAGGGAAGGAAGAAAGCAAAAATACCTGTTCTATCTGCGCTTTGTTGTGACTTGCTTGGTCGTGAGCAGGTAAACTGGATCACCAGGGTTAATGCGGAAATATGCGTAATTTAAATCTTTACGAAGCAGAAGATTCTGTTCTAACGAAGTTGATGAGAAAGACAAGTTTTTGATTTCGAAGACGTGCCAAGGGTTAGAAATCTTTACATTTCAGAACTTTTAGCTGGTTGAGGGTGAAAGGACTTTTAAGAAGATCACAAGTGATAGCAATTTTAATTTGTAAAATGCTGAGAATTCTAATTGAAAAATATTAACATTACAAAAGGGACGTGTATTTACGCACTGAGTGGTCCTGTATAGAAGGAAAATTAAGGAATTACTAAAATAACATGATATTAAACATAGGATTAATTTTTAAAGTCAGAAATTCTATTATCAAACATTTTTTTTTTATTTCCCTTAACATTATAAAGGGTTAATAGTTATCTTAGATTGTAAAGATGCCAAGGAATTAATAAGAAAACTCGGAACTAATTTCGCGGTGTGTTTGTTTCGACAAGCAATAATGTGTTCTTAGAAAGAATAGCGTGGTCAAACATGGGATAAAGGATACTACACTTTCGGCAATCAACTTAGCTCGAAAACAATAGAGAGTTTCCCATTTTCGACTTGGATTTAATTAGACCACATCGCTCCCAGGATTGTTCATCTGGCGAGTCACAAGGAACCCAACTACTAACTAGCACTACACATCATCTCAGATATCTTCAGGACCCTTCTAGTCGGAAAAACTGGGAATTGGGAAACATGGCAATGGGAAATGAGATAAACTTAATGAAAACCGATTTTCCTCACCTTGGACCACCGCCTTTCCCACAGTTCGAATTAGAAGTAGCCAGCCGGACGTTGCCGGGCGCTTAACACCGGAGGGCAAATAACAGCAAGTTCATCCTTTGCCCTTGGGAACCCATAGTGCTCCCACAACCTTAGGGTTGTGCAGTCCGGTTGACCATCTAGGAGGAAGGCAACAAGAATTGGAACTTTTAATGGCCATCCTCGAGCCTTTGTCCTCTCGGTTCGGTGGGTCTGGACAAACATGTTTACACTCGGATCTTATGAAACTCGACACTAACAATGCTCGGGGCAGAGTCCCGGGTAACGTTATTAGGTGGCGTCGACCAAAAGATGCCCTTTTGTTTGCCCGGCTTGGAACCAAAGTCAGAGTTGGGACAATATCTCTGATGATGAAATGGCACTGCCCTGAAAAACTCAGATTTTTAGTAAAGTTCAGGTACAGGAGTTCATACAAAAGATGTCCAACCCGGGTAATTGTGAGAAAAATGTCTATAGGGTTTTCATAACAATTTCAATTAACTTCGAAAGTGTATTGAAACCATGATAGAAGGTTACGGTGCTGCACTCGATTTTTTTTGTTTTGAATCTGAGGTTTTCAGTGTGGAACTGTTGGTTATATAACAACTTAATACAAAGTAATACAAAATAGAAATCATTATTTTAAGCTCATAATTTTCATATGCTATTTTAAACAGCGAGTTTCACAAATTCAAAACAAAAAACTCAGAGTTTTAAAAAAAATTAAATTAAATTCATTTAGAATGTTTGGAAGAACTTTGTCTAAGAAATTTTTTTAAATCAGAAATCTTTAAGCTCTAACAAAATAGATAAAAAATAACTTAAATATAATTTTAAAAATATTATTTTGCAACTAGAAAGTTTGATTTAAAAAAATAAATAAATAAACGAAGGACAAAAGGTGAACAAGACCTCTTTTATTTTAACGTATTTTGAGTTCTGGCAACCTTAAGAAAAGAGAAGTATGCACATTTTTCTAACCTTCTGTCCTATTGCTATGATAAACCGTCCGAAACTTCTTTAATATGTGCAGCCATCGATAACATATTGAATATTTCCATGCTACGAAATTCGATGGCATGGGTGGCATCTTGTACAAGTTCTCTCTTCGATCAAAGTGCCAGGATAAAATAAAATATTCTAGTTATCGCCGATCATAAAGAAAAGACCAACAGCGAGACAAAGTTACCGAAGATACTCTGACACCCTTCAGGCGAAATCGAGTTATTTAGTTGGAATCGAATTACTTTGCCAAGGATCGTCTACAGCTCAATAAATGGATGCTGGGAGTTCGAGGCATGGACCTCACAAATTTTGGCACGCCATCCACCCGGTTCCACCACACCACTCGGAGCTCGACAGTGTCAGGCCCTTTTATATGCGACTGTCAGATGAAATAAATTTTATTTATCGAGTCGTTAATCATGAAATGACATCTCCTGGCCGATGGTGCTCGCATTTACACAAGTTCGTAACGCCCGGGGAGCTGACTGTGTTTTCTCGGTGTCGAGATCAGTGCCACCCTGTGCTGCGTATATGCAGACTGTGTGCGGTACCCACTTGTAGGGCATTCTTGCAGTTCAAAGGTCTAGGCCCGTTGGTTCGCTTGTACCTTCATAATAAGCAGTAGCAGGAATACAATTCGACTCGGGGCACCAGGGCACCAAAAAACAGCAACACGTTTGCTTAGTTTTTTTGTTTTTTTTTGTATGAGATGTTAAAGAACCCAATCCAACGTACTTGACCTGAACGTATTGACAGTCGAGTAAATTGAGGGCTTATGGTACAGCCAAGAATTTGCACATCTAAAGATGAAAATGAGGTTGCTTTTCCCTCAAGTGGGCACTCGGAGGTAGTTCGAAACAACAAGGTGAAGAAAATAAATGTGGGTCGAAAGGCAAGATACTGGACAAGGGCCTTGTAGATGAAAGATTTTGTAAGGTGAGTTCGTTACCCTGTAGGCAGTTAGAAATAGGTTTTGGGAAAGATATGGCTGGCATATGATGCATATTGCGATCACATTGCTCAAACTTTCAACTGGGGCGCAAAATCAATATCTTTGTTATATTTTTTTTTTCTTGTTCCTGTTTTTGAATTTACTTGGACTAAAAGTTTAATGAAGAGATTATATTTTTATTAATATTATCATTCTCTCATTGTTGGTGTAATAGAAACATTTTTTAAGTAGGTGTTAATGTAGAAACAACGTTCCTTCACACTCCAATACAACTTCAACAGAATTATTTATTCATCATAGTATAAACGACCTGACACAGGGAATCCAAAGCTCAAAGATAATTCGATTTAAATTTGATTCTTCATCCAGTGCTAAAATAAATTAGCATATACCACCATTCCCTGTCGACTTTCATAAAGTCGAGATGCAATTCACAAATCAGGAGCCAAAGAGGATACCATACGATACGAAGGGTGTCCGGTCACATCCAGGGTATCCAGTTACGTCCAGAGATTTATAATTACTTGGGGAGAATTTGTTGATTTTATGGAGATGAATCCGCCGGATTAATCTCGTAGCGCACTCGAGCATGGAAATTCATACAGTGACAAGGCCCGGATGAACGTACCCAAGATAACTTAACATAGGGTTCCGAGAACACAATGTAGCAAAGTTATTACTTTCGCTAGGATGTTAAGAATATTTAACAAGACACTCTAAATCCTAAGCCGATCTAACTCTGGGAACATTCAGAAAATATTTGCATGGCTCGGGGATGAAATGACCCGAATGAGTGGAATCACCATACTCGTCACACTTAGGCTTTAGGCTTTTCATGGGGAATTATTAACACGTCCAGAGCAGAGTTTGCAATCGCAGTATATTTAATGAAACCCCATTAAAGCACCCTCTACACGTCAATATTGGTGCCAATGAGCACATCCTCCGATGCAAACAGACAAAATCCATTAAATTGAAATTTTAAGGACTCCCTTCGATTGTAAATTTTATAGTGAAAACAGTGGTGACAAATTCGGTTTGAGTAGGGGTAATAGGGTCCAGATAGTGCCATGAATTTTAATGAAAGTATTTGTTAACAACAACCTCCGGCACAAATAACATTTGACATGAATGGCCAACCCCTTCATATACTATAATTGTATCTGCATCCCATCTCGTGTTAACTTTAGTCTATAGCCACAGGGTATCCGGATTCGATTTGATTCGATGGTGTAAAACCAGTCTTGACAGTTGTCATATTGTTACTGCCTGCAACCAACAATTAAACGCAATTTGACCAACCGTCGGGAGGATACCAAGCACCCATCAACAACCCATAAACCAGTACCGGTCTTGGTACCTCATGCTAGGAAGAAGGTTATTGTGCTATTCGTTGTGATCCTGATGGTAACGAATTGATATAGAAGTTGTATGTTATTTAAGTTATGAAAAAAAGCTATGTTCAGAATTTTATTTGTTTTCAAATATATCATATTTAATTGTATGGTACATTAGCGTATAGTCTTTTGTTTTTCATAGACATAGAGATCTGCATACGGAATAAAATGTTAAATGATGCAAGACACGACAGTACAGGTTGTAAGATAATTATTAATAATATTGTTAAAAATTTCTTAGAACTTTCAAGTGATTTCTAACCTTCATAAGACAAGTTCCAATTAAATTATTAAGATTCGTATGGTTTAGACTTTTTTTAAAATAAAACAATAACTTGAACACTATAAAATAAAATCGTAAGGAAGGAGTCGAATCACAGAGATTTAATTTAGAGGGGTAAAGTACTGAAAAAATCTGTCTTATATCTTGGAAGAATATTTACAAAATATCCAGGGTGTAAATTACTGAACGCAAGTTTAAAAAATAAAATTCAGAAATAAAAATTTAATTTTAAGTTAAAAACATAGCGTAGCACAGGTGCGTTTCCTTATACAAAAACTGTAATAATATTTTAAAGAACAATAAAATCTTTTAAAGTGAGGGTTGAAGAAAATTCCGATAGGGATTATTGACTTTGAAAACATTTACGCATTTTTGGAAAATCAGGCTTCGAAGCTATAAAACTTGGTTTCCAATGAAACTTTTAAGAAAACGTATGTCAAAAGGTTATTGCTTAATTCGAATACTTCAAGGTTGTGACAAGACATAGGCTAAACTGTTTCTGTAATCCATTCCATTGTTCTCTTCCATTATCAAGTGAACTCGAAAATTGTTAGTTCATCTCTAAAGGTTTTAATACGTCGTAAAGTAACCTGGGGATCCGAAGGGAGCCCCCCGTTTTAAATCAAATTCCTCGAAAGAATGCATCACGCTGGCAAGAAACTTAATCCATCATCCGCATGGGATCTTGTGGCCATTATCATCGCCTTAGCTTTAGGACTTAGGGTCTTCAATTTAATAGCCCTCGAAGGCTGTAGTGTCTGGTCGAGAATTAAACAATATAAAATCCCCCCCTCATAGAATTTTATCCGTCTCTTCTCCACCTCCACATCCTGATGATGATTCCTTCGGAATAAGTGACGACACGGAAATGTGAACCTCTCATCTTTGGTAGCTTTTCAGCTTAACTTTCGCTTTATTCGGGGTAAGTGTGGATGGATCACACCACGCCTTTCAAATGCAGCCAGAAATCAGAACGTGTCTAGACAGCGGCGCCGTCGTCGGGATAAATTTCTTACGTCTGCATCCTGGTCGAAACAAACAGGAACTCCTACAGGAACCGAATGGTAAACACAAAGTCACCAAGTCAGCGAAATTAAAATAGTTTTTCGATTATCCTGTTTTTTACTTTTACCCAACGCTTCTGCTTTATTTATTTGATAAGATATTTAAACTTTTTGATTATTTTTACTCTAATATTTTGCCCACTGTTTGTTTTGCATTTGAAAATAAATTTGCACTTATATTTTAATTTTGGCTAGACATGTTAAACATTTGGATATAAATTTAAATTTTAATCAAATCCTTGAAATAGATAAAGGTATATTAAATTCAACAATTATTGTTTTCCAATAATTTTATACGCTTTAATAGACACTAAAAAAATATACCAAAAGAACAGAGAACCGTCTCTTTTTTTTCAATTAAACACAAATTTAGCGTAGATAAAAATAGAAAAAAGTTTCCTGCGATATCCTACAACTCTCTGAAATTAAAAGGAATCGATAGTAAACTACCAAATGGTCCAAATTGGTTAGAACTTCTACGAAAAATTTCCTCTAGAATTGACGATAAAAATTTCTTCACTAGACACGAAAAGCCAGATGGTCACAATCCATAAAAAACTCCTACAATCAATACGACCTCAATTAATTCAGACAGCTCCATTGTGGCTAGTTTGTGAAGTCACCCTACTTCGGAGTTCAGACTACGCCCACGCTAAAGATGTAGAAAATGCCGGTGTGTACTCTTCAGGGGAACCGACCTAATTCAATGAAAAAATTAGTCCTGTCAGTAGCATCGTTCGTTCATATAATTTTTAATTGACTCCATTATCAGGTAACTCGGGCTTTTAAAGTTGAGGCAAATTCAATTTGTGGCAACGTCTCTCATGTGAACGTCTCCATATTTCCATAAGAACCACTTAAACCAAACCACTACGCATTTAGTAGGGCAATGAAAAACGTCGGAAGCACTTCTTCTACCTTCCCTGCTTGGTCGGATTGCTATAGGGACGTCTGACAAGAAAAGTTTCCTTCCATGGCTGACGTCCTCAAGATATCCCTCAGCAAGGTGGGCAACAGCAAGACGCATTTTGCTACGGTGGTAATGAGAACTAAGTGCAGGAAGTGACTGTAGCCAGCTCCACCATTAACTATATTACTGTCAGCATATCACTTCCCGTCCCTTAGCCCTAGTGGCGTCAGAACTGCAAGGAGTCCACAATAAAAAGGTTTACGGCCTCCTTGGGAATTGCAATATTGTTGTCGGTCTGATGGTAATGCGTTTTTATTCGAATTTAATTAATTTATGGTCGGTCTAATGGCACATAGGCGTACTGCCCGCAATTTTCTCTTTCAAAAGGGATTTTCTGCAGATTGTCAACAAGGGTTATAGAACTAGAGACTTTCTTGTCTATTATGCACCGAATTGTGGTTGAGGGCGTACACACACATAAGATTAGCATGTTGAACAGACTGATTCTTAAGAAGAATTTAATACTAGCTTCGCTATTATTTTTAATAATAAAAATATTTAAGTCTATGTTTCAAGTTTGTCTAAAATTTTCCCTTCGCTTAAAGTCACATTTAAATGGGAGTATTATCAAAACACTCGTTAAAAACAAACATATGAACCCTAGAAGTTATCTAAGGTTCTTAGGTTATCAGAAAAAACCGATATTAATCCCTATGAGACTATAGAAAAACATGCTACAAGTGGAGTAGATTAGAGTCATAAAAAAACGTTTTATTTCCTTTCAAAGTGAAAGTTATCCTGACGGTTAGAATTCTCCAGGTGGGAAGCACATTCGCCACTATCATCTACCCGTATGGGCCCTTTTTAGTATTCCGCTGAAATAAATTAATTACACCCCAAGGCAAAATCGCTGGGCTGCAAATCCAGTTCCGAGATTCGAATCCGTGCACCGAAAAGGGAATATCTGGCAAAATTGGGCTGTTGTATATCTTCTGCCGTCTCTCGTAATAAAATGGCGGCATGATGGAACCAAGGAGGAAACTAGCGATCCCAGATTCCCGGGTTATATTACCCAGTGGTGCTTTTAGTTCGCCAAGTGCAATTATCTCCCACAAAGAAAACATAATCGTTAACAGAGTCCACCAGGTAACCAATTTAGTGCAAGAATAGGTTTTACTCCGTCAGGGAAGATGGGACCACGAGGCATTCGGAACGATATTGCACCCGTTGATGCTAAACACGGAAGTTATTACATTTTCGCCGTCTTTAGTGGCTCCTCCGGAGCCCCCAGATTCAAGTCAGAAACCTGAGTCTACGTAATTTTTCCCTCACTTTTCGACAAGTCTGCACCTCTAGTGTGGCCCCTGCCAGTCTTGCGGGTTCGCCCGGTGTGTTGCTGTTTTCACACCACCCGGAGCTCCACCGGCATTGTAAGGGTAGTAGGAATGGCAAATGTTTTAATAAGAGCATGATGAAATTATGGCCTCACACCGATTCTAATTAAATTCTATTTACACGTAAAAGAACCGCTGACGGTCGGTTTGCTATGCGAAAATTAAAATTGATGGGTAGGACGCTGGCGGCAGGACCCGCAGGGTCTGCGAGAGATTTGTTTTTAATATTATTTTCAACGAAATTTATTATACTCCCCGGGATTATTGTTATTAGCTCCAACACTGCCTGACGATGAAAGGGGGTTCTGGCATACCCTTAAAATGCTTGCCGAAAATCGATTCAAAATTCAACCCCTGTCGGTGACGGTAGTCTAGGTGTTGGGGTTTTAAAGGTTTTCTTGTACGTTTTACTTTTATCTAGCCGACTATTTTAAAGATTTAACAACAAAAGTAGAAAAGTTGAGCGTTTCAATTTTATTAGAAGTTCCTATTCTGAACATTTTTCCTACAATCTTTAAACTAAGGTATAGGCTTTAAAAAGTCGTATATTTATCATTATACTATTAAAAGAGAATATATCGACAATATTTAAAGAGATCAAAGGATCAATAGACTTGTTTCGATATTCATTCAAAAGCACGCACATATCACCTGTTAAATCAAATTCATATGTGCCTACATACACTCAAGGATAAATTATGATCTTATCTGTTTGCCCTTAAATGCATCATATAAAGTAATTTGTTTCTCGGAGACCCCTCGAGTTATTGACATAAATCTTTGTCAGGCGTCAAAACCAGACCTCGGAAAATTATAAATGATTGTATGATATAAAATTGGAACAGTTTACTGTCGATCTGCTGCAGCAGATTGCCTGCAAGCAATTTGCAGTCGAGTGCCAGCTGTTGTCTTTCCTATTAAATATCGATCTCTGTCTCTGTTGTGGCGATTGAGTACTGATCACATTTTATTAATTTATTTTTCGCGTAATTCGCAAAGAACATGAACAAGAATAAACAAGTTGACCTTGCGTTCCATCAAAGACTTAGAAGCGAGGCTAGAGTGCGCTTAACGTGAAGATTGGACTCAATTTGTCATCTTTAAGTGCAACGCGCGATGCAGTCCCTATGGGCATTTATTCGCGAGATGGTAAATTGATAGCTCTTGCAGCTGGTGCGGAGTGATCCATTAATGTAGTCGTGATTTTTTGACACCTTTTTAATGGAAGAGTAAGGAAACAAAGTGGCTTCAAATCACATGATGCATTAATGAGATATTTACTTAAAGTGAAAATAAAATTATATCTCGAAAACTGCAAACTATTACAAAAAGAAATGCAGTAATTAAAATTTTCCAAGCAAACGCTCCTAATTCTTATTCCTCCTATTTTGCTATTTTAATTTACTAATCAATTCTTTATAAAGACCTATAAATTTTTTATAAGCTTTAAAGAACAAAAACTAACTTACTTTAAAAATAGTACTCCCAAATCATGTCAGCTTTAAAATTTTTTATTAGAATTGTTAGATAGTTCTTAATCGTAATTATAACATTAATATCATAAATATTAATAAAATATTCAGTTTTACTGTCCTATGCCAGCATTTCTAGATTCAATTGATCACTTATTTTTGGTCGATAAAATGCTAAGGACTCTAGAGCTATTAGACGGTGCTAAAGCGTCCACTTAAAGGATAATACGTGAAAAATAAATATCAATCTCCTGTCCTTTTTAAATTACACTGTCAATAATTGTGCTCTTCATAGCCCCCTAGAACCTTAAAACGAGGGTCCCCAATTAATCAAATCCTTGTTTTAGCAGTAGCTAAACAAACACTTTTCTATATCTCAAGGAGGCTCCGTTTATTTACCGGGAATTTTCTTAAAACAAAATGAGCAAATATTCTCGAGGATATATTGAAGATGTTTACCTAGTCTCTACTAGTGTTGACTGTGTTCCACCTTTGTAACCTGTTTGCCTAAAACACTTGGGCTAATCTGTAAGAAAACTAGAATGTATTTCATTAGTGAAATAATTTGGATAAGCATGTTTTAGATAAGGACATCTTTCCTTACACTTAAGCTTAGATAAATAACAAAGTATGTTGCTAGTGCTGTCTGTTTTGTTAGGAATGACATGTCGTACACTTTATGACAAACTGCTTGGAGTTTTGTCTCTGGGCACATATCTTCTGGCATTGAGCCAGCCATAAGACAGTCCATCAGTTCCAGATCAGCCTTAAAATCACCTTGCTAGCTCACTCGAGTAATGATTCAAGTTCCCAACAGAGTGTAAAATATTTTTGGCACACATGCCAAATTGAAGTCACCGACGGTGATATATACGTTCAGACCCTGTCATGTCAAATGTGGCAATCTGCAGACACTGCAGTATCGTACCATTGATACAGTTCTTTTTGTTCTACATTTTTCTTTGTTGTTATAAATTTTAAATTTTTTATTTAAGACTGAGAATTTTTCACCCTACATTCATTATAGGCATTAAAAAATTCTACATCTGGCTTATATACAAATCTCCAGATAGAAAATTGAGTGTTTTTTTTTTGTTACATTTCAGAATTTCAAATAGAATGGTTTCATTAAAAAGTATAACTTAACTTTTTAAGATTTTTTTTAGTTTTCTGTTTTTTTATCAAAATCATCGAATTTTATACATAGAAAAGATATACTTGACAGCTTAAACCTTGCATAGTACAGGAATTTTGATAAACACAACAAAACCCTACTACTGCTCATAAGAAAATCCTTTTCGGTTATTAAAATTGTAAATCCCATAAATTCTTTGTCACGTCACATCTAATTACAATTGTGGTTCCCTGTTTTGACACGTAATTAAAAATATCCAAAAAAAAAAGATCATAATACGATCTGAAAAGCATGTTCATTGTGTGGTCCCTACAGCAGCGTGCCGTGGCGCCACGCACCACGGGTAACACATTTAAATGCAAATGAGACAAGTTCAAATTCGATTTTGAATGATTCTATGAGATGTGAATAGGGAAGGCTATACGAACTCAATCTCAGAACGGGTGAGTGCACCCGGGTTTAAATCGGGTATGGACTATCGTTTGCCATCACAATGGCACCGTCTAACACAGGCGATTTGGTTTATTAATTAAAGCCAACATAGCACCCTTACATCCTCCAGAGTATGAGGTTTATGGTTTGGGTGTTATGAATATGATATTAGAACCCGTCAAAATCCCTACCATCCGGCTGCAACCGAAATTCTAACTGAGATTAGTCTCAAAAATAACAACAACTAGTTTGGTCCTAGTTGGTCCTTTCGCAACAAAGTCTTTTCCAATTTTTCAATTTGAGCGCATCGTGTACTGGTACAACTTCTGGCACCAGTCCCTGCAGATGTATGGATCCACCAGAATTGGGATCCCGGCATCCAGAGGATCCTTGAATGGATTCCCAGGCACACATAAAAAATGCATTAGTAACAAGTGCCCGATTCCCGACCTTTTATATTCATCTTTCGCTGCGCTGCGGAAGAGGAATTTTGCCATTCAAAACAGAATCCTTTTTTATCCTGGCCGTTGATGGCCGGAATACCGGGTGCAGGCGAGCATTGGGTTTTTGCCTGTCAATCATCCCGCCAAATGGATACGAAATTGGGGTTTGTCAGCTGGTGAACCTTCTTCAATTGAATGTTCAGAATATAAGAAAACTTTCGCACTCGATATCAGGACCATAGAAGCTGGTCGAGACGGTCGAATGGGCTGCCACTACCAAGGAGCAATCCGGGAAGGCAAATGATGTCTTCATTGCGATAAAGTACCTTCTACACCCCGGATACAACCCGGTTATTGACATCCCCGCACCCTGCATATGTCGGAAACTACAGCGAACGAGGGGCCCAGCCCGGATCATTGGGTTATTATTGCATACTTTCATGGTGCATTGCGCATTCCTTTTATCGACGGGTGCAGACATTCAGACGGGCTGCAGATCCTGGCGATATTGAATTCAGAACCCTTCTTTGTAATGTGCTGTTTGTTGCAATGGTCGTCCAGGAGAATTTTCAGTCATTTTTCGATTTGCTGAGTACAATTGTAACGTATTCCCGAGACACTTAGGGACAGTTTATGCTTGCTTATTTTTGCTATTATATTCAGTATTACTGGAATATCTTCAACAGGTGTTATAATATTAGCGCATTTGAAGCCTCGTTAGGATACTGTGTTGTAACTATAATACCTTCATAAAGGCAACAGGGGTGGCACAGGTTAGTTGCAATGAGATTACTATGACAATAACGAAAATGCCTATTCTAACTACTCGTAAAATCAATTCACACCAGTAGAAGAATACATAGTGTTCAATCTTCTTTAATTTGTAAAGTATACACTCAAGACGAATTAGCCTAAAATTAGATTGTCATTAAGTGTCATTAAGCTCTTTCCTGTCTTAATTCTTACGCTCCGAAAATCTAGCAATAATCGCGTAACCGGTGTCAAGGATCTTCTCTCCAAGGCTTCTAGAAATTAAATTAAGCTTTAGAAGTGGAGCAATTAGAACAACTCGGAAGAGCATCTCACAGGGGGTTCCAAATAGATCTAGATTAGAGTTCCAGAGTCTTCTGAGATTCCGGAAGTGTGTGCCTTCTAGTCAGATTGGATTGGCAGCATGTCTGAATCATTTTGGGATGCTTTGATTCCATTTGGAGTTTGGATAAATATTTACATCTGTTCGTTTTGAGCCTTCCGTGTCTTCTAGTGTTAGGAGCACTTTTGAATAAATATGTTTTAAAAAAAAACTCTACATCCCAATGCTTTGCCTACTCATAGCTAATAGCTTTCTTCGATTTTAGGTTTGTCACTCTGTTTGATTAACATTTGTTAATTTTAACATTTGTGTACTCGGAAGAGACCCGAATAGGATTCTGCTGAAGCGAACAAACTTCCTACTGAGTTTTGCTGCTAGAATTAACCACACCAGCTTCTTTCCGGGACAACTCTAATGAAAGTTCATTTTCATTATGGGTCACTCTATACCCGGTTTTAGTTCTTGTGCTCCAGCCCGGCAAAAGGCCGGCATTATGATATTTTATTGGCCGCCACTAGACGCACTTAATCGATGAGACAAAAGGAAGGCAATCAATTATATTGCCATCCAAAATCACTCATCGATCCGCCTGACCGGGTATATTTAACCCAGGAAACCCCCTGGCTTTTATCTCCAATGGTAGGATGAAAACCGAAACCATGATAACTTTGTTCCGCGAATAGAGCGACAATTTGAGTTCTTAAATTTAACCTGGCTATGGATCATTCTCCCGGGATCGAGCTCGGTGTTGCTAAACATAAGGGTTGGAATAGGGCTTGACAATGGTTTGGTCCGGTAGTCCTTTTTCACGCCACCGTTCGAGTTTGACTTAGCCCGGTAGAGCCCAATGGAATACGCGAAATTGCCCCCGGTCACGATGCAAATTGCGCTTATTGTATCCGATTTCATCTATCCCTCGAGTGCTTTTGGGACAGTGGACGCGAATCCGGCTGGATCCAGGAATGGATCCGCTTTGTTTTTGACAATCACGACTAATTCCAAGTGGACATAGGTTTTACCAAAGAGCGGGCAAGGGAGCATTTCACGAAAATCTTTGCTGGGTTTTTGCCCGCAGTAGAATACCAGATTACAGAGGGTTGTAATATTAGTGCAGGAAGGTGCTAGAATACACGGGGACCTCAAAGCTATTCCCCTAATGGCTTCTGTTACATTGCTTTGTGGCGAATTCACGCGTATTTACGTGGAGTTCCCACTGAGTGTGGACGTGGAATAAAAACGTGAATATTGCCCCATTGCATCATGGAATGGATGAACAATTATTTTTAAAAGCATCGGTATTTTTGGGGCGTGTTATACTTGCATAACCCACTTCGGAGGGAATTTAGGGACAGATAAGAATATGCATCGCGCGAAAAGGGTCGTAAAATTAAATCCTACCCCGATTTAGTACTGTAGAAACGGCCAAAGGCACCCTTTTACCATCCGAATAGTTCTCCGAACCGAAAATAAAGATAATTCCCGAATATATAAATCTTCAGTGTCGTGTGCTCTGGCATGGTTTCAACAAGGCAAGCCTTCTTCTTCTACGTGCCCCGCAATTGAGGGGGGGTCTAGACTGATACGACGACACATACTCCACGAACAACCCCCGAACCTTCGACAAGAATTACGCGAAAACTTAAGGAATCGCATGGCCTATTTGCGGCTGAAGCGGAAAGATAAATATCTCGCAAATAAATTGAAAAAAATTATCTCCTCTATGTTTTTCCCGTGGAAGAAGAGATTGCGGCTAGAAGCTCAAGCTGCGAATGTGCCTAAGGCATCTGCTGGGTTCGGTGCGGGCGACCAGATTATGGGAAGCTTACGAGGATTCGATTGCATCCTGTTGAGCGGAAAAATGTTTGTGGAAATGTCCTCCAAATGCGAAGAAGTATTTTCGAGAAAATTTGCACAGTTCGCTAGAGTCCTTATTTATTGGAGATTGTTTAGGAGGTAGAAGGGACGTAAATCATTTGCAAAATTTGCATAGCTACTATCGATTTAAATTAGGGGATTTGCAGTAAATAAATCGTAATTGTTTTATTTTTTTGAAAATATTAGTAAATAGTACTTTAGATAGATCCTGAGCTATTGCAACAGCAACAAAAAAAATTGTTTTTTTGAAAACTATATGTAGGCACAAGCTTTGGATGGTAAAGAAAGTAAAGAGCATTTTTACAACACCTACAAAGTATTAAAAAATTACTTTAAAGGTCTTGAGATCTTGAGTCTTAAAAAATCGTATTCATGTTTCTGCAGGTCACGGTTGATCTATTGGTCAAGCAGTCAAGTCGGGGGATCGACTTTGTAGCCAGCCAGCCAGCCAGTGGGTCAGGCGGTGTGTGGTTCATACTCTCTGCGGGCCAGGCGGTTAGTCGGTTGGACCAAATGGCCAGACCAGGTCACAAGATGAGATCAACAGGATGAGCAGGCAAGATCTAAGATCAGTTAGATTACGAACTATACGATAATGAACGAAGATAACATTTTAAAAATAATTTTCAGATCCTAAAATATATTTCAAATTTAGCCTTCATTTGAGTTTTAAAATGCATTTTTTTTTTTATCAAAATTATTGTCTTATTGTAATAATGGGAAACTACCTTTGCGCTACCGAATCATATCAAACATTTGTGTCAGTTAAATTTAATAGAATTCTATAAATCATCTCGTTGTTTGGAATTTTAACGAGGACTTCCTGATCTATGAAATAGTCCCAAGTAAACCACATCTAAGTCAAGCTAAACCAGCGGTCAAGCCCTTATTGTCATTTACCACCTCGACGAATGCGGACCTTCTGAGATAGGACCTGATCTGAGATAGTCGTCGGACTCCATTGCGGCGAATGATAGTCTGACCGCATGGTCCCAATCAAAAGAAAATTAACTGAGCCTATAGACTGGCTAAAGGGAAGTGTAATCTTTCCGGAGGTATCATTCCAGGGTATCCAGAAGTTCAGATTTCATCCGAGACTAGTAAACAGACGGTATTGGTTGGCGTGGTGATTTCTGTTATCAATTTGTTGACCATTTGACGCCAGTATTTATGGGTTTGCCTTACACTTTGACCATCTGAGCTCAGTTTCGACTTAGAACTTCCTCCGTCCCAAGTTTACATGGACGAAAATTCGGGGCAAGGTAGTTGTGGTCATCGGTCTCCAAGACTGTCGGACAAATTACTTCATATGGCGGTGCTAATGGTTCAATAGCATGCTTTTGGTCTTTCCTTGTAACTAATTGTCCAGTAATGGAATTTTTCAGTTATTGCATTTCACCATGACGTTTTATTGCGGCAGTAGTTTATTCCGACCACTGCCTCCATATCTTTAAACTTAGAGACTTTAGATGGCATTCTAGAAAGAAAATTCCAATTAAAGCGATTTTTTATCTTCGAGCTACTTATGATAAAATGGTAATAAAATACCCCGTAATCTCAGTGGAAAGGTGCCGCAGGTGTATACGAATCCAGTGGCCTTATTTTCAAACCAAAGCCGATTCCCAATTTGAACCTATCGTTGGTTTAAGTTTTACGAAATAAAACAAGCGTTCGAGCTGGTGGAAAATTTTATGGGTAAACATTTGAATTACGGCATCAGTTTTACGACTTTCTTCAACAAAAAAAATTGAAAAACAAAGAAGCATCTGAATTTTGCAGAGGAGAGAGTCATTTAAGTCAAACCAGAATTTCGTATGCACCTTGCACATGTTTTGGTTTCCGCAACAACTTGAAAATATCAACAGATTTATAGTAAGAGTTTTTCGGGCATTGTGGAAGGAATTTTCCAGTAAATTTATTATATTAATATTCTTTAAATTTTGTGTAGCGTGAGTTAAGTCTATAGATGATTTAAGAGTATTATACATTGCAAATAAGAATAAAACTACATAAAAATAATTTTTAAAAAGTTTTTTATAGGAATATATTTTCGTACAAAGCACCCTCAGTAAAAAATACCTAATAAACATTCTGAGGTGTTCTCCAGCACAAAACTGCGAAAGTAATATAGCAATTTATTCCAGAAGAAACCACCGCCTTTGATCCAGTTCCATCCCAGCATCCCAAATGGGGACTGGACTGAGTCACTGTTCATGAATAAATGAGAAGCTACCATTAAGACAGGGCCACATCAATCACATATGCTAATTAGTAAAATTACGCAGGTAAGACGTCGCGTATCCGAGGGGAAAATTGTTCGAAAACCCCTTACTTCGTCGTAGCTATAATTAGACGTCTTCAGCGTATTTGGGCTAATTTAAAGAGATCATTCAAAACTGAAGAAATCGACATTTGCTCTTGTTTGAAAACCGTCGAACACACAATTAGATGGATTTAATTGATTCGGATTTATTGTGGATCACCTGCAATTCTAAGACGGCGACAGAGATAAAGTACTCAAGAATTATGAGAAATGTGTCAGAATAACTTAAGAATCTTAAGGTACTTAGTCGCGAGTTATTTATTGGCCGATAAATTTTCTTAATTGCCCCGGTTCGGTCATAAGGCCGTGTCATTTACCGAAAACGAAGGGATGTGTGCTCAAAGGTATCCCTGGGGAATTGTAATTTGTTCCACAATAGAATTTCAGATTACCTGGAAATCCACTTGAGATGTTTTGTAGTACATGAGACTGTTTTTTACTTAACTGTAATATCACTTTATGTAAAAAGTACATCTTATAGCCTTTCTTTTTATCTGAAGTTTATCTCAAAAAAATTTCATTTAAAAAATAGTTTTATTTTTGGATTGGAAAAAAGATATATGATCATATTTTTTTCAATATGAAAATTGAAAGCAACAATAGTATTTGGTATCGAATAATTTACATATGTCCATGGTTACATACGTTTATTCATTGCTTTCCAATTAAGCATGGTCCTGAGATGCATTCCAGCGTGGTCTAAGGGCTTACGAGGTGACACCTTTTATCACGCATCCCCACCGCAATTCAGAGGCACTCAAGCGTATCTGGCTGCCTATCCAATTTCAGATATTAAACATCCCGTTCAGCTCTAACCTGGAATTAATGCTGATGTGGGGCAATGTGCACACCTTGATGTGCGGCATGACGTCGTCTGTGCAGCGTAACGACGTGACGTTTGTCGGCTTCTTGACTGCATTTTATTCTTGTTTGGGTTCCCTCGCATTAAGCAAAAGGTGTCATCCCAGGTAAACTAAGGCAGCCGTAAAGGAGCGATGCATTACAAGACAGGCGACAGGCAGACAAGAAACTTCAGGTGAGATGCTGGGATGCTGTTACATCGTACTGCCAGCCTGCTTCTTTAGGTAGGAAGGAGAAGCTCCTTAGTTAGATTTTCCGTTGGCTGCTCTGTGCCGAGCCCATGTCACTTTACGTTCCGGGAGCTGGCTGTTCCCTACCTTGCCTACCTGGCGTGCATGGATACATTCTGGATGCTCTATTGCTTGAACAGGTTGTTATCACATTTGCACTCACCTTCCTGTATGCAAATTAATTGCCGCCGCTGCAATCTCTCGAGCCAAGTGCAAATTTTCTCGTTTAGTCTATCTAAAGAGCATTAATTACTCGAAAGATTATGGGGAGCTGGACTGGTGGCTTAAGGGGGCAGGTGAAGGAACAGGCAACTTCTACTGATGGAAATCCGGTGGCAGGTGATACTTTCTGCACGAAATCTGCAGCATAGGTAGATTCAGGTGTATTGATTAACACTGGTGTGGTGACTGCTGCAATTTAGAATTTGAGCCTGAAGCTGCCTTTGTACAGAACTTCTACCCACATGAAATGGGTGCACCTTCAGGTTGGCGTTTTATTATCCATGGGAAAATTCATAGTAGCCGTGAGAAATCGCTTTTGTTTCTGTTAAGTAACAGGCGAAGTCGTTGTCAGGTGATCTTATAGAAATTCTTTAGGCTTCTTACATTTCATAATTTTAATTTGAACGTGAGAAGTCTTAAGATGAATCTTTGCAATCTCGTCTTGGCTAGATTTGAAAATAGTGAGCTCGTGATTTTATCTAGCAATTACGACAAATTTATGTGTTGTGCAATATTTTCTATTTTTATCGAAGTCGTAACTTCGGATTTCATGAAGAATTGCCTAAGATCTTCGTTGTTTCCATTGTGGGCTATTTTTTTTTATTTGTAAAACATTCGTAAAAACTGTTCCTTTATTTGATAGAGAGATGCTTAATTTTTTTTGAGAATTGCAGTATAAAAATTCCAATTAGACTGTCATGATTTTTAATTAGTTTTTAGAGTATAGAAACTCTACGGAAACAAGTAAAAGCCTTGCAGACCTGTACAATTTAAGAGTAAACTACTACGAGAAAATTTTTGTGTTTACAAAAATTATAGGAAAAAAATCCTTAAATTGCTAAAGAAAGGTAGCTCGTTATATCCGAAAACCAAACAAATTTGTAATAATTTTATAGTTTAGGGTAGTAACGAGATATATTTAAATTTAATGACGAATCCCATAAGATTTTAGAAGTCATATCTTCCTCAGTTCAGATTCTGGCAACTTTTAAAGCTCCTTTTTACATCTTTCACTAAGGAGACTAAACCCTTTCCAAATCGCCGTGTAAAACATAAAATGCATCCCATTCCTCCCCTCCAGCTCATCATAAGAGTCCCGTCGGATTATTCGAGATTGGAATTAAGGAATCGCATTTACGACCGCAACTTTGGCCCGTCTTTTCAATAACCCTGGAAACTTCTACAATTTTTACGAGCATATAGACCATTAACATTTCATTTGGTTTGCGCGCGGCGAGCTGGGACTTTTTACGAGAGCAACTTCATATGGAGCCGTGCAATTGGAATTGTCGAAATCTTTATTGTAACCGGGGACTGGGATGCCGGGATGTAGCATGGACCACAGTGCCGAGCATCTGGCTCATAAAGGAGATACAGCGCGGATCTAAAGTACAGGGACAGCAGAAAGGGTTGCTGTAGTCCCAAAGGGGCTTCTCTGTGACGCGGCTAATAAATTCAGTAAATCGCGGGATCAATATTTATGTAATGCCGGGATATACCCAGATTGCCGGTGCTGCGGTCTCATGGTTCAATCCATACGCACGATATGTGTAAATTTTGCACATTGCGCAACTGGAGATTGCGAAAATTCCTGGGGGATGTGGCAAAAGCAATGGTCCACTTGCAGTGGAAATAAAAGCTTTTCTGGGGGGACACTCCCTGGAATATGGAGCTGCAGGAGCCCTGCAGAATGGGCCATTTGATTCACATCATTAATCACCCTTTATGCAGTCTAATGACTACAGGTGGTACTCAGGTGCAAAAAGGCTTTAAGATTAAATTAAGTTAATCCAGTCTAAATCCTTGGAGAAGAGTTTTGCTCTGCAACAGAAGGAACTTATGTTCTATTTCCACGGAATGATACTCATTTTTTAGTCTTTAATTTTTTCCTCAATTTTTTAAAGATTTATACACGTTCTTGTATATTTCGACCTTAAAGATCGGACCAGATTGCCGTCGGAAAGTCGGATTTTTGAAGATGTTTTCCATCATTAGTGCCTTTGAAAGCGGCAAAAAACGCCTTAAGCTGCGTTCACGCCATAATTCACGCGTGCCGAACAAAACACACGCTGACAGTCTTAATGGCACTTGACAGGGGCTGTGACACGATTATGACTTGATCACGTTTTCCGCTGATTTTTTTTTCAGCTTTTGTTAGAAGCGAAATATGCTCTGAGCCCTAAAGACCGGCGGCTTACGTGCCATTCGCAGTGGTCAGCCTTCTTAGTTGACTTAATGCGATTAGCGCGGTCCATGCGTCACCCCATTGTCCTTCGGCCTTTGAATTCCGTCCAAAAAAAGAGCACCGTTGGTGCAACCAGATTTATCGTTCTATTTTGATTGGAGAACTAGAAACGATTTATTATTTTATTACTAAAAATTTCAAAAGATCTTTTTCAAAAGCAAAACGTATTTTTCTCTTAAGCTGTTTGTATAAAATATTTTTTTCTTATATCAATGTATGGACAAAGAAACGAAATTTAATAGTGTAAATTAAGTACATTTTGGAAATCGTAAATCGTACTTAATAATCCCTATAGTCGACTTTCTATAGTATACCTATCGCCTTTATACACCTACAGCATTTAATTTATAAATTGAATTTAATCTGACTAACAAGGAGGAGGATAATGTTTCCTATTTTTTTTTTTTCATTGTAAAATTTAGCACTAGATCGCATGGTCAATTTAAATGGTCACCCTGGCCAGTACACATCTGATACCCATAAAATACAATTCACTCTCTTCCTCAACCAGTCCCACTGGGAAGCTGATGGTCCTAAAATAGAAACCGGAAAGTCGTTTAGGTACATGAATCGTTGCAGATTAAACGTATGCATGATTAAAAGTAAAAATACTTTCCGTGCTCTATGCACGATCTACAGGAACGTCTGCAAAGGGTTTAAAAAATACACCAACGTGCATTCATTCAACGGATCGCGGGAAACTCTGGGAAAAGGGGATATAACTCAAAAAAAAAGAACAAACACTCGCCAATGCAGGCGCCGACGGGCAGCGACGTCTTTGCTGAAAACCGTCCGGTTCTGAAGTTTCTTCACCGTCGCCGTGCCGCCGGCAAATTTACGATGCTGGAAGCGTTAATATTTGCAGAGATTTGATAATCCTACCCCTGCCGGATGACCCCGCGTGATTTATAGTGTCGACTGGATTCGCGATCGTCGTCTTCTTGACCGCCGAGGATTACCTTAAGAATAGCAAAACGAAGAAGAAATCCCGCATCTCTTCGTCCGTGAAAAGTCCCTCGACGTGTATGGTGCCAAATACGTTCCCCGCACGACGTCGTCGGACATGTGCCATAACTGGTTTCAAGTAATCAATGACACGGAAAGGTAACTTGCTTGCATAAATTCTCCGATTTATGAATGAGTGGAAGAAGTTGAGAATTTTAGAAAAGGCAGATGTAAGAAGGTCTTTTTAATTAGTTCCGTAATAACGCGATTAAGGGAGGATACGGCACGGATTTATATACCGATGCAGTGAAATTTACATCTCTGAGAATTTGTTTACTTCGGGAATTGAGTGGAATATTATTTTTCATGATTTATGGCAAATAAATCGCGAGCTAACACAATATAGGCTTAAATTGAGACTTTGAGAGATTTCGAATAGCTTAAAAATTATTGAATGGACTTAGATGAAGCCATCACTAATGTAGAATTTATGTGAACTATTACCCATTATTATTTATTATTATGTACTCATTGAGACATGTTTTAGTTTGAACCGGCATGCGATAGACATGTCGTGTAAGACATGGCACGCTTACGCTTAAAAAGTACACTTTAGTATTTTGAAATAAATAGCTTCAAAGGTATCTTAACTTTTATTTATCATATAAATAAATATAAGGCAATAGATTTAATTGTTTAAAGACTTGATTAATTTTATTGAGAATGCAGTGAAAATGTCTTTTATGCTCTTTCTAGCCTTCTGGATTTCCCTAAGAAATAAATTGTGTTGAAATTCTAGAGTTATAAGGAAGCTGCCCGAATGTGTTGAATATGCCGACAGAATAAATGAATATTTCCGATTTAATGCCAATCAGGTTGGACATTTGTTGGGAACGATATCCTTTCTATAGAATTTGTTCTGAGGACACTTGAATGGTATGGTTTTATACTTTTCACATGCAATCGAACCGGAACCCGGAAGAGAAATCGGGAGACAGGAAGACAAAATGGAGAGCATCTGAAAAAAGGTTTGTTCAACCAAACCATTCAAGACAAGCCCTGGACTCGAGTCCAGAGTAGTATTTCGCATCCTGGTATAATAAAGGACGAATTTTCAGGACATAAATACCCCTAGAATCGAAAGCCTTTCAGAGGAATGTTTTCACATGTTTGTTTACTTGTTTTTTTTCTTGGGGGTGGAGGAGGGTTAAATTCGCATCGTTTCCTGCTCGTCTGTCGTTAGCTATAAAATGGGCCTCTGCAAAGTCTAGGAATTTCGGAAGGAGACCCGGCACTGTATAGGACGAGCACTGACGTTACTGCTGCATAGGAGGACGCAGTAAATAACCTTTATTTTCTGCACTATAGATCTCCCATCGTCTACTGGTTTTTCTCATTCGAAGTAGTGGGGTTTATAGAATCTTTCGTTGGTAGCAAATCGATGACCACCCTCTGGAACAGGTCCTCTTGCTGGATCTCGTCGTAGTACGATACATCGTCGGGATGCTACAGAACTATCTCAAACTCCTGTCAACTACTATAAAAAAAATACCGATGTAAAAAAAATATCAAAAGACACAACTGGTGGGTTCAAAGAGATTCTGTTGGTGACCATTAAGCCATGCTACATTGATTCTGTGCTCGAACGCGTGGATAGTGGATATCTATCAGATGTTTGGACTTGGATTTTATGATTATGTGGAATGTCATATGGTTCCATCTGAGGTCCAAGCTCAGCTCCTTCTCAGCAAGGAAACGTCCTCCATGCAACCGTAGGAGAGTTAGATAGCATACTACTTCCACAAGAAGGGCTGGAAACTACCAAGGAGGTACAGGGTAGTTGCCCCATGGTCATGAGCATTAGTGGAAAGTTTTCACTTCAATGATTTCCCTTAGATGACTTGCCAGGGATGAGGGTAACTCTCAAGAAGAACGACGAACGAGTTATTGGGATTCTTTAGGGATTTGTACTTGGGACTTTCATCGACTTTCGATGGCGGCAAAAGCAGCAAAAGCTGTAGTCGTCTTTGTACAAAGAAGAAAATAGAAAAAAAAAATTTTGGAAAAGAAATGACGCCAGAAACTGGCTGGAAGGGTCAGAAGACATTCTGAGTCTTGCTTGTCTGAGTTTATTGAGAAATTCGAGACAATTTGGAAGTTTATGCCATGTACGTCTTAAGCAAATTTATCTGGCGAAGTTCGATCAGAACACAGGGTCATATGAGATATTTTCTTTATTTTCCGATGGTATTTGCAAAAAATCGACAATGTTTTTCCTTCTTGTGGGTCAATAAAATGTTTGAGGTGACATACACTCATTGCTATTAAAGGATTATGTTTCTTCATCTTGGAAGATGTTTAGATGTGGATAGTTCCAGACAATGACCGCAAATTTGATCAAGAATGAAATTTTATACCCCGACTATGCCGCATAATAAAAAATAAGTTCTAGTAAAAATTATGAAGGTTGTTATTTTATTTTCTCCTTTTTTTTGAAAGTTATTTACCCTTCAGGTAGAATAGACGGGCAATAGTCCAGTTAATTAAATTTAATATTTTGAATATATACTTTTGCTAAATTCGAGAAACATTTTCCTACCAAAAGGCTAAGTTTAACAAGCCTTGATTTTAACCCATTTTTTTTACATTTGAATTAAAACTAGGCAAAAGTTAAGGCAAAAACAAATTTTATACTTTAAGACAAAAGGTGAAATGGTTAAAGTAAATTTGTGTAACTTTTAAAAGTACCAATATGGTTAAAAATTTCCATTTTAAATAGGTCGTGATATGTGATTCATATGACAAACGAGTTCTGTTTTTTAAAGTTATTTCACAGAAATGGCAAATATTTGCCAAACCTCTCCGGCATACTTTGTGATACATACATGGGTAACCAAATCCATAAATCAGTAGTAGTAGTAAGCAATCTGACTAATTTCCCACTTTGCATGAGGATTACTCTATCATAGTCCCAGTGGCCCTTAGATTTATCCAATGTAATACCATCCTGAGTATGTGCTTTTGCATTTCTTAGGGAAGAGTATCCTTTATCATTTCGGGCCATTGACTTCACTATCTTAAGGTCCTCCGAAAACCCTTATGGTCGTGGTCTGCAGGGTTTGCCTGAACAAGTCATACTCGACGTGTAATTAATTAAGTTCGCAGAACACTTAGAAGCACACTTTTCCTTTTCGCCTCCTTGTATGTAGCTAGCTTCAAGATAAATTTCTCCAGAAGCTGGGCATGTTAACAACAAAATTATTCAATCCTTGGGATTCTATCCAATTTGGCTTAAACCGGGAGTGCCCAACGGTACCACTATTAGAATCTAATGAACAAGAAATTCACACATGCAAAAAGGAACCATTAGGAGATGATGTGGCGAAGGCATTCACCAGGAAGAGTTTGGCGCATGATTCAGGTCATCCTCTAGGAACCTCACATATGAGAGTGGTGGTTGTGCGACAGCCGCAAGTGAACGTTAGCCAAGGCGAGCGCAATTTGTAATTGTCGTCTCCACTCTTTGGAATAAATGACCAAGGGAAGTGTTCGCAAGAAGATCCTTATTTTATGTAATTGTCCTTCGAAGAAAGCTTTAAAGCCTCCTTTTCACCGGGGGTGTCGGAAATGAAGCCCATTCAGCACCAAATACACGTTTTAATAGCGAATTTTAATTAAATCAAGAAATTAACTGATAACTATCTTATCGAGGATGAATGATATTTGATATATTCGCTTCAATAATACATTTTAGAGGACAGCTGCTTCTTTAAAAAACTGCTAAAGCTCATCAAAAACGTAGCGTTAAATTTCCCTGGAATTTTGAAAGCCAAAGACTATAAAATTATTATACATCCCTAAACAGCCTAAAGTTACACATTAGTCCTAAAATCTAGAAATTTATTTTATATATATAAATAATACAGCGCTACAGTATTCTATACTTGGGAAAAAAATTAAATAAATGTGAGTTATACGTGCGCTCTGAAAATTCTGTAGAGTAATTTAAAAAGCGTACATTATATATTTATATGCATACTAAATTGTTTATGTTTATCTCTGATATTTAGATTTTTTACTTTTAGTAAATTAAAGATATTTTTCTTTTCTTCCTTCCACTGAGTTTAAAAGTAAATGGTATTGCTCAAAAAGGTCTAATCCCAAGTCTCATATATTCTTTTCACTAGGCCAATTTCAAAGACGAATAGAAACGGAGAAGAACTGTTGGTAAAGGACGTCATCGGCGGGTTGGCTTCCCTAAACATGCAGGAAGCCGTTTGACCTACTTGATCCGTGTAGGAATAAATTTCACTTCGTGATATGGTAATATATGGGTCTCTTGATCCCGGTTCCGAAAGTTCACAATACCTTCCGTCCTCCATACGCTACCCTTCCGCTAGAGTTGGGACTTTCATGGTTCCGTGCCGGGTGCTTTTGCTCTCCTCAAGCTTCCTGAATTTGTATTTATTGCAGTTTTGTGCCGGCTGTAAATTTTTTCTAAATTTTTTCTGCAAGGCTATTTCTCTTTACGACGGTCATTTCATTTTCACCCTTAAACCGATGGTTCTTTCATCCTGCATACAGGAACCTTATGGTGAACCTCACGATATGTCTGGCATATGCGGTCCATTAATTACACCTGCTGCACCCGGTAAATGTGGCGGCTAAGAAAAACAAGGCAACATGTTGCAAAAGGCGGGGGCGTCAGGTTGCGCTGACGGATGGACGGTAGAAGCTACGACCCTTGTCGGAATATTTGATAGAACAAATTTTCTAGATTTCTCCATATATTCATATAAAAAAAGGATTTCGAAAATACCAACCGGTGCAAATTATACATCAACTACAAACTTTAGAAAGACAAGACTAATGAAATGGCTAGAAGCTTCAGTTGGAACAAATTGGATAAAAGTCCAGGTCTTCCTGAAATGTCAAGCTTAAGAATTCTTCTGGAAACTGAATGCTTACAAAATTAATAAGGAGTAAACTTTCCCTTTGAAAATGTCTGTTTATAGACTGGAGATTCTAAAGGCAAAGTTCTCGACTTCCTTGACACTGGACCAAGATTGAAAATGAAAAGAATTTCCAAGTTGTGAATCACTATGCTATGGTAGTTTTGCATTTTAATAGTTTTCTTTTAGGGAAATTTTATTTCGCGTTGAATTTAATTAAAAGCTATACAAAAAAATGATCTGATCTGAACATTTGAAAGTTCCTAATTCATTCCAATATACATATTTAAATTCCTTCACATAATGGCCAAATTGTTCTAATAAAATTGCTTGATAAAATTAAATTTAGTTCATTTATTTAGTTAATTATTCACTATACAAGGTTGAATTGAAATCTTCTAACTATAGACTCCAAAACAAGTCTATGCTAAATAAAATTATGGGTCGTGTTTATCTTCTAAAAAGGGCGCCACACAATTTTCGTAGTTGTCACTTTAAGTTGGTTTACAAATATTTTTTGAAAGCTTACTTAAAATTCCCAAAATTCTCGACAAAGTAATTTCATAAATTTCGATAAAATACCTTCCTCGGTAACGAACAATGGAAGAGACCTCTGAAAAATTTCCTCGTTCACACTTTCATCTGAACAATTATTCGGGAAACATGTCTCGCGGTTGTTTTCCCTTTGTATTCACCCCTCGTAAATTTCCAAGTATATTTCCTGCAGGAGATAGACGCTGTGAAACTCCTTTTCAGGCTGCAGTCCTATAAACACGGACCGGACAAACCAGGAGCACGAGGCAAGAGATTGGGCAAAGGGGACCATCAGTGACTCCCAAAATCTTCCTGGTGGTCCCTTCAATGGTTCTGGAGAAAATTCCCAGCAAGATAGCCGTTCTGATGGTGGTAGTGGCGGAAATGTTCACCAGCATGTTCATTTATGCAAATTATGAATTCAAAAAGCATGCAAAATTGTTTTGACTGTCGCTGTTTGCATGGGTGCTAGGAACAGAGGGTTTGGCGTTCTATTTGGTTCCCGCAGAACCGCTAAAACTCACTCGTTATTAAACCACCTTCATACTGGACCGCTGTCGAAAATTGCTTTTGCAGATCCGCCAGAACTCCAGGCCACAGGGTGGCTCAGAATCAGATGTGCAAAGGCACCATCAATTCCTGTTGGGAATTTTTAGTTTTCGTTTTTGCAGAAGAATTGTGCTCAGCATGAAGAATGTGGAATTGGCCGGCATCGACAGCCTTTCGGGCTAAGGAAGGCTTTTATAGGACGCGACAGTTCTGCAGTCCAGGTCTGGTCTAAAATTTTAAAATGTTTCTAGGCATACGGAGGAAACCTAGTCAGCCAATTGAAACAGACCGCAGATGATGAGGATTATGGCGACGAAAAGAGAATATTAAAAAATTATTAACAGAACAGACGTGCCCAAAATTATTTTAATGATAACGACTTCAGATGTAGCTAGGAGTTAGGGATCTGGCCCCTTTTCGTTGAAATGTGAAAGTGTTAATGTTTTCAGAAGTTTCCAAAAGTTTGAATTCAATTAAAGCATAATGAAACTAGCCCAAATGTTCTCTGTGCACTAATTAAGGTGGCGTTGGGCTAATGATCTAAGTCCAAAGCCCGACTATAAGTATCTTAGGGTCAAAACCTTTCAACCGCCCCTTATATTTTATATTCTAGTTTTTTTTTATGTTTTAAAATAAAAGATATCTGAAGAATTTACTACAAAACATAAATATTTAATTAAGAAGCAAAATCTCTAAGTTCCAATTGCAAGTTTCAATAGAATTTACCCCCCCCCCCCCCCCTAAAAAAAAAAACATTTCCAACCTGCTCCACATTCAAGTTCAATCTAGCTCCATCCGAAATTAAGTTCTATTATTTATCACCACTATTTCGCGGAAACAATCCTTTGAGTGTATTCCAGTGCCAGCTGCGATAGACCTACCAATTTAGCAGTCGACACCCTTCATCCATTGGCTCTTTGTGCTCTCGCAGTGCAATTTTCTGCCTGAAAGGTTCCATTTCACGCGGTACGGCACGGGTTTTTTTTTTCGGTGTACTATTCAAGCCCCAACTAACCCCATTCCTTTTTGTGCAAATTCAAAAAGCAATCATTCATTAAGCAGCCAGTTGTGGAGTCTCAACTATCAACTCGTCACAGCACGCGACCTTTTGAACCCTTTCTCCTACCACCGGGAGTAAAGTAAGGTTCTAAATTTAACGTGGTGTTTGAATCAGTGTTACCAGAAACCTTTAAAAATTCTGGTAGTTATAAACATGTCACGTAATTTTATTAATTCTATAAAACATTAAATATGAAATCTAAGAGCCATAAAAGTAGTAAAAAAAAGAAATTTTCCTTGAGTTACGCGTAAAATAATTTTCTTAAATCATATAAAAACGGTAACTCTAGCACCAACCCTTATAAAACTTTTAGGGTCAGAGTCTCACCCGCAAGAACCGACTTTTAATTGAATTTGAATACCACAGTGGCGGCATCCGGCACGTTGGTCCTGTGGCGGATGCTGGGCTGAGGATGGGCGATTAGATGAAATTCCTCTGATTGATGAACCGTACCGGCCGTGCCGAATTGACTATAATCAAAAAAGCAGGCGGCAGACGGCAAAATGAATTTAGGGAAAGGTAGGGAGTCAAAGACCCAGCGACTGGGTGGATACCTACAGCAGGTGCTAGGGCCTTTTGGATACTAGCAAGATAGGGATCGAAATATCTGGAAAGGCGCACAGTTTATGGCGACAGGCCTGTTCATGGGTGATTGCCCTGCACACCTTCTTAGGACGGTCAACACGTTTTCGAAGACAGTTTTTTCCTTCCTTAGTCTGTAATTACTTCAATTACAGTACCCTCTCGTCTTTGTCTTAGCCTCGAATTAGAAGGAAATTAGCTAAATTTCTACCCTAATACTCGTCGAATTAGAAGTTCGGCAAACTGCTTCATTTCCATATCCCTAGGGAGGAGCGCCTAATGAATTCTTTTCCCTGTAGCCTGACCGCTCCAGGGAACAATTTAGGAAAATTTTAAATTATATGGCAAGTAACCGCCATTTTTTGTGTGCTGAAAAAGTTCGTCTCTGAGCTCTGCTCCTTGGAGCATTGGGGACATCACAGAATGATAAATTAGTAACTAGGAATTTATTTAGTAAAAGTTATCCAGATCTTCATTTTTATATTAATACTATGAGAGCTTGTTAGTAATAAACAAAATATAATACAAAATTTTGATGTTCTACATTGCTAGGAACATTTTACATTTCTGGTTAACGCCATGGTATGCGACAAATTCATAGGACTTTAAGATCCTATCAGAACCCGTGTCATGGCATGAATTAGAATTCTCGCATGCCGAATTATGCACGACATGCACTGATTCTGGAGATTAAGTTGAGTCGGCTTTTCGGGGGTGGGTACTTTGTAAGGATGAAGATAGGGAATATAAGACTTCTTAAAATAGTTTTACATTTCCAAAATGACAAGAAGCCAGAAATTGTCTGGATAAATTAAGAAAAATGCTACCGCTGTCGATACTGCTGTTGCTGAATTCACCTTGAAAGACATTCTGAAGAATGCGGAAAGTCGTCCTTTGTGTTCCGAAGGATTAACCAGAGCCGTCGCATATTTTGCGAATTCAATGATGGGCTTACTTTGTCCCAATCTCGATCCCCCTAGTGAATTGGAAGGCTTGGAATCGGGACTGGGAGAACCTTTGTGCCTGCTGGGATCCTCTTAGATTGAGCCCTCGCATAATTGAAGGAATTCAGGAGGCTTTCGGTCCTGAATCTTTCAAAGTGCTCGCAGCATGCGGCACATTTGGAAGTTTTCCCATGGAATCACGGCCGCCGTGCCGCCTTGTGACATCCTGCGTTGCTGCTCCGACACGAAATAACTTTTAAATATTTTCGCGGTTCATTGCGCGCTGAAAGAGATGATTTACACGCGGCAGAGAATACTCAGGAAAGATTCGGGAAGGGCACGAATAACGAAACGCTTTCCTTGAGTTGTTTGTTTGTTTGATGGTTAGGAATTTGAAAGTTTTTCTTTTGGAAAAGATTTGCTTAAAGTTGAATATTATTTAAAGTGTTGACGATTTATTTCTTTAATAACGCACAATTTTTATTAAAACTAATTACAGGCATAACTATTTTGTCCCTCGAGAGACTTAGTCAGAACTTTAGCCGAACCGGTTCTTCGCAAATAATCGTATTTTTTTAAAACTCTCAGTTCTTAGGTAACACACAAAATGACGTTAATAGCAACCAACCTTAATTCATTAAATCCTATTTCTTTATGTGTTGAATCAATTGAATTAAAATCTTTTCCTTTTTTCGAATATGTCTGTCTTATATTTCCAATATAACATTAATCCATATCCAAATCCACTTTGTATTCAATCCACCATTAGACAACTTCTCTATCCTAATGCCTATCAATTGATCACAACCTCTTGACATGCTTTCGGAAAATTCGAATAGGTTAAATTAGAAAAGTTTTTTTTTTCCCATCGGGAAAGAAAACCACGCTAATTCTTCGATAAACAGGAAGATTGTGATAGCAAACTTTAGTTTCTTCTGGGATTTTATCCATCTGGAGAAGACCTCTCAATTATTACAGTCCGTAAAAATTGAGTTGTGAAAAAGTTTTTATTACAAATGAAGGCTATAACATTTCTGATAATCAATGAAAAAATAAATTTCTTAACTAAAGACTGCATTCCGCATAATGGTCCCGATCCCTTATCCTCCTTGTAAGCATAAATAGCGACAATCAGATAGTTCCTCCTCTGCCTTGCATAATCGCCCGGATGGCGGATCTTCATTAGTTCTGCTCTGAGTCAGCTCAGGCTTAAGAAGAAGGGCCTTCTGTTCTTTCTCGGCTGCTAGCTGCTAGTGCAGATAAGAAAAACACAAGAATAAGGACATCGCGGGTGTAAAGGTAAATGAACGTAAAACTTCTTTATCTTAAGATATTTACTAGGCATAATTCGTCGGGAGACGCGAGTGGAGGAATGTACGTAGACATTTATTTCATCTTGAAATCGGATTAAGGTCTTATGAAAAGTCGCGACTTACTTTGATTGCTTTACATTTAACAATTCAGAAACCCAATCGAGAGAATGTCGAAGAATACCTGAACAATTTGCAACTGGTTTTAGAGTGTTACACGGATTGAAGATACTTAGAGTAATCTGTTGAAGAACAATCTGCAAAAATGCTCTCTAGGGGAGCATGGAGCATTCAGCTAGGTACTAGTATTATTACTAAAGGTACTTCAGTATTTGGATATGAAAAACGATAAATTGTATGATGCTTTTATATATAAATTTGTGAACATAGCGTTTTTAATGAAATATACTAAAATATATACTTCATTTAAAAAAAAAAAAAAACAGATTAAGCTGTGTTTTTATACAGTTTTAAAGTTGAACAATTTTTTACGAATTTTACATAGACCAAATAATTTTGTAATTAATTATACCTTTAATTAATTATACCTTTAACAATTTTCATTAGACTTTGTATTCTGCATTTTTAATTTTTGTAAATGTTTTATTTCATTTTTTACGATCCCTGAAATCCTTTGTTTAATTTAAATTAAATCATTTACAAAAATAGTTAGAATGAAAAACAAAATACTAGACAAAAATTATTTTGACCAAAAATTTTATTCTTGCGGCCGAAACGATTTCATAAAAAGTTAAAACCTGAAATAGCAAATGATTCACTCTTCCCTACTTAAATTGCTAACCTCAGACAGGTATGACCGCAAAGGAAGGTAAGAGGAGATATTATCACATCTATGTAAACACCTGCCAGTAAATCCTGCCATATTTGAAGGGAACTAACTAAGGATATCGTCGACCCTGATCCGGAGGCCAGGAAATCATAAAACATGCATAAGGACTTAGGTCGGATGAGATCAGCATAAATGTGGGTAGTCGACCTCCAGATATACATACCTGTAACCCACCGACACTCCACGATGTCAGAATCGCAAGGAGCATCTCAAGAAGCTGAAATCAAGCACAAAAGAACTTCATCCCATTTTGTAAGCATTTTGCCAGGACTTTCCTTGAGGAGTCATGGCCTCGCCAATTCTTGGTTCCCGCAAGGAACATCATATTTCTCATATTTCATCCCCAGCCCATCAAACCCAAAGTATCGTATGCACTTGTCACGATATGCAAAGCAGGCTACAAGGAGTTTCTTTTTTTTTGCAAAGAAAAATGTAGAAGTGCGCCATTGGGGCGACCAGGAGCACATCACGTAAGATGATGTAGATTCCTTGCCCGTTGAGCCCTCGATAGATATGCAAATTGGGGCTGGGGCAGGTAAACAGGTTCGGAGAATACTATCGAGAAGACAACGACCAACCGGGCACGATAGCTGTTGAATCGCGGTCCGCGATTCAATGGGGCGTTTAACGAATTATTACCTGTACGGTCCATCAATCATTCGCCGATCGATCGCGGCTGATTGATTGATTGGCTCGCCGGGAACCCATTGCTTTTTCCGGCTGTCTGCCTTCCTTATTTCGTTTTTCAACGAATTTATTTTTCAAACTGTTGCATCGCGGTTCCAGATTAAGATGATGGAGTTGCTGCCATCATCCGTCCGATAAAACAAATGGTAGCAGTTCTTGAAAATGATTGAATGGAATTTAAAAAGGGAATATCTTGTAGAAGTATTAAAACGAGATACACTTTTAAATTTATTAATTAATATTAATTCCTCCTTATTAAAATTAATTCAGTTTTATAAAAAAACAACTTTTGTTATAGTTTTCAGTTTGACAAAATATATCAGCGATTATATCATAACAATTGTAAGAAAACGTAAAATACAAACAAGACAGGATTTTACCTGAAATACCTACAGAATTTTTTTTAATTGATTTTAATTTAATAACACAGCTTGGACTTATAGTTATAAAAAATAGTTTTGTTCAATAAACGATGATTTTTCATTTTATATTACAATTTTATATTTATGAAAACAACAGTAGTTAACTACAAAATATCAACATTACTAAAATACCAAAAATTCACCGGAAATTTATTGTAAAGTGAAATATTATAGACTAATTTCAAGAATTAAACCATAATAATTATGGATTTTAAATTATAGAGTATTAAGTGAATAAACACATTTTTATTTGTTGTACTTTGTATTATTATTCTGTTCTTAGTTTAGTTAGACAATTGTGTTTTTATTTAAAATCTGTACGTCTTTAAGAAAATAACAAAGAGTATAAAACTTACACTGAAACTTATGGTTTGGATTAAAATAATTAAGCATTTTTTCCCTATATTTTAAATGAAAAATTAAAAATGAGCAATTAGTCTGAATTTATTTAAACATTTTTAAATTAATTGTAAAAGTTATTTTAAAAATCAATTTGAAAATACAAACATGTAAATTTGGTCCATTTGCTTATTTGTTATAAATTTTAGAGGTTCAAAGCTTGTCGAATGGTCAAAACCTCGCAAAAATTTGTCTATTAATTTTTAATAATAGTCCAAACCCATAAACAGTTGGTAGACTTTTTCAAGTACGAGGTAAATATAATAATAAAAATTAAAATAAATGCTAATGAGAAATATAAAAAATTATATCATATTTTAGAATTTAATCCAAAGTCAAGGTTTCGTTCTAATATTTAAGTATCCATAGCTGGGTGTACATTTTAAAAATCTGGAAGTACCGGAAACCATTAAAATTTACATTCTTTCACTCGCTATTTTGAGATGTTACAGCCTCATCATCGGCTATTCCAGAATCTGGGTGGCATCCTCAAGACTGTGAGGGTGAAAAAGACGTCCACGTTATCATTCAGTTCAATTACGAGTAAAATTTGCCGCCAAGTGCCAAGTGCATATGTTCTCATTTCTTGTGCTTTCTTTTTCCCCATTTATGTCTTATCTTGTTGTGCCTCAGAACGAGGATGGTTACGAGGGCTGCATTTTATGGGTCGCATTAATTGCACCATCTCCGGGTGTTTTGCCACACTTAAACCTGCCGCCGAGTGAAATGCCTCCGAAGGGCCGGAGGATCTGGCGCAATTGAATACATGTGAATGCACTTGAGCGATACTTCTGGTGCCGCACGCGTTTCTAAACGTGCTGTCAATGATTACCACAACTCCTGAACGGATTCCAAAATGTTTACGGCAGCAGCGGCAAGAAAACAGCTCCCGGACTTGAAGCCGAGATGAACGTGATTTTATTACACCTGAATGATTTTGTAATTATTACGTTCGACGTACCGAGCAGTCTTTTCCCTTCACGTGATTTAGTTGAATCACATAAGTGAAGGCGGTACTCCTTTGAGGAAGATACATTTGACTTTAAACTGTGCTAAATTGATGCCTTGCAGATTATAGAGCAATAACGGTTTAGGAAATTGGTAATATTTTCTACTATCATAAATTATATAGGAGATTAGTAATTTTTAATAGCTCCTCTTCCTACCTTTAACCAGACTACTTTACAATATTTCATGACCTACCCTAAAAATATGAATAAAGGCAAAATTGTCTATACTCTTGTCAAAATCGAATGGGCGTTGTAGTATAAATGCGAATGTACCCTGTGCTCGGGGTTAACATGTAATAGCATACTTTTATTCCAATAAACATGACACGTGACATGAAATCGTAGGGTAAAAGTTATACGATGTAAGAGTTTTGCAAATTTGTTTGTTTCGTGAAAAAATGCTTGTTTATTTTGTTTTTCGTTTGATTGTTATGTTTGTTTTGTTTGTGTTTTTTTTCCTTGTCTGTTTTGTCCATTTCATTTGTTTTTTTTTATATATTTTCTAAATAAAAAAAATAAATAATATCAATAAATCATGAAATAGGAAAGTGTTCTAATTTATTTTAATTTAATAAAAAGTAACGTAAAGAAAATCTGTAACTCTCCGTTTGGTAGCTAGAAAATTTTTTAAAAAATATTGTAAAGAATTGCATGTAGGTTAAACAATCATATTAAAAAATTCAACAATATTCCCCAAACCAACCTAAAGTTTTTTTAAAACAATTCTTCTCGAATACCAAGGCGTATGGAACAAATTCACCCTTTTTACCCTCCACCTCAGCGAATGAAGATTTCGTTCAGGTTTGGATGGGCGGCTTCCAGGGAACTATAAATTCTTAAAATGTTTGCGTTCATCTCGGTCAAAAATTTATGCACGTTACCGGGTTCTTCGTTCCATGTGGTGGTTTTGCCAACATATCTCCTGCTCGAGGTAGATCTAAATGTGTTCTACTGTAAAATTTATGTCCTGCTGCGAGTTATGATTTTTGAGGGGCGCTCAGGAACGATTTGGCGGAGTGCCGGAACATTGTCCCAAATTGAATTTGAACATATTCCGCGAACCGGAAGCAATGGTAAACATGGCAGCAACCTTTGCTTCCCGGGAACGCGTGCAGTGAAATTAAATCCAGTAGGATCCCTGTGGAACGTTCAACATATAAAGAAAATCTGGAATGGAATATTTTGGCTCGGTTGGATAATAGTCATCTGTTGAAAGTCTTGGCTGGTTCTATGCATGTTCCTTAAGATTTCCGGGATGAATTTTATAAGGAACTAGATATTTTAGCAATTTATTTTATAAACCACTTATTATGTTGTACTTAGGGATACGACGGATGGTCGACTATAGACTAATAAAAGAGTAATGATTAAATTTAGACATAAAACCCAGTATTTTATGCGACAGTGTTCCCAAGGACCTTTTCACCCATCCTCGTTTAAATACAGAGTGACCCCTATGATGTAAACTAATGGTTAAATCTTGTAGTTCTAGCTTCTGGATTGTATTCCTCATTGGAAATATTTACAACTGAATTACATGAAAATAAGTTTGAGAGTTGTATACTACAATTTGCATACTTGCTGGACATTTGTGTCCAATTTCACCATATTTATAGTCATATTGGCATATTTTATTTCTTTGCAATTCCATTAAAAGTAAAGTATGCAACGAATTCCATAGCGGTTCCCTTTATTTTTCAGAGAGCAGACTTTAAAAAAAACTCTGCTCATAAGACGTAGATCATTTTGGTTCTGTTGGGTAGAACTCAACTGTTGAAGATATTCCTTGGCTCCACTCTGTTCTGATATACTCCAAAAGGGGGTGTATGCAATAAACTTCCGCATGTTTACAAGCTTTTGATTTTATGCGCTGGGGAGGGTGCAGATATGTTCCTTAAGGACTATTTACGGGCACTTTGTCTGTAGACCAAGAGTAGTCGGACGCTTGAAGAGCTTGTTGTTCTCACCCCCCCGAGAATAAAATTGTGCTGAAGACACACTTCTTGTAAGGTTTTTCTTCTAAGGATCCTTAGAGATAGATGTGATATTTTTGCTGGCCACATGTTGAGACGTTGGAGCTCCTATTTTGTACATTCACCTGCCGAGCAGGGAGATGGCATATAATGATGATGTGGTGCCACATATCATTTAGTTATTTACAGCACCTTGCCGGAGGTGCCCTTGGCAAATTGTTGGGGGTTCCAGAACCCAACGTCATTACAAGAAGACTTCCTGTGGCAGCTCCTGCACATTAAGTGAGGAGACGTCCGTAAATGTTTTATAGGCCTGCTGGAGGTGTAACAGCGTTGGAAGCTTATTTTTCTCATTTTCCTGAAGAATTTTCAATTACATCGATTTTGTTGGCTTTGTCGTCACCCCTCTCTAAAGTTTTCCCTTGGTAGCTTATGTCTTTGATACAGTCCCATTTCTACTATAGAGCGCAGAAATAGCTGGGGAGGCATGTAAATGGAACGCTAGAACATCCATCTCCCCCAATACTAGAGTTCCATTTCGGCGTGTCGAGGGGTGCCTATGGAATTTTTTCGCCTTTTCGTCTATATGACCCTCTGCCCCAGAACTAGCTAAAGAAGCCGAGTTTACTTTTCGACCCCTACACCAGGACTTTTCCTCCCGCAATTCCTTCTCCACCCCTAACCGGGTTTTGGAACATGTGAGCAAATGATGATACATAACTTTTAGTAATACGAAAAGAGCTTTTCATTTTGAGCCTTGTGAAGGGGCTCCCGGAGGATGAATGTTTTGTAATGGATTTTTTGTGGACTTTCTTAATTTACGTCAACCCGGAGGGAAGGAAAGAGGGCGATGGTGCATGCTTTGTAACCAAAAGGCTGAATATTTTTCACGTCAACGTATGTTGACCAATTTTTCGCTTGTCTGCCGCGACTTTCAACTTTTGTATAATTTTTTAGGATGTTAAACGAGTTGAAAATGAAATTTCAACGAGTTGAAAATAAAATATTCCCTTCTTTTGATCTCAAGAAGATGATCTGGAAAAAGTTTTTGTTGTCAAATTTCAAATATTTTGAAATTGGCATTTTTGTAAAGAAATATTCAACTATGAAAGACATATCGCATTTATCACAATTATTCTGCATGTGCAATAAAAATACTTCTATAGTGTCTTATAGCAGACCACTCTTCGTCATTATATTAAATTGTACTTGTAATAGTCAAATAAGTGAGTAGTAAGATTTTTGCTACTGACTTTTAACCCTTGGATCACATACAGCTCTAAAACTACTCTAAGTGATCTCAAGGTAGAGATGATGTGTTAATTGATTAATTTTAATATGCAAGATGTTGGAAAAACGTTGAACTAACACTAACAATGGTATTATTAATTTAATTAAACAAGATATTCTAGAAGTATGATATAACAAAAGCAGACTGTCGATCCTTAGAGGCTCCATAACCAATTGGAATATTTGTCGTTGAATTGGTTGGGCGTGAGTAATGACTTTCTTCTTTCTTATGCAGTTTTTACTTAAGCCACTTTGTTATGAGGAAATGTCTGAAGAATTTCTAGAAAATTTACTGATGCTGCAAATGGGCATATAATTGCCATTGCAATCAGACTCAATTTGCCGGAGCAGTTTTAGACTAATCACTCTACCCGCGGTTCATTCACCAGATGAGTGCAACAGTTTTTATAACTAGTACACAGCCCAGACCCATAGTTTCAAACGACAGAAGAAAAAGCGACAAAAAACAACCGCGGGCTAGACCTTATGATTGATCACCTTCTTTGGAATCTCGCAGTGTATAAAGTCATTGTCCCTCCAATTGGCACACCGAAGAAAACAAAATATCGTTCAAGACGGTGCGGTGCGCTCATATACTGCAGAAGACGCAGGGGTTGGACTAGAACATCACCATTCATCGTCTCTAGTTGAGTAACTTAAGGAAATTAAAATAAATTACAGGAACACCTGGTAACGGTACTTAATTGCACGTAATCATCAATTTATGCCTAAACTTAATGAACTCTTCATTTTACTGATTACTTAAAATTTACGAGCCCAATGACCGAGCTCTGGTAGACCCCACGCTGCCATTGTCTAGAGTTAGTGCATACGCGAGCTCCCAAGTAATTGATCGTTCCCTAATACAGTCCTACACTGGCATAATCGACCTGGGACACGCTAGGGCTTCTCTGGATATATGTACAACGTGTAGTGGAGCACTAGTGGAGCATTTTGGTGAGCCGTGTACTTCGCAGTTTGCTGCCATAAATAACTCGCACGATGGACACTATTTACATCGGGCGATCGAATGGACAGTCCGGAGGCCTGTAACATTGCAACAAGTCTGGGGTTCCGGCTGGGTTTTGGGACCCCAACTTCTTCATGAATTTCTATACAGCTGAACTTGTGCTGAAGATTTATTCCCTCGGTGGATTTCCAATCGGATCACTAGTTGCAAGCCATTAGAAAAAGCGAAAAAAATCCTAAAGAGAAGGATAATATTTTTAAATTTTGAGGGAAATATAGGAGTCGAAAGAGTAGATATAGTTGGCGCTAGCCGGTTTTAATTATCACTTGGAATTTATGGTCTTCTTTAAAAGATATCGAATCTAAAATCAGATCTCTTGAAATATGATTTATGACGCCAGATATAGCATATGATTAGATGTGACTGTAAAAAATTTTCAAGGTCTAGACGTTAAGGTTTCTCAAAATAAGATGAACAATCTGATGATGTTGAAGTTTGTTTAGACATCTTTAGATGCTTGTTTACACATTCCAGTTCAATTTGGAACACAGAGTTGAGATGAGACGTAAATTGCTCGTTATAAAAAGCTAATAAATTCGAACCTTTTCTCACAACAATAATTTAACGCAGACGACGATAGGGATTTTAGAGGATAGTTGTTGATTGAATTATTGGCTCCAAACCAGTAGATAAAGATTAAATAGTACTTTTAAAGAACTATTTGGAGCTGATTTAATGTTCTCGATCATAATTCATTCTTTTTAGCGCTGTATGTGGTAAAATTTAAAATTTTGTTTTCCCAAAATTTATTTAAGCAGAAATTTCAACGACGAAGTTTCAGAATCCTTTTTATTATCTATACAAAAACTACTATTACAGCTTTTATAGTTTGATATTGTATACTTAAAAAATTTTAAATATTAAAAAAAACAGTAAATACCTTAAAATCATAATCCAAAGGTGAAGGTTGTATAATCAAATTTAATTTATAGAAGTCCTCAAGCAAAACGTCTAATTTTATTTGAATTCCGAGTAAGCTGCAAATCCTAGAGAAAAAATTATTTCTCACAAGAGTAACACTAGAATTCTAGTTTTAGACAACGTCCTTGATGGACACTTGTAATATCTGGAAAAAGTCATAAGTTCCGTCGTAAGATAAAAAAAAAAAAGTTGAACAATTCCTGCAGACAATGCAGAACATGCTACCCGTTCGATTCCATAGACTGGAAAAAGGTTTCCTCTTCCGACATGTGTCCTACATTTCGTTGAACATGGATCTGTCGGGGAAGAAGGATAATGGGGTGTTGGTTTCCGACTGTATTGAGAGACTCCTTTAACTCGAATCAGTTAAGTTTGACGGAAGGGCAATAAGGGAAAGACATCAGGGCCTGAGTTCAGAGGAACTCCAGAATTGAAGTTGTCAGCAGTGACACTGTGGAGATTTCATAATGCAAACTTTCCTGTCGCAGTCTTGAATACCCTAGGATAGAAGGTTTCATTCCCATTCTCTAGATTTTTTCAGCTCTATGCAGGTCACTAGAAAGAGTAAAAGAAAGCTTTCTGCAGGTTTATTTGCAAGGTTCTATTTTTGTCTTTTTTTCTTCATAGCTCGAGGCGTTCACGAAAAATTGATTCCTCTTTTCTGTAATTTTTTACAAATCTAGAAAAAAGGCGCAAAATAAGGAAGGGTAGAAGGGGCTTTCAAAAGGCGTGGGTGGATGGAGAACAAAAAGGAACTTAGTTGCTGCTTCCATTTGGTAGAATTTCATTGATGTGATTGCAATTTCATTGTGAAAAGTGCCCTGCGGGACCGTTCTTTTGCGTGTTCCCGGCGTAATCGTATCGTCAACGACGGTAGTGACTCCAATCTGTTGTACCCGACTCCTTGTGAAGCAATTGTGGCCTATGGCCTTAATGCACAATCACCAAACTAGGGTCTTTCCTGTTCGTTTGGCGGTTTCGCAAGAGCCTGCATCCCCCTAATTCTTGCCTCAAAGGAATCGTAGCTACCGTTACCTCTGAGTTTCCTTTAAGACAAAAATCGTAAGAAAAAGGGAATTTTCGTCGCGTATGGCTGCAAAAGATTTACCCGCGCTCATCGCAAAGGAAAGACAGGATGTGCCCGAGGATACTTCTCGATTTATCTTCTTTGCAACTAACGAGGCAGCACTTACACTGAAAGAAGGAAGAGCGTAACGATTTCGCAGCATCGAAGAAAATTTTCGATTTTATGAAATTAAATCAAACAAAGGATCTGGCAGCAGCCGGGATTTTTATCTTTTTACATATCCTCGAGCCAAGATCTAATTAAACTTAAGAAGGTCATTCGTTGTAGGGTACTTTGTCTTTCTCCAGATTTTCAGTATAGCGACTTGAAGGCCTTCAAAAGAAATTTATTTGTGAGATTTGTTTACGATTAAATCGCCTCCTTTGCGACGATGATGAATTTCGTCAATTTGTTTCATTTCGCGGTTCGCCTTAAGAAAGAGCACCAAGCATCTTAAAGGCGTACAGACATCAGACATATCGCCTTAAGAAACTGGTGCTGGTAGGATTAGCAGGTGTGCAAGCTTAAGCAGATTTTGTGGCTTTCGAGCCTAACTTTTCGATCATAGATGACGGGGATGGAGAGTGGTGGATACCAGAACCAGAGCGAAGCTAGGTACTAATGAATAGACCTCTAATCAGCATCTTTCCCGGCTATAAAACATTTCGAAGAGATAATGAAGGAGATTCTCCTAAGATTTGTCTTGTCTAAGTCTAGGACTTATCCCTAATGTAATCTTAAGACAATTCAGCTAAGTGCAGGGCCCTAAGAATCGGGCCAGGGGCCTCCAGGAAACTTGTGGCGGTAGGTGCTCCACAGACTGAGTGACTAATGACGCTGAATGATTTCGAGCTCTGTAATGTGAAGTTTATCTTTATGGGCTGGTATTTAATTGTTGCTGCGGGTTCCCTGACTTTAAGACTTTGTTGTGCTTTACAGGTTTTTTACGAGTTTGTTCTATCATCAAATAAACCAAGATGAGATATCTTTGCAAAGAGAGGGCATTTCATATTTATGTGTTCGCGCAAGTATGTACATCTGTTAGATTTGACCGATTTTGAAATTCAAGTATAAGAAAGTACACAAATATTAGCACCTTATGTTTAAGATTCAGTTTTTCGCATGTAAACTAGTCTGTCTAGTCTGTAATAGTGTCGTCTGCCGCAAGTAATTCAACAGTAGACCAGATATAAGGCTTAAAGTGTATATTCATGGATCATCACAGGATTTTCGTCTAGGGGGATTTATTTATATTTGATGATTATCTCACCTATCCTGACCCAGACCACCTATATCAAGTCTGCACTGATACCGACGATTACTTTGCCCCATATTTCAGGGTATTTACTTGGTTTCGGGGGCATTTTGGTCAACCGACGTGGTGGTCATGTTATGATTGATATCTCCATCGGATAACCCGATAAGCCCGTGATGAATTGTTGTAACTCGGGGGCACTTCACTATATAGAGGCGGGGAGGTTAGGCGCTCTCTAATTTCGGGGATTTGCTGCCGTTTAGCATGCAAGGTAAAGCTTTCCTTTGGGCCGTTTTGGTGACGTGGCCCATAATCACCATAAGATTAACAGGACGGTGACTTGCAAGAATTGTCACAGGACTTCCTGCTGCATTGACTGACGCGGATGAATCGACCATTCAAAATGGGTTCATGGATCTTTACAAAGGAAATTCCATACTTGTGACGGCACCGATGACACTATGGCCCCAATTAGCACCTATCGCATTTAGGATCCCTAATGGCGTGAACCAATTTTCACGCCAAGTTGCTTACCTTCTCTAATTCGTGATACGCGCGGACGTGTCGAATATGGTCGTGCACAAAAACTATATCCGTTCCCATTGTTAATCGATCGTCTTCGATTAGTTGATTAAGTACTTTCGAAGCCATTGAGGTCCAACGAAAGGGTTTCAAATACAAGGATCGTGACCAAGCGAAATTTTTAAATTGTTCGAAAACAACAGTTCCAACTCTGGGAACAGAAGAACATCTCAGAGGTGAGGGTTCTGGGATTTGGAGAACGAATTATAGGATTTTCACGAATGAGTTCGGAGATATGCTTGTTATATCACGACTGTCCCGAGAAGATTCGTCTGAAGATGGTGTGGATACCTTAGAAATGGACATTACGCCGCTTTGCGCTATAATTAACAGCGATTTATTTTGTGGATTATCACGCTTCCTCTGAAAACTGGTAATATTTTGTAAAGTTGTTGTTTTTAAATTAGAACAAAATAAGATAAGCGAGTGACCTTTAATTTGAAACAATGGAAATGCTAGATTTTAAGTTTCTAGTGCGAACCTTATAAGTTGTACTTTGTTAAAAAATTTCTGGTAAATATTATTATGCATCTGATTGTAAATAATAGTCGTTTTTCACAGAAAAATCTGTTTTTATAAGTTATTATAATGTTATTGAAGATTGCAGTGCAGATTTTTTACTTTCTTATCATATTTTTTGTTATTCGTTTGAAGTGCTCTATCAGTGATGACTTGCACAAAGCTTTGTAAATATAAAGAACAAACCAAGTCTTCCAATGAAGGATCGTCTTAAAGATGGAGTCATTCTTAACTTGTTTAAAAATAGTTACATAGAATAGATAGAACCCCTGCTAGTAGAGGAATACCATAAATCACGTCAATTATGCGATTCAAGGGAAAACAGGCGGATTTTCAAGAATTTAAAAGGCTTTTGTTAAAATTTGAAATCTGAAGTGGTCCATTTAACGGTTACTTGTGTTCGAGATAGATGCATCTTGCTGGGTCCACGTACACCTAATTCATAGTCTAAATATATTCCTATGCTATAATTAGGCCCATTATAATTTAAATCACGTTCCAGAAATTTTGAGGATTAATTTGGCCACTTTGTGTATTTTGATAAACAATCAAACAACGATTGACCCCCACCTCTCGTCCGGTATGCCACTTAATAGACTGAATAGGCTGAGATATACTACGACCCAACGAAGTTCCCGATTGCGGATCATAGCCTCAAATCAAGCAGCCAGCATAGTTTTTAAATAAAAATTGAATTTTCACGCAATAAATCCAAATCACGCGATTAATGATCGGCGCAGAACGTCGGTCCCGTGAATTACTGTCGATAGACCGGCTCTCGTGAGCTGCCCATACTCCATCTCCTGGCGGAGCATATATAGTTTTTTCTTGGGAGTCAATTTTACAATGGGAGCTCCATCAATTTCCTATGCGACAGAGGGGACTCCGTCGGCTGGACCTCATCGGTTTGTCCAGTGGGTTTTCAGCAATCAATCTATCTTGACATAACAATTGCCCCCGCGGGCCATAACTTTTTATTTAGGAAGAAAGCATCAGTCTCTGCATAGAGCCCCGATAAAAAAATATACGCATATAGGAAAAACAACAAAAATAACCAGAAAAATTCCAGCAGAATTGCTCAATGCTGTCAGATACTACAGAGGTATCTGAATAATTTTAAAGATGCGCAAAAAGCCGCCTTGAACATTTTAAAGGGAATTGTGCGGTTTTGATTGAACTGCTGCAGAACGTAAACATAGGGTACACCCCATTCCCTCTGTTAGAATCCCCGTACCTCCAGGAATTCCTGTGCAATCCTTTCGGGCTGTTTTATGTAACCACCAGGCATTCTGGAGGAGCGCTCCACCAGAATGAGGTTGTTCGCTTGGTTACCCCCAAGCTCGCTCCTTGTCTTATCTTGTCTACATCCATTCCGACATCTTTTTCTGAAGCCCAGCGTTGCGGAGGTCTCTGCTGGATTTTTTCCCTTTTAAGGAATTTCCATTGTTTGAAGTTGGAAAACGCATTGGGGTGTTGTACGACAACGCTCTGTGGAGGGACTCGCCGGAGACTCTGCAGAATTTATATAATAATGGAACGTCTCAACATCGTATCCCCTGCCATAACCACCAGCTATTTGTCTGCCTTCTTACCCCTTTTCTTAGCGCCATTACCGGCGTAGTGGTTGCTTTTAATGTAAAACTATTTCTCCTCAACAAAGGTGACATTGTTTCACCTGGTAAGGTGCAAGACCTCCTCTCGATTATGCGTCACACTATTACATATTTTATGAGTCTAATTGAACCATTTGCTTCGGGAATCACCGGGGGGTTCTTGGAGTTTACAAACCTTATGTAATTTCAATTCCCTTAAAGTTAAATCAGGGAGCTTGGGAATTGGGAAAAGTTTGCATAATTGAAAATACGCCATGCTCAATGAGGTGCATAATGTAATCAGGTACAGGTAGCAATTTTCAGTCTCCTTGAACAGTATTTCTAGATCGTTACAAGAACGTTCATTTAGTGTTTAATATTAAGTACGCTATAAGACGAAATAAAAACCTGTGTAAATTTCCTCTTGAAGATCATTTTTCTCGAAAAGAATTTTTTTAATACAAAACAAAATAGTACGCATATATTTTTAATAATAAAGATAATCATTAGCTACTACCTCATTCTACTTTCCAATGAGCCGCTAGGGATCTAAGTCTATGGAAAAATTTCAATTCATCAACGTTGATAATTCTTTTTACATGTTATAGAAAAAACAAAGTTTTATTTATTTTGTTTTTTTCTTCTGATTATTCAAAATTGAAACACTTTCCTCAGTGGCCCTTTGAAATACGAGGTCGCAGTTTAACGTAGCACTGACGCTGTTACAAATGTAAAATAAGTAAAAATGAATTTCGATTTTATGGAAAGATTTTGAGAAGGTGAAGGAAGAGATGACAGCGGATTTTCTTTTAAATCATCGTTTTAGGTATCAAGTCAAAGCTTATTAAAATATAAAAATCCAAAATCTTAATGTAGGTTTTTTTAATCTTTTCCCTAAAAATCTCTTCAAATTCGCTATCCTCCCTCAAGTAAAAAACAAGACTGTTGATAGCACCACACCACTTGAAATAGATTTTTTTTGGAAGTGGATGTTGGTTATTTTGTTGCGAATAAAAAGTCTAAATAAACAGTCCAACTCGCACTTCGCTTTATTTTTTATTGAGCTTTTAATTATATCAGTTTCTAGGGATTCCCCTGGATCCTTCTAGAAAAAAAATCTAGAAATCCGATCAGATCTAGTTTAAACCCTGTCCATTTTACAATTTCGAATTACCGTGTGGTGTTCATTCTCCTTTCGCTCCTCTATCGCTCCTTCAGAGATAAAAAAGCGTGTGAAAATCTGAGCTAAAAGCACGTGCTGCCGTTTACGCTATCACTTGGTGTGAAATAAAACAAAAAAAGAACACAAGACGACGACGCCAAATCATCCCGCTACAATTTTCTTGTTGTTGTTCGAAACCGGTCGACGCTCTTTTATTCAAAACAAAAATAAACGGTATTCCGAATAGACGGGAGCGATCATCTCCGAAAACAAGAGAAATATTCTCTTAAAATGCTCAATTTTCGGAGAAAATCATTTCGAAAGTTTCACTCCTTCGAAACTCATTCATGTAAACCATACACCAACACTTGTGAACTCAATCGTGTACAGACGTGAACAAATTTTTGGATGAATTCAGAAAATTAAGTCTTGTAAGGGGAGCAAACGGGATTTGGATTCGGTTTCATTCAGTTTGGTTTAAGCTTTTGTCGTCTATGGGGGTGTTTGTTGGGGCTTTCGTGCGTTCCTCAAGTTACCCATCTCTAAAAAGAAAATAACAGTACTAAAGGTCCACCCTGTGTGTGGTGGGGGTAAATTACAATTTCCGTGTTAGTTACACTATCAGTCACTATCTGAATTTTTTTTGTTTTTTTTTGTGGTTTGTCGCCTAAGCTGAAAGTGTGATAAGTGTGGCTGGTACGAAGAGACAGCGTATTCTCCCCTTTTTGGTGGATTGCCTAAGCCCTACCTTCAAAGCCAGAGTAAAGTGATCGAAATGGAAGAATCCCTTTCAAGTGGATTAAGACCCGTCGCATTTTTGGATAGCTTTCCTTTCCCTTTATGCCTGCTCAGTTCAGTGCAACCGTTGGAGATCCCTTGGATCCCGGATCGGGGCGAGATTGAGATTGATTTTGCAATTTCAGGTGAGTTATAGGCGCGAAATTCAATTAGGGAAAGTGCAGTTCTGTAGACCGATAGGGCAGGGAGGATATGAAGACCGCAATTGTAGTGTAAAAAGACCACAAAAATATCCCGGCATAGAGAAATCGTTTGTATACCTTATTTTTTCTTTTTTATGTATGTTCGCGCATATTTTTTTAGGCTCGCCGATTTTGATAATTCGTTTTTTTTATTTAAAAGACAATGCAAATTTTGCGAAAAACAGTTTAGGCGTTTTTTAAATAATTTTGAAAAAGTGACCCCACTTTATGCAGGATCATGTCTTTCTTAATTTTCACAATTTTCTCAGGAATTATTAAACCAATTTCGATAAAATTTTTCATTCATAAAACGCCAGTTACTACAACATTTTTATCCAAATTTTATAGTCCAAAATTAGAGATTCGGAAGTCCTCTAAATGCTGTTTTATGAGGGGGCACGTGTACGTGACTTAAATGGAAAATTGTAGCTTGCTTTATCGGAATAAATGTGCGATTATAAAACTATGAGCAGAGGATTTATAGTGATTTCTGCTACTAGAAGGGCTGCGTGCTTTGCCATCACAGAGGAGGAAGTAAGTACTGTAAACACAGAATTGTACGTGCGGAAAAATTGCCTGTGGTAATTAAAGTGGTCACAAAGGGCGGGATTGAAATGTAAATAATTTGGTCTAGCCAATTGAAATCTTCTTTCTGGTTAGTTTTACAGGTTTTTTGCATAGAGAAATGGGTACTGTAACCTGGACTACGGTGAATAGTGAATTTTTAATAATTTCTTTCAAAGAAAAAAAAATAGATAAACTTCTTACAGTTGTTTTCATTTTATAACAACATAAAATAATTTTTGGAAAACGAACAAATAAAATATACACGTTTTGGGTCCCGACGGGGGACTCAACAGAGCTTGGAAGTGTACAACAACATGGTTATGTGTGGGTCGTTTGTTAGAGCACTATTTTCACGAGAGGTAGGTACACTCCGAAGTAGGCATAAATCACGAGAATTTCAAAATCGGATTGTTCAATTATTTACCTCTTATTTTAATTTCTGGAATAACATTTCTCTAAGTAAAATGAATAGGAAAATAAGACTACTGGATTTCATTTGAAATACCCCGAGGTGAAAACCTGAATAGCAACTTAAGGGTCTACATGAAGCCCGCTTAAGTCCGCAAGCAACTCATTTTAAGACCCAGCTAGAGATGAGATGATGAGCTGGAGCCGAGCCAAGATGCTGACCACTCCGACTTATTATTACTGTAGACTCTACTCCAGGCCGTGTGGAGTATGCGATTGGCATGAAGGAGGAATATATCTCATCCTCTCATATTATGTCCAAGATGTGGTACTCCAATGACCAACACAGCAAAGTACTCCCCGATTATTCACTTTTGAATAGTTTTGCATTGAGTCTACTCAAAACGGTGGTCACATAGAACTTGAAGGTGGCTTCGGGAAACAAGTTCACTAGTACCAAAGTGCTCCATAATTATTAAAGTAAAATCGTGGGTAGCAAATCCTCGCACAATTATTTTAACTTCAATGAAAATGTAAACAGAATAAGCGTACAGAATGGTCCAGAATTTTGTCATGCCGGATATAGTCCTGTGCGAAATAGCTGCTCTCTGGAATAAATTTTCATTCAGAATGTTTTTCGAACACGGCTTGTTAAAATAAAACAAGGGTCCCGAGCGGAGGATTGGCCGATCTTGTTGTAGTATGCTTATGGCGGCACCACTTCACTCCTGGGTAAAGCAAAATTGAAACGATAAAAAAAGAAATAAATTTCGGGATCCAGCCAAACGATGTAACTGCACGACTATCACCCCCTACGAGAGTACCTGGACCTGGCGATGTTGGCGCCGATAATCCAAGACTATAAAATAGACTCCCTACTGTACCGGCCGTAGAACGTAAAATGGAATAGATCTCGGGCTGTTTCATAACTCAATCACCATGAATCATGCCCATGCCCACAGACCATGGAGACTCTTCCGCTAAATCGTCGGAGTCGGCAGAAATTGGTGTCGATGTTGATAATTCAAGATCTAGAGGAGCCGACAGAAAATAGTGCGAGGGCAGGTGGCCCGAGTTGCATTATATTGAGATTATGACATCATGATAGAAATATTTTTATATCTAAAAATCGAAAGTGAAAATAACGGTTCAAGCAATAAGATTGGAGGATCTAAAGATCTATTAAATATGAAAATTATAACATCAATTTTGGACCTTAAATCATTATTACTATAAATATATTTAGACATGGCTTTCAGCAACAATGGATAACTTTCAGAGTCATATATTCAGGGCAAGCCTCTTGTCCATGATGAAGACATCATCCTCGCCACATTCCCAGACGTATTACATTTTATCAGGGCATGAGGAATTTTGGAGGCTCTATGGGTTCTCATTAGGTTCGCGCTGTGGTCACAACGAAACCTTTTCTGCTGTGATGGATGTCATCGGTGGTCGGACGGTCCTTTCGAATATTGGATCCAACATTTTCTCCTCCGGACTTCAACAAGGTCGGACCTATTAAAATATATCGAATTTCAGTCGCGATAACCATCTAAAGGCTCAGAACCTATTGACGGGGGGCGGGCGATATTTATATTCGCGTTTATATTTTTGTTTGCATTTAATGTCGGACCTTTATCATTTTTTGATTAGGTTCGCTACAAGGCCGTACACAGCACGGCTGTTGTTTTTGACAGGCTACATTTATAGGCACCCACTAAGAGGTCTTGCAAAGCAAAACGGCCGATGTAGCCATTAAAACATTTGCGTGGTATTCCAGGCTTTAATGAATTTTCCCTTCGCTTCCCGCAGGATATTTATAGTGGCTTTCAAGAGGCAATTAATGACGTGTTCTGTCGTTATACCGTTTTATTGTACATTTCCGTGGTACCACAAAACGATGGCATTCCATAATTTTGTTTTCCAGCTTATTGGAGTAGGGAGTAGCAGTCGATTTTTAATGTACAATCAGATTGCAAGCTGGTCTAGATCTTGGGACTTTTAGTAGGACTATTAGACGCTATTGTATGTACAAAGAAAACAAAATTCCACTGTTTCATATTTCTTTGCTAACGTCTTTATTTCACTTTATTTCAACTTTTTAATCAATTCTATCATATAAAAATAATTTCCTTTAGTTCTATCTTCTCATTTGAAATTATATGCGATTTGTAAAGAGCAAAAAGTACATTTAATTAAATTGCAATTCCTATTTTCTAGCGTGACTTGAAGATTTGCAATTAAAATGTGATTTATGTAAACGTGATGTTAACACTTCGATATCATAATTAATCTTTTTCGAAATTTGCGTGTTGCTGGAGCCGGACACTTATCTCATAACGACTAAATCAAAACAAGTATTAAACATTTGAAAAAGAGGTTAAAACATCTATGAAAATATGCAAGATATTGCAGAAGTCTAGAAATACGATGTGTTTAAACGTTTAGTAAATAACCTGAGCAGTATTTAACGACTTAGCACATTAATTGAGCAATAGGTAAAGTATCTTGTTACCTGTGCAAAGACCACGACGACGTAGTCATCTATGGACGGGTACATTATTGCAGGTGCGACTGATTAAATTGTTAGTGTACCACTTCGAAGGATTCAATATTCGAGTGATAGTCTAGGACTTAATTTGTTTTGCCGACTTGTTTTGAGATATTAGCAAAGGTACCACCAAGTGATTGGGTAATAAAAATAGCATATACTCAAATAGAATGCAGGGGTCTTAAAAATTGTTGGTATTTGCTTGATTTTTACTTAGAAAAAGGAACAGTTTAAAGAACTTTGCAGAAAAATAAATTTTCTATCCTCCATACTCGGTCCCGATGCAGGCAAGACACAAGAATGCGAAGAAAAATACTTTCGCCTTCTGCCGGCAACCAGGAGGAGAAATTCCCTGATATTTTCGTAACACTTTCCCGTCATTCTCGTTCGGAGCTTACTTCTAGTCTGTTTGTCCTATAGGATCTGTTGGCACATTCACTCTAAATCAGTGGATTAAATCATTGTAGCGAAACTTTCTAAAGTATATCACCCTACCCGTGTCTGGGTTTGATCTGCTTGCTCCCAAATGGGTGAATACTTCATCATCACCCGGTTTAAAAGATCTGAACACAATAAACCTAGCATAACCTTTTCTGATTTCGGAAGCATATCATAGCGCATTCAACATGATGAAACCCAAAAGAGTCTATGGGGTTAGACTTCGCTCAAAATATATGCAATTTTCTTGTCGTCACAGGGTGAAAATTTCCGGAATTTGTTATCGTGTTTAAAAGTTGAATGAAACGCAGAACTATCCCGGGTTCGCACGTTCGTGGATGACGTCTGTCTTATTCCAGTATGAGATATGATGCTGAGCTACAGCCTTCCATCAGACAGAATTTCAGTTTCTCAACGTGCAGTTGAGTACCACACGTCGTGGAAAAAGTTTCTTTATTCATTTTTAATCAAAACTTCAATATTTGAATGAATCTAAATGTTTAACGATATTTGACAACGGAGATGAGCTTCTCTTCGTATCCATCACTGCTCCAATCAAAACCCCGGGTGCTTTTAAGTATTACCGACTAGCTGAGCTGGAGAGCTCAGGAATATTGCGACGTCGCGTCGTCAAGACGGTAGTATCCACCCGATAAGAAACTTTCGTCCCAAGTACGTTTCTATACGTGGATAAAACGTCCTCGTCTTCATCTTTTCACGAAGACGGCAAAATATTTTGCATTTTTGAGAGCACCCCCGTGTTGACTTTTAAACTTTTCCAAAATATAAAACAATATCAGGTTCATTATGCAGTCCACACGGGTACGTTGCGGCACGTGATATAAGCTTGCGTGTAATAGAGCTATAATGTGCAGATATACCTGGCAGGTGTACATGACTAAGATGAGCGGCATCGTGCTTTCATTAGAACATTATCAAGGTCATTTGCGGTGTTTTATCACCACACGAAATTTCTTTATAGCTCTATGATAAAGGATATGAATGTAATGAATGAAAAATCGAGACACGTGGAAAAAAGTTCCTACAATATTTAACTAGATTCCCTTGCTCAAGTGTTTCCTATTGCATTTAGGGTGATTAAACGTTTTAAAGAGGGTTCTTTGAAGTGATTCTCCAACCCTTGAAGAATAAGTTAAATAGCATTTGCCCCGGGCTAATTTAATCAATTAAATCGGGAAGACCTCGATACTGTGCCGTCAGAAAAAAAGGTTCAGAACCGCGAATCAAAAGTTTGTTGCGATGGTGTTGAGAAAAATAGGATTAACCCTTGGAAGACCAAAAAATGTTACCACTTTTTATTACAAAATTATAATTTACTTTAATTAATAAAGTAACTCGTAAGGTTAGTATAGTTAGCATATAATCGCTAAATTAATTACTCATTTTTAAACAAAAAATATAGTTAAATAAAATTAGAGTTTGTCTATTTTTATTTTCCCTTACACCAATTTTTTCCTTATTTCTAAAGTATAATGAGGGTCGCTTTTCAGTTTAGTCTTTTTGCGTTTTTAGAGATTTACGCAAGACATCTTTAAAAAATGATAATGGGAACCCATTTTCTATTTTTTTGTGTTATATTGTTTAACTTTTTTTCGCGGATAACGTAGGCTCCTGGAATTCTTTATTTTTAAAAATTGTGTTAAAAATAAGAAGACACAAAAAATGTAGGAGGAAAAGGATTCTGAGGAAGATTTTGGTTTAAGTATAGAATCAAGATGCTTAAAAGTGTGTTTTTTTGCTCCCAAACGGAGTCATTATTTCAATATCTTAAGATATATGGAAGATCAAGAACTCTTTGATCAAGTAGATTAATTTTGTAATTAATTTGATGAAATTGGTGTTTATTCATCAGATAGATCGGATTATTTTAAGAGTACTTTAAACTTCTTTAGATAAACAATCCTTCGTAAATTTTTTATATTATACTGGTTTAAATTTTTTAGCAAGAAAATTAGTCGAAGTCAATAATTGATTTTTATTTGCTATTAAAATCGATTAGATGTTACTAATTGTTTTCTGATCAACTTATTTGCTACATTAGCCCACACTACTCGCTGTAAAGTCTTTTATAGTGCTATATGTAAACTCATATTTCATTCCATTCATTTCCATTCATTTGCTTATACAACTTGTGATATAAAAGGCCTCAGAGCAATTTACACGAAAATCTGGCCACAATCTGTAAATTCCGCTGGGCAATCATTTAAGCTCTAACAGCCCACAACGAGACCACCCTCCGTCGTCTGAGAACATAACTCACTCTATTCCTGAAATCCGGCTACATGTTATGGTAACATTATTCCCGAATCCCGAGACACCCCAGGAAGAGTAGCAGGGGCGCTCACAAGAGGACCACATGACCAAAGCACGTTCTCAAAAACAATCCCAAAATCATCGCCATCATCACTATGTGTGATGACAGTGTTTTATTTATTTTTGATGGTTTCTTTTCCAGCATCTTAACACATCTCCCAAGCAGTCATCTTGAAGCACTCACAAGACCCAATAGCTGATGAATTTTTAATTCGGAATATGTGTCAATTCTAATGGCTTACAAAATATCGGAAAAAATAGTTTTTACAACCAGACCCGGACAATTTATCATATTTTCATTTATCAGCAGAATTTATCGATTGCTGCCCGCGCAGGTAGGCTATCAAATTTTATTGGATGGTAATCCGCTTTGGGGAAATGTAGATATACCACATTTGCATAATACTCAACAAGATACGACTTTTTATATAAGAGGAAAATTGTCTAAAAAATAAGATCATAAAAATCGGTTTAAGGTGTACACAAATCGAAGACAGAAATCTTAAAATTGTCTCAATAAATACCTGAGGCCGATTTATGCTGCTTACAAAAGAATTGTTAATTTGATTCAATATTGATTTTATTTATAAATCATCTAGAGATGTGTTGATATGAGACCTAGATCCTATTTTTATCCTATCATATAAAAAGTGAACATTATTGCAATGTTTTTATAGATTTTCTATTTTTAAAATGATTTCTTTTATGTGGGTCATTTTCTTGAATCTAATTTAAAGTGATTTTCATCTTGGTCATATTTCTTCTTTATGTGATAACAAATCAAGCGTTTTGAATAGAAGTGCTTTAAAATGTATAGTGGTTCATAAGAAAACTACCAGCTTTTATTCAACTGAGATCTCAAAACAGAAAATGTAAGTTAATATAATTTTTTCCTTCTTTCCCTCAGATGGTTCATAGAAGTGCTGCTGAGGAGCATCTAGAAAACCTGGAAAACGTTTTGGTCATAAGTACTAAACGCTCGCAACAGATTCAGCAGAGTAAGGAGGAGGAACTCTTTCCTCAAATGTGTCGTGGTATTTGAAAAATTCTGAAGAATAAGTGGAAATTGGTGTGAAAAAAAGAAATAAGGAATTGAATACTGTAGAGGAGCAGGTGTCTATAAATTGAGCTATTTATGCGATCGGTACTTCGCGGTCGAAGGGTTCAAGTAGTGAACCCTGGTTGAAGCCAATACGTTATCAGTCAAAAAAAGGAAGAAAAACAAACACGGAATTATCTAGAATTCGCGATTCCAATCGACTTCGATTGACCCGTTCGGCTGTTCCTGCAACTTTGAGGCTAGATTGTTCTGTAACACGTGGGTTAAATTGGGTTCGCGGGGATTTTGGGTGAACCATGTTGCAGTCGAAAACCCCATCGAATAAGGTGGAAGCTCCCGCTTCTCTGTTCCAGGATGCACACAGGGAGTAGAACTGGCGTTTTTGATGGCAGTGACATCAACTATTGGTGATTCGAGATGCTGCAGGATATCTGCGTAGATTTGGCAGACAAGATAGAGGATGTAAGTGCTTTTCAAGATTTTTTTTCAAATAATTTTATTGGATTTTATTGATTTTGAAGTCAAAAATTACTAACGGAACTTTGCTTGGGCTTCAATAAGACATGAGATATCTTGTCGCTTATAGAGTTAGGGATTTTCTAAATGAAATACACCTCGATCAAAGAATCGTGATGATTTAATTTTATTTAATTGAATGAGGTCATAATAGCAAACAGAAATGAGCCATTTATTTTGAAAGTGGCTTTATAATTAATTGAGTTTTTCGAATGAAAAGCCTGAATTCGTAGATTTTGTTATAGTACGGAACACTTTCCATGCGACTACAACTCGCACCTCACGTGTTAATTTTTAAAGATATTTTATCCTTATAATTCCCGAACCCTAAGCCTAGATGTTGTTCATCTTGTTTCCGGCTCGACATACTTTCCTCATTTCGTTTTAATTCAGTGGAACATCCCGACACACGTTCTACGTTGATTACGGCTTCAGGTTGTCATCATCAGCCTCGTAAATCCCAGCTCTACTTCGTTATAATTCCGTCAAATATTTCGTGTCAACAGAGAAATCACCCAGTCTGGGACATGGAAGAAGGCAGTCAGCAGTAAGCGAGGGTACCATAAGTGCCACTAAAATCTGAAGTCTGAAGGGAGCACAGCTCCCGATTCCCAGCTCCCGGCTCTAGGAGCCCCTTTGGTTTCATTTATTATGATGAAAAGAATGCGACAAGGGAACGAGAGTTTACCCAGCTCGTTAAGGGTACCAGGTTGCTCCGGTATCCGACACAGCAGTGATTTTTCCAGCAAACATTCGAGCTCGTTACTCGGAAAATTAAATGACGCGACACACATGAGAATGTATAGAGCTACTTCCCTAGGGAAGTGGTAATTCGGGCAATTTTCTGGAGCAAATTCCTGGAGAGCTTTCATTGAAATTTTGAGGTGTATGTAAACACCACTAGTAAGAAGTTGACAGTCCACAGTGGATAATTGAACATTGACCATAGTGTAGCCCAGGATTTTTATAGGTCGCGTTTGCCCCGTGGTCACAGTGCTGACGATGTTTCTTGCTCCGCAAGGATGTTCGCGGGGATTTGTCATTGACATTATTCAAGAGTTTATCAACATCCATATGAATTATAATGAGGAAACACAAACACCTTCAAGGGAAGCGATTAGTTGACCTGTATTTTTTCTTACCATAGGAATACCTCCTTGTTTTGATCCCAAGAACGGAAAACGACGACAGGCTTTGCCTGATGTACTTCTCGAAGATATTGGAGGATATTTGTAGTCGTTATTGTCGAGAAACGCGTGTGTTAAAATGTGTTCGGAAAATTGGGGACGTTCCTGATCCTAGCGGATCCGGTTTCTTGTCTTTTTTCCGGTTCATTCCTCCATATCTTCTTTCGCAGGAAGATTTCCAAAAAGTGCAGCAAAATCCTTCACATTTTTTTTAGGTACCTTCGAAGGTCACACTTACTAATGCCATAGATAAATTAAACCTTTCTTCCCGCCCTTAACTTCAAATTTTTCGACTCCTCGCACATCGACTCCTTTCGAGTCGCTTTTCTACAGCGTAAATTCTACGCTGCATTCCACAGCGTAAAGGATGGAAATATTAAGGAAGACTCCTGAACCGAACCTGTCCTGAAGCGTATCAGACTAAGGCTCGCTCCTTCATGATCAACTTGCTGCTACTTCTCGTCGAATTTTGTTTCTTCTTTATTTAGCAGGGTGGATTTCATTTCGATTTAAGGAGCTGATGATGAGAGTTACGGTTAAAAGAATCGATAATTGATTGAGTAACGTCTGAATAGTCACAATAAAAATGCCGTGGGAGATAGAGCCTACAATGAGCGCGGGCTGCAGAATCCTTGAACATTTCACATCTGATAGCATTTGATTGCTGGGAGATCTAAAAGGAGGATTGATGGCACTCGATTGTTGGGAGATCTAAAAGAAGGATTGACTGGATTAGATTTTATGGAGACCTTTTTTAGCTAGCCAAGTAGTGGATGAGGGGAGGAGTTTACCATTTGTGAATATTTACATTGCTAGGAGCTCTTGAATGTCCATACTTTATGAAAAGGGGATCTACAAACGGCAATTCCAGAAATTGGGGTTTTGGGGAGTCCTAGAGATTTTTTAATTTTTAATAGAAAAGGATATTTTTGTGTTATCAAGCCCTTTTCTGCGGGGGGAAAGGTTTTCTCAGAAGTCTCGTTATGAAAAAGACAAAAGTAGAGCGGGTGTTTAGTTACTGTTTTGAGTTCACCCTTATTTATTTAAGTATTTAAGTCAAGGTAAACTACGACTCGATATTATAAAAAAATAGGGTTGAACTACACTTCAGTTTTAGGACTAGAAGAAGATGCCTAATAACGAAAAAGACAGGATTTCCTTAATGAGAACTATTCATCCTTGTGGGCAATTACGTGGACATGAAAGGAAGAATTCACCTTACTAGCGGAGTTTCCACTTTCACCCAGGATATGGAGCACACCACTCAGGAGCCAATCGAATGGCTAGGGTGCAATCAAATTGTCCGCAATTACACACTATTTGTACAAGGCCATCTCCCATTCACTGTTGATGAAATCCAGGACTGTAATTATAGGGACTGGACTCTGAAACCTTGGTACCAAGTCAATTCTCCCGCTTCAGTTTTGTGGGAGTCGTCATTATGTCGAATTGTTTGGTTTCGCGAAACATACTGCCGATTCCTTGTCAGGGTCGGCGAGTTATCCGTCCTGGAAACAACAGCCAATTGAAAACGAAATCAATAATCCAGTACTTTCTGCTTTAACCATAACTTTCAGATTTCTAGACTCTAGAATTCGTGTTCAGGTGGTATAAAACGTCCTGGAATAGAAAAAGTTTCTATTAAAGTTGGTCCTATTTCCTAAGTTTCATTTTCTTGCTCCTTCTTGAGGTATAGGTTTTTCGTGCTAAAGACGAACAAGAAGTTTTGCTACTCTTACATCCTGAACCCAGGACCCGGGACTCTTTCAAGAGGGACGCTCTCTGTGTGTTATAGGTGTTCTGGTTGGGTTATGAACATGGAATACATTCTTTCTCCAATCCTTAAGTTTTGTCAGGAATTAGGAACGATGGTCCAATAGATTCTGGACTCGAGAGGGGTAATTGTAATTGTAAAACTTTAAACCCTTTGCTACTCCGGAGCTAAAGTTCCCCGATCCCGCCTTTACCCGTCAACATTCAATGTCCACGTAATCACTTTATTGGTGAAGATTATGAAAAAGCGCACAAGTTTGTCGTCTTTCCGTAGTGAGATTTTCCTTAATGCAGCAGAAATTGCTCATTTTAAGTTTTTAGTGTTTGAACTTTTAAAGTTTGCTTTTTTGAGGACTTTCACGACAACGACACTTTGTGTCCCCAAGTCCCCATTATTTTATATTATTTAATATAGAAAAAAAACACTATAGAATCGTTGTTGTAGAATTTTTTTTAAATATTCCTCTTTTAAAAGATATTCATGATGTTTAATAAATAATTCTAAGTTTTCTTTTTTTTCCAGATGACTGTGTCACAATTTAATCTCCTATACGATGCAAGGATCGATTGATTTCTGAACATAGTTCCATAAAGCCTGTGTACTTTTAATGAAGAACAAATAATAAAAGGAAAATAAATTAAAAGAGTACCTATTTTTATTTTTACTTGCCATTTTAAATTTTAAAACTTATAGAAATATTAAGTTTATGCTTGAAATTACCCATAAAATTCATTCCCAATCGAGAGGTTTATTGTAAAATGAAAACAGAATAAGAAGTGGACATTTCAAAAAACCCCAAAAACTTGGAACTATATTTCTAACTTTTAAAGGACTACTCTGCATTATTTCTCTTTTAAACAAACATATTTTAATTTTTATCATATTACAATTATGATGATGATGTTGTCTGGGATTATGCCATCACATTAAAAAGGAACTTCATGAATATGTGCACTACTCAAAACAAAATTTAGACCGAAATTCTCTTATACGTGGAGCATTTGCAAAACTTGCAACATTAAAACTTTTAGGCTTGAGATGATGACGATAGTGTCCTAGTTTAGAGTTGTTAACAACTCCCTTCAACCCCATCAAAAATCTTTTCAGACATTGTTGAAGACAGTTTGAACATTTTCGAAATTTTATGTGGCACATAATTCCGGGTTTTCGCGTCTGTGGCAAATTGTTTTGAGCGAAGAAATTTTCAACGAACTACCCATTTTATTTTAAGAGTCTGTTTATTTTCAAAATTCATGGCTAATGTAATGACGTAACATAATTAACTTTGAATATGGACAATTGTAAAATTGCAATAGAGAATAAGAGGTATTGAGTATGTGAGTACAATTCAACAAGTGGTAAGTAGTTCGAAATCTTTTGGCAAAGTACCAAGGAAAAAAGTAGCTAGCTTCTTCTTCAGGGTACCATTCGAGAACCCCAGTTCTGATTCAAGAACCCAAGATTGCTTTGTAATGGATTATTTATTAATATGCAAATTAAATTAGAGACTGTTGGACCTTCCGTTTATAATTCAGTTTCTTCCTTAAGATTGTTGACCAACGCACATTTAAGGAAGAACTGAGAATGCACTCGTCGAACATGCATTTTTATTTTTCTGGATTTTTATTCCAATCCGTAATCCGTCCGTATTCGGATGCTGCTGATGCCTCAAACCACATTCATCAGATTAAATTATAGCACTACGCAACTCTTTTCATGCTAGTCCAACTCCCATTTCACTTGTCTTATAAGATTCAATAATTTCAAGAACATTTATTTTACAAATTAGGATCAAGTTTGAAAATTGAAAAACTTGAATACAAATTTAAGAAGAAAGAAGAAATTATATCAATAAAAAATCCTCTATTAAGTTTCTTGCATCGTACCATCGAACAGAAGACTCTAGAGTCTTAAATATTCTTATTTTTACTAGCTTTAAGATGGGTACTACTTATAGTGCTATAATTATTCATAAAATATAAGAGAAAAATAAATTATCATTTGCCAGCATCATCATTTATGCCTAGGACATGCATGTAAACTATGGGTGCAGTAGAGCGAATTTTTATCAGTTTTATGGGTAAGTGAGCGCTGTAGAGTTCTCAAGCATTGAAGATAATGGGCCTTAAGGATACCCGTAAATGTTAGAGAATTATATAATAAAATAGAGCATTTATGGCAGTTTAGAATTCCATATATGTTGAAAAGTTCGTAAATTGAGTGAATATCTATACGTTCTTTCTACAGATAACTTTTAAAAGACGAGCAAAATGAAAATAATAGAGATTTTCTGAAACTCTCTCTATCTGACGAATAAAATTGCTTCCATTTTATCAAAGTAAATCGTCGTCATGGCTTGGAGCCACAAAATTTTTATGACCGAGTTATCGAGCACTTTATGAGGTTTTTTTTTTCATGATGGCCAGTGAGTGACATTATTACATTACCACTATTTTAATGCTATCGATTTATTTTGGGAGTGTTGTAAATGATAAGACTATTGCACTTCCCGTGTCCGATATTCAGTTTTATTACTCATTTTTATTTCAATTCAATTTTTCAGGAATATTTTTCTAAGTAATATTAAAATATAACCTTGCATAACACAAACTTTGGAAATTCATATCAGGGGATAAAACCCTCCTAGACTTTACAGGAAGAAATTATAGAATGCTATAGAGCAATTACTAAAGCCAATTATCGAATTTAAATAAAATTTAACTAAAGATTTATCTTCAAGACTTGCAAGAAGCACGTAGATTTTAATTGTTAATTAATTAATGACTTAAAGTAGTAAATCATCCCCGTAAAATATGCCATTCAAAATAACATCTTATAGCATTTGCTGGCCTAGGACAGACCCTGGGAACCTCCACGATAACTTGCTTGGAAATTTGTTCAACAAAACACGTCTCGCTAAGTCCAGTAAAAACTTTAACTTAATGTGTACCATAAAACAGCGTAAAGCATCGTTAAAACCTTAAATTCGACGAACAAATAAGCCCGCATATTTCGGTGTTTAGCTAATTCAACGCTTGATTGCCTTATTAATTCCTTTGATAGCATCAGTGCCACGCCAGCAGCACTTCTGTGATTTCCTATGTCCCACATCACGTTTTAACTCTAGAGAAATACTTCTCATAGAGAAGTATTGGAAAAACGAAATATAAAAACATCTTGTAACTCGGCAATCAATTTCTTTGTTATTAAGGCGAAAAGGAGTTTCTACGTCATTTTAAGATATAATAAGAAGCTATTCTTACTCGAAATCAGCAAAAAGACGATGATGAAGCCTCTGGAGATTCGAGGAATTAAAGAAGCTTTTGCAAGGAATAAGTACATAACGTTCTCAAGTAGAGTCTAACACTGATTCATAGTACCTTTATATACACATTAACGCCTCCGTGAAACCCTAAAAAATACCTATAACCTATACCTTAATACTAAAAAAATCGGAGTTCCTTTAAGGCGAGGTGAATATTTCTAACTGCCTCTCTTTGTATGCCTCTAGGACTATAACTAAGATTAACAGCGAGGTTTACCTTCCTGGTAGCATCAGTCTATGCAATCGTTCTTTGCTAACTTTCGACACAGGAGCTATTTGGTTTGGTTTTAATCTCATCACCTCATGGAGCTCATGTAAATATAAACACATCCTGATCCCACAGAGGAACACACCTTGTCCTAGGCTAAATTTTCTCCACCTGTGATTATTAACAATTGAACAGAATTCTACGGGAATGTCTACATGAAATGAAATTTCCTCGAATGTTGACGCAATATCCATTTCAATTCCTGATTTGTGATTCTGATCTCATTCCTTTGGGAACATCTTCGAGGTACGAAGCCAGGTAGGATAGAATAGAAGTAATCACCTAATAATTCCATCGTATGGATGAATAAAAGACAAGCGAATTTGTGCTCCGAAGATGTTCGAGGATTTGGGATTACGGGAGAAATTAATATCCGTTCTTATCAATTTTATATTTCGTAAACAATATCCGTTTCTTTAAAGAAGTCTTCCAGGAAGGAATTAATTTGTCTTAATATTTACATTGAATTTAAAATTATATTAAAAGATAATTTATTAATGTTTACTATGATTTTCTTAAGTATAAAAATAAATTAATTAATTATAAAACAAAATAAAATACTAAAGGTAAGGAACTCTCGATGCACGACTCCCGTTGCACTTAGTGAATTTGATAATTTTACTCCCTTCTCATGACATAAATTTATTCTTGTACGTATTTATATTACTTTATATTAAAAATTGCCATCACCCTTCAACTCAGTTGACAAAACATTTTGAATCATCCCCAAAACTACATAGACCTGCTGTGTTTGTGATCCTCCCTCGGGGATGCAAACCCTGAGCAATAATCAATTTACGTACAGAGAGAGCATACAGAAAATGTCTCAGAACTAATTTCAGAAACAATATTTCATTCCATTGGGTGATGGTGAAGGATAATAAGTCTTGTTATAAAAAGCCACCCCAGAATGGTCGAATATTAAAAATTAACCCCTGCCGAGGATTTGCGCATGCAACAGTCTTACCCCAACATCCCATCTCGTGAAATTATAAAATCGTGCACGTCACGGAACTAATTTTAATGCACCACTTCAACCAATCTCCAGATTAAATTTTTCGATTAGAAAACCCAAAGGCCTTATGGTTAAAGAGGTAGACCTCGACATAGTACCCCCTAATGAATCTAACGCATCACATTTTTTGAGTCTGAACGTTTCCGAGGCAATGGGTGTGCTCTTTGTTTAGAGGTGCTTGTAAAGATTCACGTAGACCAATAAAACTTCACGTAACCCCCGAGGAGCAACTCTGCTGCCATCATTAAACTTTCACCAGGTGAGCAGAACATTGTCTAGTAATATAAAGTCTCCACACAAACCTGGAGGCCGTTTTCAGGCACTATTACAGTCAGTACTGGCGATGCTGGGGTACGACGGGGTAATAAAGGAATGGCACTAAATTTAATTGGAAACGTGACACTAATTCGATTTGCTTGTTATCAGCTCTTCATTAATGCAAGCCGCTGCGAGCATACACCTCTTATTTTATACCTACTCTGATGAATTACCTCACATGCCCGAGAGCAAGGCTGCCGGCGGTCGAAGTCTTATAATCCACTTTCCTTCCTGCGACCATCTAACGTGGGGTTTCTACCACCTTTTACGCAATCGTATGTAGCTTTCAAGGAAATTCGAAAAGTCTAGCTTATTTTAGAATATGTAATTTACGTATTCTAAAATAAATTAAAAATAATTAGAAATAAAGTAAAGTAATAGGAATTATAAATATCAAAAATTCTCAGGCTCTAAAAATTGGCTAAATTGAAGAGCCAAACGTAGGTTGAAGTATCTTATACAAGTATATGATTTTAGAGTTTAAAACAAGCTACCAGCGCTTTAACTAGAAAATCGATAATAAAAGTAGAAAACTATTTCAAAACAATTTTTAATATTTCATGTAGAATTTGAAACTATATCATAAAACGATTTAATCCTAACAAAAATCAACTGCAATCGGCGCATGTTTTGCGCAAATTGAAATTGATTGTGGTGCTGGGGAATGATTCCATCAGCCTGTAAAAATGATTTTAGACGCTTAAAAGGATTCTATTGATTTTCGAGCAAATTCATGGCTTTTGCAACACGCAGGGGAGCAGCTAGCGAAGCGAAATCCGGGTTTTATTTAGCGATACCCTGAATATGAATGTTTTTGATAAATCCACGCATTGGCAGGCGTAACAATTCTTCTTTTGGGAATTGACCAGTTTACTAGTGGCTGTAGGTTTTTTAGATTAACACGATCCATTTTGGATTGGAAATAGCGGCCGAGGAGGCAAAGAGTTTGGCGCCTTAATTTGCAGATGCTTTACTAACAAATATCATGCTTTGAACAAATATGATTGCTTAATACAGACATCATCCCTTGCTAATTAACCTGCCACGGGCGATTTTACAACTGCGTCATTTAAAACGGCATCAAACAAACCCTTTTCTACTCGAAAGTTTACGCTGTGTGTGGAGTGTACATCCTCAAGTCATTTATTGAAGATGGATGCAACTTGATCCGTTGAGTTGGGTGACAGCAAATTTCGTGGGTCCTTGGGGGTCAGATTCATTACTGCAATTGACATCTTCTGACCAAAGATGAATCTCTTGTTTATGAAGTCCCTCACGAAATTACTTCACCATGTTGTTATGAGTTCATGCCATAAAAATTCCCTTCCTAAGGCTAGAAAATTTAATTAGGGTTGTCGTACAATAAAAAGGTTTTATCGCCGCCTGTGGCGATGATTGCGAACATTTAATGATCGCATTAAATCAATTTTATATTTTTATGAATCGTTACCGAAGTTCAGTGAGGTGTTGAACGAAGTAATGGCTGTGAGTTAAACTCTTCACTATTGACTAAGCACCCTGGCACGAATTGCGTCCAACTGACCAGGTTTTGTATTCATTCATCTCGTTGGCCATGCTCGCTAAAATTATATGACGTCGTAAAAGCGGATTATAGTCCTCTTGCATCCCTTAGAAAATACCCGCGAAACGAGGAAAATCACGAACTTTCATTATTAGCTAGGATGAAGTGAAACCCCAGTGTGTTTTGTTATGAATTGAATTTTCAAACATAATAAAATAAAATCATCCAGATGAAGATTGTTTTCTACATAAACTTACACCAAGAAAAGGGAAATGTTCCCAAAAATATCATTAGCTAATTGCAGTCATATATGGCGATATTCTTGAACAGGGAAAAAAGATGTCGTAGTATAGTAAACTATAGAATAAGGAAATTCTTTCTATCAAAGTTCATTTAAAAATTTCAAATATTTTCAAAACATTGATAATCTGAATGCAACGAAAGGAGGAGAATACAAAAAAGTTTAGATCTGAACTACATATCGAATATATCGCTACTATTCGACCCTAAATTAAAACTACGGAAAAGTATCTCTGAAAAGTGGGTGGAAGCCAAAGAACCAGAGACTGGAGAGTATTTTTCGTCCAATTGAAATCTCCCGATTCATAATTTTTAAGCTTTTAGTTTCGCAAAAAGCGGCCGGACTCCATAAACTCGTCCTCGGAATGTGCAGCCCTCAGTTGCAAATTGTTTACCCGCCATTAATTCGAAAAATGTGTTCGTTCATTGCCCAGGACTGTAAACACGAAACTCTTGGTATCTCCCATTATACCGGGCTGCGGGTCCCAGTTCCGGCTCCGAGCATTCCCGGTCAAGTCAACACTAAAAATTTCGTCGGGCTGTCAGAAAAATTTTCGCCATTGTGCGTTCGAAATAAATTACGAAAGCCTCACCGGCGCAGAGAATCCGGGAAACTGGGCAAATCCGGGATCTAGCCGGCAACCCGGCTCCGATACTTGCCGATGTAAATGTAGTGCCACTGACTGTGGTTATAGCGGGCAGATGAGATTCAGACGCCGGGGGTACATGAAATCTTCATAAAGGGTTGGCCCATGCCCGAAACACAGCATCGGACACCCGGGTTGAAAGGACTTTCATGCCGGGTACATCACACCCGACGTGGAAAGTAATGAATTGCATTTTTGAGCCCTTCCAACTCTGTTTTTCACTTCCTTAATTATAAATTGTAATTAATGGCCGCATCCTTGTTTCGTCATCACCTTCAAGATGGACGATCCGGAGGTGCAACTCTGGTGCCGGGTCGTTAGTTTTGCTCGTTGCGGTGGTCCGACCGGAATCGCATAAAATCTGAATTACCACCAGGCCAAGAGTCGTCCAAACAAAACGTTGAATGTCAAGGGTCTGACGTGGTTTGTATGAAATTTTGGAGCTTTGCCCATCGCTGCAGCCGGGACAGATGTCAAGTTGCAGACAAATCGGGAATTACAGCCGGAATAGAAATGGGCTTGTGCAGCCCGGACAAAAGGCCACAGAGCGGGGAAGGTAACAGGTATCCGGGTCCATCCTTGCGCCTGAGGGTTTGTTCATTTAAAAGGCGGAAAGCGGTGCCCAGGATTGGCCCAAAGGCTGAGTTCCTGATCCGTCTCTTGCCTCTAGCGGGCAGGAGCGATATGATACAAGTTAAATACTTGCTCAGATTAGCGGCGAAATGTTTTGATTTTCGAGTGACCGGGTATTTCCACTTCGCGGGCAAATACGACGGGCAAGTACTGCTCTGTACAAAATCCGATAAGTTTATAGAAAATTCGCGAAAATAATTGAACATGCGGGCGTATTGGACTCGAATCGGTTCGAAATTAAATGGAATTTCGCTGGTCACAGTGGACTGGATAATTTCATCTCGATCCGATGATTCCTAGCGGTTAAAACCATAAAATTATTGAAATTCCTATGAAAATTATTATATTTTACCTATCTCATACGTAGTGCGAATAAAAGCATTGTTGAAACGAGTGCTGTTGGTATTTGGCTAGTAATTAATAGTTTTATTTACCACAAGGTTCACTCAGGTGAACCGGATTTTCGGGATCGATGGGTTGAGGTTACCTTGCGAGAGAGATCGATATTTCCAGATAACTTTTAGATTCTGCTGCAGTAAAATGGATGCATTCATATTTATTGATTGCCACAAATCAAATCTAGAACTGAGGATTTATTAAATGGGCCACTTGATTGAAAATTTTACTAAAACACTGTTGAAATAATTCAATTTGATGAAATTAACTTCATGCCAATGAATTCGAATTTCATTTTAAATTAAACACTATTGATTGTTTAATATGAAGCGAATTTCGAATGAAATGGTGCCATCACTGGTATGGTACTCAGGAGCGATATCAACTTTAGGTAATTATAAAATCCATCTAGGAATACAATTTTAGTCCCGCTAATTTACGTAATATTTGTAAAATTCCCCTGAAATATTGTTTTTTAAACAATTCAAGTTTTGTTTCACTAGATATTAATAATTTATTTTTGCACCTTTAGAAAAAATGACATGAATTTCTAAATAATTTTATAATTATGGACATAGTTTGTATTATGTAAGTACGGCTAATCAATGTTTAGAGAATATAGAAAATAAGTGGTGTCAACACGGTTTTAATATTGATTTAATTTAAGTTTATTTAAAATTTATCCAATTTCGCAGACTATTGTAAAATTTAAGTACTAAAAATTATTGACATAATTCTCCTTTGTCATGGCTCATCTAATTTCACTTGGTTGATTCATTGGAAGCTGGTACCATCCATTGGTTTCAAAAGAGTGTCCACCACGTTGAAAAGACCTTACAATTATGGGGGAAGAGGTCATCACCAAAATTACTTTCCATTAAATTAAATTTCTTGTTAAAAATCCCATTCCATTCCCGTCGTAAACAATAGCCATTAGCGACAAGGGACAATTTTAACAATATTAACCATTCTGCGGAGCTGTTGTAAGTCTTGGCGGCTGTTCAGCAAAAAGATTCAAGCCTAACAGGAGGTCAGAAGAAGAGGAGACAGAAGTCCATCCATGAGCTTCAAAGTTCGACGGATTTGGTTATTCGTCCTTAGTTCGACAGCACTTTATTCTCGCATCGCTTTTGTTGTCAAAAGGACACATTTTGTCGCATTTAATTAGCATAATCGTCTTAGGGTCTTTTGACAAGAAGCCGAAGAAACGCTAATAGTACGAAGAAAAAGGTACTTTTATTTACATCATTCCGTCCCCGAGTTCCTGTCTTGTCGTAGTTGGGATGGCAGGACAATCTTTTGAAAATTTTCAATTTGAAAAGAAACTGAGATTTGCATTATTTTATTGAAATTTCTTCAAAATTTTCTCAGATGATACTTCTTGTCTGATTTTCTCACGGGTTACCAAGGAGGGTGGCGTCGCATTGACCTTTCAGTTCAGCGCGATTTACTTGGTGTTTTTTTTTTTACTTTAAGTGCAAATTTTTTTTTTGTATACTTTCCTTTGGTTCTTAATGGGCAATTTGAAATCTCTCTAATGTGTTCCAGGAGTGGCGTCCTTAAAGAGTGTTTACACAACTTTTCCATTCCGCAGGCGGCCGGCGTCAGAATTCTGGGGGAAAGTTAATAGCGTCTTAAAGACGAATGAATGGGCCCGAAAATATCTTGTGAGATAAATTCCTCCATCAGCCTTTGCTTCTTTTAGTTTGTGAACTTGGCTTTGGTTAGAAGGCTCTATAGAAAGGGAAAGGGAATATTTTTGTAGGGAGTATAAGAGCCAGCTTCTCCTGGGGAAATTAAAGCGCAGAACTTTTCTTTTAAAAAGGAACGAATTTCATGGAACAAGTCAGACCAAGAAGAATTTTCTTAGATTTTGCTGTTAGGCACATTCACTTTTGTTTTTTAATTAAAAACTATATAAATCATGAAATGATTATGGTATGAATGAAATCTTAGTCATAAAATTCCAAGAGGAATTAGGGCAATTGCTTGTATCTATTACAGCAAAAAAACACTTCTTTCTCTAAAATTCAATAATCCTAGGTACAACAACGACAGAGGTTAGCAAGACAAAAAGTGAGGTGTATTATATCCGGGTGCATCCCGGTATAGATTTTCAAGCTAGCCAGCCTGTAATATAAAGCCTATCAGGTAAACCAACAGTAAAACCCATAAAGAGAAATCTGCAAACAAAAAATTTTTGAGTAAAGGAATGAAAATCAGGTTCCAATTTTTCAACAATTTGTCCTTTGAAGGAAGCCACTGACAATCGTATGGACAATTTGTGCCTTGGGATGCCGTACGTAATCCTTGCTCTTCATCCTCTTCATGACCAACTAAGGCAGTTGGGATGGTACGATGCAGGACCCATCTGAAAAAGTTATTACAGACCTTCGCATAAATTTTACAGCATTTCATGGAATAAAAAGGAATAAAGGAAAAACTTCAAGATATGGCAAGGGAAGGTGTAGTTAGGGCTATGGAGAAAAGAAAGCCTACAGTTCGAATCACAGATATCTGAAATCGTCTAGTGGACATGGTTCGCAAATTGACACAGAATGTCAATATTTGCTGAGTAGACCGTCGTCAAAAGATTCTCGGACACAAAATTTAATTCCATTTTTGACGATTTCCTCCTTTCATTTTAATATTGGCTCTTCTCCTTCAATCTGTAAGTCTTTGTTTTACAAATGGATTTGGAAGAGCACGAGTGCTTCTGACTATGTCGAATCCGTGGTGCATGCGAACGTATCTAATACCTTGTTCATTGTACTAGTTTTGGAACATTACTTTACTACTATATATTTATACGGTATAGGGAATTGCAACGCCTTTATTATTTATAGTCGATGTCTAGTTGAATTATTGATTTGAATGAAATGCTTTCAACGCAGAACTAGTTTTTTTTAAAGTCTGATAAATTTATTCTGTGACTATCAACCACTGTCCCAAACTCTAAATGAAGGGTAATACATTTCTTAGTGAGATTAAAATGCGAAATTTGATAAAAACAAACAGAGGTGGCTAGAAGTTGACACGAACATCTACATAGATAAATCTACAGTAAACATGTATAAGGTTCTAGAAAAGTCCGTAAATCCCCCCGAGAGCTGGATGCTATCGAGGCTTAATCACGATAATGGTTTTGCGCTCTTACGGACGGAGCTTTTGACGTGTTCGCGCCCGATAATCTTGCATTAATAGAGCTAAAATCTTCATCCAGTTTGTTCTTAGCTTGGTCGCCATAAAGCCCTTTTCACAATCCCACTACCCGCGGACGAAGGGAGTATTTTTGCATAATGACTCCCCGGGTAGTACTTCGCTACCCCGAAATGAATTTCTTGCCGACTTGAATACAAAAGAAAACAAGACAAAATTCCGAAAATGAAAGGGAAATTGGTACCACTCTACGTTCTAGGGATAAATTCAAATTGGAAGGACCCAAATGGATGAAATTCAAAATGGGCGTCTACAATCAGCACTCATTTCAAGATAGGGAACGTTTTCCTGTTGTCAATTTCATTTTGTCTAATTTAAAAACAAAAAAAAATTTTGAACTGTCGATTGGAAAGTGTTCTAGGAGTGAATGCATATCTTTCGACTTACAAATAATTCCGCTAATAGGTTTAAAAGGTTCAGCAATTGAGCTTTTATATAAAGAAAAATGAAATACACAAACAGCAACCATAATGACTGTCCAAATAGCAATATTCGATAAAATGGTAGCGTTGTCTCTTAAATCGACTCGACCCTTGCGAAGTATCCAACGTCGTCCTAACCCCGTCCCTACATGCAACAGTGTATTTTTCATTATATCACGAATTCACAAATAACATCCCAATTCACGTATGGCGCACAGCTAGGTTTCAACTTTTTTATGGTTCCATAAATCCCAGGGGACACGTCGCTTGGCACGAAATTAATCCACTTAAAGGCCGCGACCATCGTCGCTGGGGACGGCTGTGATAAAGGTTCCCGAGGGTTCTCAGTTCTTTGAGAACAGAGTCAACAGAAGGATGGTCACCTCGTAACCTTTCTATTGATTCCTTGCGGACATTATTCACACCGGGTAACCGAAGTCCATGTAATCATACCCGATAACGTCTATGGAAATCCGAGAGGAAGTCTTTCTCTATACCAGGACCAGGAAGCAACCTGGCCGGCATATAAAAATTTCGCTTACAATTCACTTTTATTGGTGCTATGTTCTTCGAACAGCCAAACCAGCACTAAGCCTGGAGCACACGTGGAAACATCTGCAGAGGAAAGAATTAATATTTGTAGAACATGACCAGTGCAGGGACACCCGGCCCGCTTCCCCAAGTCTGGACTCTATGCTTTCCTTAATCTTTTCCATCCATTCTCCTTTCGCCGGCCAGGTCCTTTCGGGATTCATGTGTCTACATGGAATTTAGGTATCGTGTGCACCACTTATCTGCTGTAGCCAATGCCACCTATTCCATGAGTGGTTACGAGGTAATACATTCCCTCAGAATCGAACCTTGGTCTGCTGCAATGTGGGAGTCATACGGACAGCGTAAAAATTCTCATACTATGGCCATCGTTTGTGTTACGTGCTGTAACGAATCCGCAGAGAATTACGTCGCATAAGGCTAGAAATCTGATCGTATATTAACTTGGAAAGGCAAGGGTTGCAGGACTGGCAACCGCACGCAATTCGAAGGTCCCCAAACGCATCACTGCATCCTTTTGGCTGGGAAATGTCCACCTATTTGTTTTGTATGATGAATGTTAGGAACATATGCAAATATTGACCCAGCCAAAATCCACAATGAAATTTGTTGACCGTACTATCGAGAACAACGAACATGCAATTACCCCTCATTGGCGGAGTACCTCCGAAATAAAAAGGGTTTTCTTGTTGGACCTTTCTAAATTCTAACAAAGCAAAATGTACCTTTCAACTTCTTTTTGACTTACAATTTTTTCTTCAGTTTCCGTGTACAAAAAGTGTGGAACTGAACTTAAAAAAAAAGAAGCAATACAAGAAAAATTGAGGATTTTACTGGAGATGGAGTCTTGTAGGACGGTAGCATTGGTTCATATTTTCTTGTGGTAAAAGCTCTCTATTAAATATAAAATGATCCAATCGATTTCCTAGTGAGGTAAACAATCAGAAATTTAATAAAGAAATCCAAGGCGGGAAACTATGTATGTATTCCTTTGGATTTGGTAATAGTCATTCCATAGGAAAGTTAAAGCCATGCACCCCCATAATTGCCACTATGCACATTCTGTTTCACGTGAGCGATCTGCACTTGAGGTTTAATTAAAAACTTTTATAATAGATTTTCATATTGTCGCCACATTCTACAAGGCTCTCAGGCCCATTTAAGTGAATTTGTTTGTCACTTTATTCTAGCATTTTTCCTCTAGATTTTCCATTATTTGCTTTTTTTAAGGATCTGAAACTTTATAAATCCTTGCATAAAGGACGGTTCTGCCACTATAAAATCGTCTACTATAATTCTTCTCTCACGTTGCACAGACCTAAGCTACAAATCAATTTTATGCACCCCTAAAAGCTTTGTTGACGTTTTTTTGTTGTTTAACAGGTTGCATTTTTTTATTTTACCTTTTTGTATCGTCCAACCAGAACGCCCCTTTACCTTTTTGGTTTTTTTTGTAAAGTAGAAGTTCATCCAAAAACGTCTGGTGAATGTAGGAAACTGCTAGCAACTTTATTGGATTTACTACTGTTTTTTGGGGCAAGAGTATTCAGTACCTTCCAGATTTTCACCATGATGTAAAGAAGCGTTCATTTTATTCCAGTGTATTATTGCTATGGCTATTCTGCCACTCATGTCCCCGGATCTTTTGACTACCTTCTTTTTTTTTTTACTGTGTGTTGCCTTATAGTCCCAAAGGGACTAGCTAATTGTAAGGATCTGTACGGCAATTGCATAAGTCTAAAATTGAAAATGTATAGTAGCTGAACGCACAGGACAACTGAGGGGTGATTGTGTGGCTTGGAAAAACTTTTTCAATTAAGTATACTACGACAACGGTGGTGAAAGTGTAGTTCTGTGGAAGACGATCTACGACCAGTGGTCTAGGCTGAAAATATCCCTATTTTCACTTCAGTTTTAATTTCGACAGTGAAAGTGTAACTCTGTGGAAGATGTTTTATGGCGATGGATCTAGACTGAAAATATCCCTTTTTTCAATTGTGTTTCACTTATTCTGCTTTAGAATGGAGGACTTTGTATAGTCCTTGTTAGTGCATAAATGGCCTTGGAGAAGAAAGAAACAAATTTTAAAAAGGCATTTTAAGTGGACAGCGAAATTATTCATGGATTTTTAAAGAGACATAGTACTATGAACATGTAGCTGAATGTGGACAGGTTAATGGGTTGGCTTCAGACATTTATGGGTTTCAAAAGTAGATTTTAAAATGCGAAACAAATAGGTTGCATGTAATTTATTTATATTTTAGTTATTTTTCCACTTTTGGTATTTTTCTAGTAGAAAGGGAACCTTTTTCCGCCTCGTAATCAGTAGTAGTGTGGAATTTCAAATCGCATGGAAAGAGCACCATAAAAATTTGTGCAATATCCTAGATAAATGACGTGACTGCATGGGATGCTGCACACGGTTGGAGTACTTGAAATTAATTAACCCCTTGAGGGAACTAATGAGGTGATCATACAAACATGTTGCATGTCTCCTGCTAGTTCAGACTGAATAATTTACGTTCTAGCAGTGAGTGGGAATAAAAGAATGGAACAAACACGTCTATTTAGATGATATAAGTTTATCCTGTGGGAGAGGTGATGATAAACACGATAGCGACAGGGATGGATGTCTACTTTGCAATGATTCGGTGGATTCATCAAATCTTAACGCACTGCCCTTAACCCAGTGCTGGGATGGATATCCCAAAGTTAAACCTTAATAATCTGGGAAATCAGAAAAGGACACTACCAACCATCAACCAAGATTGCTTTTTTTTTCTTGTTATCAATTATAGCAGTAAGACGTAAAACGTGTGTAACAAATTAGAGCCCATCCGGCATGAAATTGCTACCGTTGGTGCGGCATGAAATGAAGATGAAAACGGGCTCATCAAAATGCATTAGCTAATCTCATCTAGATTAAGTCTAGATCCAATTAAGAATAATAACCTCGATCCGTTGAGGACTATGATGCTCACATGTTGCTCGCACATGTGTCCCTCGGGAGGCTTGAGGGTCAACCGAACACTATTATAGTCCAAGAGACCTCCTCCGGGAGGCGTATAGTGAATATTTGGCGTTATGATCAAGGGAAATTATTTACGATACCTTAGAGAATTCCCTTTTGTTCCTTCATATGGAAAATTCATTGGAATCAAATGCCTCCCTTATGAAAGGAATTTATCAGTTCGTTTAACAAATTTTGTCAGATTGTATTTGGCAATAAGTTTCATATTATTGGACATTGAGCATTTTCGATTTGTTCATTTATGCATTTTTGAATAAAACAAAGTAGGGCCATTGCAAATTTAAGGCTTAGTAAAGTGTGAAATTTTGGTAAATGAAAGAGTTTAAGTTTATTTACGTTCGATATTTAAATATTTTTATTGAAAAATGCTTAATAGGGTCTTTTTAGTTTGTAGAGACAAAAACTCAGACAAGAATTTTTCTTTGTATATTTGTATGTAATATTATATGAAGTGTAAAAAACGCTAAGTAATTTTTCTTAGTAAATTACGCACTTTCGAATCAAAAATTTGAGATGTTATCGTTTTATAAAAAATGTTCTAACTATCGGCCATTTAAAATCAAAATATCGACAACATCGGTTTTTAAAAAAATTTTTTTAATTATATAGGGTGTTTTAATTAATTAAGAATTATATTTTATGCTGAACGAAAAGGTGTTTGGCATTATCACCATAAAAACGACTTTGCTTTTATACAAAGATTTATCACAAATTCCCCTGTTTAAAATGTTTAATTTCAAAGGCGTCGAAATGGGAGGGGCCATAAAAATAACTCAAGATGAACTGATAGCAAATGATAAAAATTTTTCCCAAGTGATTTGGAAAGTACTAAAGAGGGATTTAAAACTTATTATCCCTGTGGTTTGTCGTCTCCATTAAAAAAACCCGAAAAGGGAAGTCGTAAAAAAATCGTCATGTCTTTTTAGAGTTTGATGCCCTCGAAAATTTCGTTAACTCCCCAGAAAAGTTTTTGGGAGATGAACGAACTTCGGCAGGATGTTGGGAAGGCATCCTCTCGCCACCTCGGTATGGATATAAATTTTCACTGGAATTAGTTGCCATTTTCATAAGTAATATTGTTCACTTAAGTTTTTTTAAGGAACGCGTATTGCCCGCCAACGATAACAATCAAAAGTTTCTCTTTTTATAGGGTAAGTTGGACCCCTGGCTATTGACAAGTAAATAAAGGAACCCAATAAAAGTCTAGGGAAAAACCGAACCGAGTCATCGCCTGAAGTTCCCTAGGGAAGATACAAATTCTGGGATCCAGTGAATCTCAGGAAATGAAGTCATTCGTTCGATTTTTATGGTCGCTTCTGTAATTTTTTTGTTATTCTTTTTTTTTTTTTTGGTATTTCCATACCTCTCCTGAACAGGATCCATTATTCGGCTCTGGAGAAAATTTTCGTTTTTTCGACAATTTATGCAATAAAATAACTTTCGAACAAATTGAGAAGAAACTGCGAATTCTTCTCGGTTACTTCGGTGTTTTATGAGGTTGAAAAGAGAAGTCGAGTGACGAAGGTACACGACGACAGAAAAATAATTGTATTTTCAAGATCCTTATTATTTGCTTTATTTCTGGCTAGTTTTTGAATCAAATGAAGTAAACCAAATTTAAGAATACAATAGCTGCAACATTGTTGTAGTATTCATGTAAACATTAATTCATAGTCCTTTTATCGGATAGCTTAAAGAATAGAGCCGGAGTTGTCATGTATGTGTTATTTGATGCCCTTATATATTCAGAAAAGAAAATCGAATCCTTATTATTGCTATTGCCCTAATGCCTGTAATATTAAGTTAATCCTCCATCGCTGATCAAACATAGTTGATAATAATCAGAAAAAGTTCCTATCAAATAATTCTGATGAGGTACTAATGACGGATTTCGAGAAAACAAATATCAATCAGCGTAAATCCCACCAAGTCTCCTGTCTCTGCCGGCCTGGTTTTAGTATCTTTTTTCAGCTAGGTCAATGCGTCCATAATACCAAGATTATAGGGACTTAACATCACGTCAGGCGTCCTGTTTCTGGAGTTCTGTCTTTCACAGGGGCTACAATTCTGACACTATTCTGGGGCTTTCCCATCTTATATCATATTCCTTCGTATATTCATAAGTGGGACTAATTTCGCCTTCAGTAAATTTTACATAGGTTGGCTTGACTATATAGAACCATTGGGGGTCCACTAGATCACTAGATGTGATAGTGTAGCGGTGGATGAACCTAATACATTTACTAGTTTGCTAGATTCACCATTAAGCCCAGTTCTGTCGTATGCAGTTTATGCTCCATAGGACGTGAACAACTCGAACGAAGTTATACTATTCAGAATATCGATTCCCAAATTTACTTAAACTTCATCAAAGTTTCTGTAATCCCGGCAAATTTGAATTATTCCTGATCTGTCTTAAATCTTATTCACAGTCCCCACAAATTAAGTGAAATTTTAAAGCGTACGAAATAAGAATAGGAATATTTTATTCCGTTGGGAGTCTGATTTTCAGATTTAAACAGACAAAGAGAAAGCAGCTCATAGTCACGCGAAGTTCATAAAATTGACTTACACACCCGGCACGTCTTTCATCTGGCAGTCGTCTGCTCCTGGATTATGAATAGCAATTAGGGATTGCGGGCTAATCCAGAAATAATTACACCAACATCTGAGCTCTGCTTTTCCACTCCTGGTCCGGTAGTGGGTGTATTCCATGTCTGAAGTCTGAATGTAAAAGTGACTTGCGACGGCGGTTGTGGACGCTTTCTGTGATGCCCAACTGTCGCCAAAAAAGTTTCTTATAGTGTTTGTCGCGTGAGAAAATCAGCAACAGAACTGACAATGGCATGGGGTGAATGTGGAATGGGAATTTCGGAAGTTAGACTAAGATTTGGTACCAGAAGCATGTTTTAATTAACACTACCGACTGCTAAGGAAAAAAAAATTTTCCTTAATGGAGAAGACGTCTTACAGAAGGCACAGAGTGCCAGAGTGTCCAATATTTCCAGGTAGGGATGGAAGTGCAGAGTTCTGGCGTTGGTTGCCTGTTAGAAGTAAAACCAGCGTACTCACAGGGAAATAGGAAGAAAAAGGATAAAAACTGAATAGAAATTATATTAAGATAATCCCATTAGCATAAGACGTCCTCTTTATTGGGAGATTTTGGCACAAAGTGTGTTTCAAGAGGAACCATCAGGAGCACTTGTGTGAATGCTTTTTTCGCTGATGCCAAGTGTTCCGGTTTATTAAAATTTCTTCTAGCTTGAATTATTAGGTTTTTTTTTAATTTGGAGATTTCTTTATTTAATATGATGTCTTAAAGTGGCTTTTACAGGCCGGCAAACAAGTGGAGAATCTTTTAAGCATAAGTACTAGAGCAGCAACCATAGTCAACTTGTTCCCTAGAAAATTATATAACGAAATGTTCTAGACTTCTCCCTCCTGCTATCCCCGATTCCCTCTAACCACTTTCCTTGGAGTTAACAATATTTTCTGATTATAAGACCACCGACTCCAACCACCGAATCCAATTAATCAGTAAAGGCAGGTATTTCCAGCTCGAACACTAGTGAGTTAACTGAGTGGCAGTGGTTAGAAATTGCAATTCTCTTTAACGTTCCCTTCAGGGATAATTGGGACCACGGGATCCAGAATTATTTGCATTTAAATTGAGTTTTTCACAAACTCTTTACAGATCTCTTGAACTTTGAATTGAGCTTCACTTAAGAAGTTTCAAGATGTGGGTAGTCCACTACTGCTCTTCAATCGTGACCAATGGGCCGTGATTTGTCTGTCGATTACTATGAATGAATCTATACAGGAAATATTTTAGGAAATATGTTCAAGATCTCGTGCTTTTCCTACCGCAGCCCTTTTTTCATAATCGCAACAATAAATCTTGCAACCTTAGACGAAACATATGAACCCGCCAGTTCCACATGGCGGTTTCAGAACATATTAAAAAGAGGTTTCACGGGAATTAATCATAATGACGGGATGTACGATTAAAATCCCCTCTATTGCTGTGTATTTTGGATCCTTAATGTTGCGAGACGAATATTTTCGGGGACGTCCCTTTGCTAGCGGTTTGGTGGTACAGCGGTCCCAAATCCTTTCTTCTGAAAGCCAAGGGATTAAGTTATCTTGTTCCTAATGCCGTGCTTTGAATTCAATCTCATGGTCTCGCCGATTTGGAGGATTCCGAGAGCTCTTCATTAGTCACCCTTAAAACAAAAGGCGTTGTATACGGGAATAGGTCCCAAGAGCTCCTGGGGATAATCGTTTTGGGCGATTTCGCCTCCAGGGGAGCTTTAAACATACAAAAAAGAGCTCAAGGACACATACTCTTTGATGGTTGATGGCGGTGATTGTGTGGCGCATGCAATTGTCACTATACGACCTTTTAAATCCCGGCAATTTCGACTCCGTAGGGGTTCATTCACTCTTCGTCTGAATGGGTTCCTCCAGTTTTAGCCTCGATTTTATTTTCCATAATATGAAATGCATTGGAACCCCTTTCCTTTCTACGGTTTTTTGAATGCGATTAGTGCTGTCAAGTGTTGGAGCTGCATTATCGCGAATTTCAATGTCACCCTGTGGAGTCAGTATGTTCCTTTAAAGGGTTCCTACTTGTAGGCTTGCATTTTCAATAAGTCCTTAGGATAAAAATTTAATGCATTATTCCCTTCCTTCGCGCAGTCTCCGGCAGATGCTTTGTAGTTGAGAACAAATTAGGTATGCGCTGGTACTAATTAAAAGCAGAAGGGATAACATCACTGAAATCATCCCCTAAAGGCTAAAATTAAATATGGAATCCCTCGGGTAAATTAAATATTTCTGGGCGTGATGGATAGATCGCCACATCATCATCATACCACAGTGATTCCTTTTACTGTAAAAATGTTAGGTTCCTATAAATTCTATAAGAATTCGAATTACTAGAGAAACTAGTGCCTAGCTAACTTAACTTAACTTAAGCTCCAGAACTTAAGTATAGAATCCCCGGATGGGTTACTATAATAGTTTCTTGTTTTTAATAGATACGAGTTTAGTAGCCTGTACCCCATTTTCAAAAGGCTTATTGCAATGTAACTTTTTTAAAGTTTAGGCTCGACGCATTTCACCTCAATTTTTGCAGGTAGCAAGACGGTGTTCTTGGCGAAATGGGTAATCGTTCTTAGCGCACATTTATAAGAAACCTTACTTATTCTTAAATAATTTACTTCACCACTTCACGGGAATGTAATCTCTTGGGTGATGATGCCTCCTATACCTCAGAGTCACACCTTTCCACTTTCTTCTTTAAGTGCTCCTTGTGTTAAAGATTTAAAGCTTCGAATTTATTTATGAAATCTTACAGTGCATCCTTTTTGCTCGCGTTATATATTAGAGTTGCTTAAAGGGACCATAAATCCCTACTGGGATGCCCGAAATGATACAGGTGAATGGTTAAATAACGGCTCTTTGAGCACTGAAGCTGGTGCGCGAAACAGGTGAGGCAGGTGAACCCATTCTATTTTTCACAAACCCACACTTTACGCGCCAGACATGGCGATATCATCTGAAGGAAATTTGCCTTGCTACGTTTTCTTGTGGGGCCATATTAAACCATTTCCCCCGGGTGTCATAGTCTTCACAAAAGTCCGAGTCGTCTTCTTTTTATTATTTGGTTAGTAGCGTCTTGTTCTCGCAACTTTTTTGTATTCTTTTTTTCTTACTATCCAGACTTTATAGAGTCTGCGAAAATTCCTTCGCATTTATCGTAGGATAGGTTCTATCCCAAAGTAGAAGGAAAAGTATAAATGGAACAAAGAACCCACAGTCAACAGAAAAGCGTACACGATACTAAAACTACTGGAAAATTAAGAAAAACAACATGATCCTGGAACTCCTACAATTTTCTATTTGTTGAAAATTCTTCGGAAAGAAAAATGCCATCTCCACGAGTGGTTTACGGGGTCTAGGGTAGCAGCATAGGATGCGTTCATTTTCGCCGCCAACAATGAAACCGTTGAAATCCTGGCTGTAACTTGTCTTGACATTTTCTTAAACTTTATGCAAATTAAACGTTCCTTACGCTCCTTACGTTCCTGGAACATGTTTATTTTTGTAGGGGTTTATTCATTGCAAAGGCTAAATCTTTTCCGCGCTATTCTGAGATCGGATGCGGCTTTTGGGATAGCTGTTTCTTCACCTACTCCTCGTAAGGCGTTGACTTAGCAACTCCGCGTCATCTTTATCATCAATCCCCACCACGCATAGCCCCATGGGGTAGAATTAGTAAACGGTAGCACACTGGTGGAACAACTGGTCTGATTTGTATGCGATAACAAAATTAACGTCTGGGACGGTGGAAGGCAACGTACATGTAAATTAAGGACCCCGGTAACGCGCCTGAGATCAAGGTCTTTCAGAACCCATAAGACGTGAAGGATGTTGGGTACATCTTGCAGGAAGCCTTTCTGCACGACAGGAACCTTAATCGTGTAAACTTGCTTGTACCGAAAACAATCGCAGACTTCACATGTGTGGAACTTAAATGATTGATGAGATCCCAGGCTTTTGCTTGATTCGAGCTCTGATGAATCTCAAATTTACTAAACGTAGCCCACCTTTCCCTTTCCATCGTTCATCCTAAAGTGAGAGACAATTGGACGGTTATTAATGGTAGGACGATGGATTAAGACAGAAAGGCAGATGGAGTTCTGCTGGAGCAGTTTTAGTATAAGAAAAAGGTTCATACATTAGTTGAGACCATCTGCTAGTACTAATATATTTTGCTTTAAAAAAAAGTATATAGAAATATCCTCTTTTGCAATATTTAATTCGATATTTCTTATTAGAACATCTGCAATGTGCAAAATTATCTCCTTATTAAGGCCAATAGGAAAGTGTTTTATCCAGTGGGCAGTATTCATCATCTTCGCATTGCAGGCCGTAATGAGGCACGGGAATTGATCAAGGCGCGCTCGCGCGCAGGCACGGATTTAAGCCAGATAAGATCAAACAGTCCGGGTACTTTTGGACTTCAGACGGAGATCACTGAAGTCATTTGAGCCCCGTCATATGGAGTCACATTAGTGGCTGCAATTTGTTACCTTCGCCAAATCAGATTCTGTAAAACATGCCACAGAATCTGGAGAGCCATAAGTTGTTTCATGTTGCTCACAATCTATTTATAGCATCTATCTAGAGCTTTACCGTGCGTAGAGATAATATAAAATCTATTATATTTATAAATTTATTTTAAAATAGCATTTAAAAATTGTGTAAATATTAACTATTAATTCTAATCACTACGGAGAAAAGGGTTAAAGGGTTTTTGCTTTTTCGGATGTCCGATATAACTAAATCTTACAAGGGCTAACATTCGCTAGTCACGCGAAAGGGTTCTAATGCGTCCTAATTTGCCCCCCTGGCTCACGCTATCCTGGATTAATAATTGGGGAAAGAACAGCACTTGACTGCGATTTACAAACTCCGGTTGGAATTAATTTGGGAGCAAAACTCTGTAATGAAGCTGTTCGCTACCACCCCAGGGAGAAATATGGACAATTAGGTACTTGTTCCTATACTACACTCACTCATCTAAATATATCCTTCTGGATGAGTAATTTCTGCAGTCGATAGTTTAAATTACGACTAATTGTGTTTTAGAGTGGGTTAAATATATTTAATCGATGTGGAAGTGTAAACAAAAAAAAAGACGATGTTCATCGAATCACTAAGGTTATCACATGTCTGAAGATAACAGGCACATCAAGAAATAACGATTTTTAATTCCCTCGTAGCAGCATAAATATTGGCTTTAGAAAGAGTTTTTATTTCTATATTATTTTATTAACAGTTGTCATATTTCAAACACAAGGTAAAATTATTATTTATAGTCACTGAATCGAATTTTTCGTGACTCTTGTGTTAAATCATCCGCTGAGCATTGAATTTGTGTGTTAAAATGCTATAAATATGTAATTTAAATTTGTTGGAAGGTACCTCCAAAACTAACCTCTTGTTTGTCTCGCATTTGTCCGTGTAAGTATAAAGTATAATAAAAAACATATAAATTTAAATAGAATGAAGAGCTTCCCAACAAAAAGTTTAAAGTAATAAATGGAAGAATTTCATAAATTTCGTATCGCTTTTAACTGACTGGGATTTTGAAATTTTCTCAAGCCACAGTACTGAACAACATTCCTTTTATTTGACGCAATTAAAATGATTCTAATTAATGAAATAAAAACATTCCTTCGAAATGAAATATTTACTGAAATTCCTTTAAGCTTTCAGCATTAATTCCAATTATATGACGGGTTCTATCGTTGCTGGTCATGGGTAAATGTTAGATAGAGTTGTAACCAATTTGCTAATATATTGGAACCCTTCCGATATACTGTTGGGATATATCGATTTTTCAGAAACTAGGGCACTAGTTTGGCACAACTGGAGGCGTATCGAGCGTATGCACCCGCATTATACAACGGTGAAATGCATCGAAAACTTAGAATGCAATAATGTATCATAGTATGTTTATCTATACTTAGTGGCCAACTCTGCAATATATTGTTCCTCTAAAAGCCTAGTTGCCAGAGTGTTTGCCATTTGGGTTCAGGTCTCTAGCAGTCATCGTCAATCATGTATGTCAGTCATGTCTGGGTCTACCTAAGTCTGGGCAAAGCTACAAAAGTGAGCTCGGCTTGCACCTAGTCACACCTTGGTTAAGTGCTCCTTTGATCTCTGGGTGTGTTCCAACGACGACGACGACGACAACAACAAAAAGTCATATGTTGGATCCATCACAAGATTTTCTGCCTTCGGGTTGTTCACTGGTGCTCTCTGGCGCACTATCGTGCTTCATTTTCTGCACCACGTCCAATTTTGTTTCTCCAGTTTGTTCTTGTGCTCTACACACGGGACTAGCGCATTTCATGGCTTTTGTAAGTTTCCAGAGATTTCATTCAATAAAAAGCATTTAATATTTCGCCGCGGGGATACCGCGGAATTAAAATGGAAGTTATATGCGAATATGACTATATCACGGCACCGCAGTGCACTCGGATTAATTTGCCCCCCTGGCTGCAAGTAAAGTAGTCGCGATAAGAAATTGTTTTAATTTTGAATATACGAGCGGATGCCAATTGCTGTGGTCGCCACCATTAAGTTGGAAATATTGCAACACGCGGGAAGTGACTGGACTATCGGACAGTTTAATCACACCAGATATATTGATTTTTACACTTAATAAAGTCATTGATAAACTATGAGATTTAGAACGCTTTTTTGCAGTAAAGTTACTTAAGAATTGTAGGGTCTATTAGAATTTACTTCCCAATTTGATTTGTAAATTATGCAAATTTCATAATTCGGAGTCGAAATTGAGAGGGATTTATAGAAGTTATATAACTTAATTTTGAGATATTAGATTGAAGGGATTTTTTTGAGACTGTGAAATTGATTAAGAGCTCACTATTTAATAACTTTCCATGAACCTTCTGATATTCCTCTGATTTTTGATCAAGATATCTTGTTGTCCACAAATTAATTTACATGGATTTTATTAAGACGCCTACTTGCCAAGCCATACATTACCACTTTATGGATCCAACAAGTGCTCGTAAATAATCGGATACTGCTAGGTGTGGAAACTAGCATAAGACGATAAATTACTCCATTAGTCAATTGGACGGTTTTGTTCCTTCCTTTATAAGAGCGAAGGCTGCAGGTCTCTCCTCAGCATTCTAAACGTGATAGAATAGTAGTTTTGGCCATGTGCAAAATGGTTTCGCCTTTGGGGCTCATCGTCCATCACTAATTTCCCGGAGTATCCTCAAGAGTCGGATTACGAATATGATCACAAACAGCAACCCGAAGCTTACTCAAGGCGCCCAACGTCCATTTGCTCCAATTGATTCGTTCCGAGACGGAGCGCTAGACCTATAAATAAAAAATCAGTCACTTAGCAAATTGAGGTACGTTCGAAAGGATCAAGGACCCACCATAAAATTCCATTATTAATCGAACCGGGTTCGATAATGGTCCTGAAACTGTGCCATGCCCAGATGAGACCAAAATCGATTATGCAGACTTGTGCACAAATCGTCACCAGTTGACCGGTGAAGTTTACACAATTAATCTGGAGTTGGGGTCTACTATAAAAAATAAAAAAATACTATACTACTAACTAACTAACTAAAACTGCGAGTCAGGACCCTATCAAACTACACATAGAGTTCCTAAGTTGTCTTTTTATAATTTTTGATATAACTCTAATTTTAAATTTAGTTTCAACAACATAAGATTACTATGATCATTGTTGAAATTGGATAGTTGAATAATTGCAATTTGATGACCAGATGTCAATTTAAGACGGTGTCCACAGGATGAAGCGACGAGGCATCTTCCTAAACAGGCATAGCAATACATCTTTTTACATCTTGAAGGTCCATTAAAAAAGGTTTGTCTGGAAAATGTCGAGCTGATTGATTTAGACCCCAGTGTGGGATGGGTTTCGGTTGGAATCTCTAATGAGCTGAGAGATAGTTGTATAGCACCTGTGATAGCCAAACAACTACAAATCTTTGTCAAGGGATTGCACTTGAACGCAATCCTCACCTATGGACTGCGTCTTGAGATTGATGCGGGTCTGCGTTGTCTTGGCGGATTCTCGGACTAGCTTTCTTCTTGTCCTCGTCGCCTAAGGCTTGGCATCTAATGTCCAAGTCTGATGGCATCAATTTGTTAATCGATTGTATGCAGTTGACATTCGACTTTGCATTCATCGTCAACAGTCAAAACTCTTCTTAAGTGTGATGTTCACGCCTAATGAATCTACACTCTGTAGCAATCGTCACATGAATGTCGGCAAAAAAATTTTGCACATATTTTACCTGAATTCTGATCAACAGGTTTTTCTATTCAATAAATCAATTTGAAATGGCGAAATACCATTTTATTCATTTGAAGTGAAATTTAAATATTAAGTGTATTACATGGCCTAAATTTACATAACACCTTTATAGAACTTTTAAGGGTTTTTTCATGTTTAAAGGCAAAAATTCTACTTTTAAAAATACCTTATAAAAAATTAGATACAACTTTAACACTGAACTGTACGATCCAATTTTGAAATATTTTTATTTTTTGAAATTTCGAATAAAATTGTATAAAATTATGAAAATATAGAGAAATTGAAAAAAAATAACAACGATTTTAAATTTCGTAAGGGTATTTAATTTTAAAAAGTTTCAAAAAAATTTGTACTAGAGTACAAAATATCTGGATCAAAACAAAGGCAGCAGTGTAAAACGCATTTTCCAGAAATTTGCCAATATGCATTCGAAAAATGAATTTAAGGGTTAATTTCAATCAGAACTACTAACTTTTAGCATAAATTGGGATTAAAACTCCCAACGTATCCTTAAACTTTTCCGATCAGATCAAAGCATTTGCGCAACCACCAAAAAAATACTTTTTTCATTTAATTTGCATCGCTACTAGGGAATGGGCTTCATTCAGATACAAGAAAATCGAAAGGGATTGAGGGAGAAACAAGGCGACGTCTTGGTTTCATCAGGAACGAGCAGAGGAATCCACATTTTAAAAAAATGGAAGTGACTCCAGAGAACTTTTCCAATAAAATTAGATTTGGACGGACGTGACAGTTCTCCAGACAATCCATTTTGGCGTTCTAAAGCTTCCAGGCTTGGTGTCCTGGTCTTTCTACAAGGGTGCAATGCTCGCCTCATATGCGTAAAGTTACGATGCGACGTTCCACTTTGAGGGTAATCAGATTAAAACCTCTCACTGGTACTAGGCGCTCAAATCGTGCGCGGTCAAGGGTGTAGACGGACGAGAAGGTAATATGCGAAAATTGATATCCCTCGGGATTGTGGTTGCCGTTCTCGGTCGAGATTAATGTGTAGAAACGAGCAAAGACGATAAGCTTCCTGAGATCCTGGAGTTGGAACATAGGATGTGGGAGACTGGTGAGCTGTTTATTCTTGAAATGAGAACAACTTTTATGGAACGATGTTGAAGACTAGAGAATAAAGAAAAATCCGTCGAAGGGAGAAGGGTGTAAGTCTTTGAAGCACTTTTAAGTGCTTTTGGATTAAGATGCAAAAAAAGACGTGCAAAGGTTTTATTTGGAAATGGAGTTATTCAAAAGATGGGTAGGTACCCGCACGTCTTGGGGCCTCTTTCAACTAGACGATTATTTGACACCAAAGAAATTTTCGCTATACTCAATAAAAGAGAGTTTTGAGACAGACACGAGAATTCCATCTAATTAATTTAATTTTCTTACGCCCTCCCCGAGGTGAGCGATGTATTATAAGCAGGGGAATTTTTTCAAGTGGAATAATTGTTTTCTATTATTTGGAAATAAAATATGCTTCTAAAAAAATTAGTTTCAATCTCAAAAAAACATTGAAAAATCTTTAGATTAGGCCAAGAAATTGCTATACACATTTATCAACTTCCTAAGCATGTTTCAGGGATAAACCTGTAATATTAAACTGATAATCCAATGGTTTACCGATTAGATCTTGAATAAATTTTTTTGACCTAGTAAAGAATACTTGCAGGATTTTGTAGACAGTACATCGTTCTTAAACTCTTGAAATCCTTCCTCATTGGAAATTTTCAGCAATATTTAATGGAATCATTTTAAAATGTGGCCCCGAGTAGGTATCGGTAAAATAAGTTCGTCCGTAGAGGATTTCACTTCTAAATCCAGGTCAACCAGAAATTATTCAAAAACGCTTTCTCGCTGGGAAGCACAATGATTTTTATATTCAGTAACTCTCTCCAGCTTATTTACATCGTGAAAATGACTGGGATTTCAGAGTACGATCCAGGAGATCCCTGAAATCCGACTGAATCGAATTCTAATTCAGGATCTCAGGATATCCGTTTATCAATGGAAATCCAGTGGGAAATATTTCATTGAATGGTATCCTATCCCTCCTTCTCCCTTTTCTGCTTCGAACATTTACATCTGCTGCTCTTCTAGAGGATTTTTCTTGCGAGCCGTGAAGGATTCAAGAATAAAATTCCCTTTCTTTTAACTTTAGCCTAAGAGCACACGAAAATTGAAAAGTTGCCAGGAGATGAGAAAGTCTAGTGGAGCTATCAGACGAGCTCCTGAAGTAGATAATATGAGATACCCGGAACTTTATAGGCAGAGAAATAAATGTGCACATGGAAGGAGCAACCTAAGAGGTTCACTTCGAAGCAATTCTTTCTTCATTTTTTGAAGATTTCCAAGAACAATTACAAGGGACCGAAAGTCCGCCAAAAAGGGTGGCGCATGGATTCCCGGATAAATCATAGGGAGTTATTGAATTCATACAAAGATCCGAACCTGAAATTGAATGGAGACTCTTGCAAACGCTGTAACCGATTTTAAGTGAGTTCATCTGTCATTTGAAGATTCTTTATTGCCCTGGAAAAGACCTTAGTCCCATCAGGATCGTTTATTTTATAACTCGAGAGGGTTAGAAATGCCCGGTGTCTGCTCGTGTATGACGGGTATCCTCCTAGAGAGATGACTTCTGAAATTCAATAGAGAGACGATGAACGATATCATAGGGGATGTAAAGTTTATGGGAAATATTTTAGACGGGTGGCACGTTCGGATTACACTTGTGGACGAATATTGGAATTGTATTAAGAAACAGGGTGGTTGTTCTACGACTACCGCCAGAAAAGAAACACGTTTCGGTCCTCCAGTTCTATTCCAACTGGCTAAGATGAGCTTAAGAGGATGAGATCCTCAATCATGATTTTATTGCGATGGGTGACAATCCCAGTGGTATTGGGTTTCAATTATTATACAATTTAAAATTAGGGGATTCTGGAATGATTTGAAGATGACATTTCGAGGTTTACTTCGAGCGCCTTTTTGTGATAAATGTAATATTAAAAATACATTTCTAGTAAAACTGAGATTTTCAGTTATTTAATATCGTGCAGGAAAATTAAGAAAATGTAAGCCCATACTTTTCTGAAATAGTCTTTGTTCTTTTGTTCCAATTAATTGAAGTTTACAATTGTTATCAGACATCTATCTTTCATAACTCTGAAATCTCGAAAATATTCCTCGAATCGAATACAATTCATAATTCATCAGACCATTCCATTGTTGTCCACATATGCACACACTAGCACGCAATAGTACACCTGACATACCTTGGAAATCTTGTCCATTATTCAAACTTTCGCTTTATGATGCAAAGTGAAAGAATCCTCAAAGTATTTTAGGGTAATATGACAAGAAAGTTTCGGGCAATTAATTACCATTTCTGGGAAGCCCCTAAATATTGATTGGCTTGGCCCGGGCTAAGTCAAAGGAGGGAATCAATAAGACAGAGGAAGAGATTAACTAGGCTAATCGGGCCCAATTAAGTAGAAAGCCAGCTGCCTAAAGATTTATGACTTAAATTCCAATTTCGTAGTACATTTGACTTGGCTCGTCAGAACATCTGTAGGCTGTCCGGAAAGACAGCTATCAATGGCAACAAGACTATATCCTCTATACGTCTACTATACATAAATATATTGATCAAAGACTGCTTAACTAGCCTGGATGTGCTAGGACCATTTCCGGCTGCAAGTGTACTAGCGAAAGACCAACAATTTATAAATATGCTATTTTTTTCTTTGTGTTCTTTACTCTTTTAACCGCATTACCGGAAAGAATTTATGGATTAATATTAGGAGATATGATAAAAATGTATTTTATTGAGCCCAATCCTCAATTATTTTAAAATGCTTCTAATTTAAGTCTAATTTTTAGTAGTGCTTTTATCAGAAATTTTATTTTTTTGACCTTTTATCTTGTTTGCTTAAATGTGACTCCCCATACAAGCTCCACTCCTTGCGCAAAGTTTAAAGAATATGCTGATCCAAAGGAGGCAGATTTAGTAGTAACAGCAACCTGCAAAATCTTCGAGAATCAGAAAGGACAGACTCAATGATGTGCAATTCTCCCGAAGATGTAAATGGGAAATTGCAACAGCACAACAAAGTAGAAGGAAAAATATACTTTGTCGACGAAAAGACGCTAGAAAAGGGGTTTCTAAGAGAAGTCAATCAGGCGTGTCACACCTCGAAGGTACTGATTCACCTGTACACAGCAATATCATTTTGTTCGGAGACATTTAAGGAAAAGGGATTGTGTGATGACGACGGAAATACCATTTCCGGGAAGTAACCATGAGGGGTGATTCCTTCAATAAAATCAGTCCTGACATACTCACCGAAAATCCTATGAAAGGGCGCCAGGCTGTAATAAATACACCTGGAAGTGCGGGCTATCATCCCTTTCGTCCCTTTTGTGTGGGCTGGCGAAGACTTTCCTTACGAGAATGCTTCAGTTTGGTTCATACTTTCGAGAAAAAATATTTAAAACTGATTTATTATTTTTCAGTGTGGCTTTTGTTTGACGGAAGATATTTTATTTATTTTATTTTATTCTTTTAGACCCTCATTATTCTTACTCTAATCTCATCAAATTAACACAAAGTACCATAACTCTATAAAAACTATATTAAAACCTACGAAGGTTTATTATATCAAAATTTATGTGGGTCGGGGTTAGTACGTGACCATATCAATTTTAATAGTGGTCAGTCCCCAAAATGAGGAAATATAACCCATTATGATTCTAAACAGGTCGAAGGTCTGAGATTAGGCAAATTACCTTATTTAGAAACCCACAAACCCTAAATTGATGGTGCGACTTTAGCTTTTAGAGACCTGCAGCAAAAATTGCAGCCCTTGGGCAGCAGCTGCGGTTGATGCAATTAAAATGGCTGCAGTGTAGCAACCACTAAATAGACGTAAAATAAAATTACTGATGAAAAAATTGTATAACTTTTTGCATAAGGTTGTGGTCACACTGAGGGAATCTGGGAATGGAGTAAAAAGGCAGTCATAAAGTTTTGCATGCACACCACTAGGATGTTAAGCAAGAAAAATGATTGCTGTAAGTTTGGTCTGCATTGTGGTAAAATAGTGGAGCTCCTTGACGCAATTACAGTGACATTATGACCTCTTAAGGGAGTCGAGAAATATTGCTAAAAATATGAAAGAAACGATTCTCTGGTAACTGGTTTTAGCTAAATTTGATTGAAATTGCTTGTGATGTGAAAATCGTAGGCTTTTCTAAAAATCGACTTGTAAACCAGAAGATTTGCGATTGTTCATTTTAAATTTTCCAGTTCTCTTTTACTAGACCATTTTACAAAAGGCGAGGAGCCTTGTGAAGCCCTTTCTGGGATACAACCACAACCTCAGTCTTGCTTGCTAATATCACATAAGCCCTAGCTTTAGTCTTAGCCGCAATCGCAAATCTCTTGGAAGTTTGTACACATTGTTCCACAAAGACAAAAGAATGCTACACTTTCAAGCTGATTTCATAATCGGGCTTTTCTGCTAAGACCGAGTTTAATCCGTATCCACGAGAAATTATCCATAGAACCCGAGCAAGTTTAATGTCTCAGACAGCGACGGCGGATTCATCGCGGCCTTATTTGATTAATTTCAGTACGTATTGTACCTTATGGGGAAATCTTAATCCTGGGGGTAAGACAATGCCCGAAGTAGTTTTAGAGCTGCTCAAGTTGCTTCTGTTCTAAGTTTCAGACATAAAAAAAAGTACATTTACATAATGGCTTAAAAGTTTCCACCATTTGAAGGAGGTCTTTAAAAGATAACCATTTTGCTAAAAATGGTACATTCATAGAACTTTCATTTCAGCAAGAACTACTGACACATTACATGAATACTAAAAACTATGACAATAATAATGCCTCTTAGAAAATGACCTTCCACAAATCTAACCACATGAGACGTTCATAGAAAAATCATAATTCGAAAATATTACCTTACTGACTGAATAAATCTCAACTCCGAATCCTTAGACCAACATTTATCTCCTACAATTTCATCAGCACGTCTCATAAATTCGTGGGCTTTCATCATTTGTTTCCCGGCAAACGTTTTACTGAATTCTGCCTAGCCTTTTTGCATATTTCTGTGCAGCCATATTTTAGCGACTTCTCGGTAATTTAATATCAGAGGCATATGAGGAAAAAAAAATGTATGTACTCATATCCCGAGGTTTTCACAACTTCGTCAGAGGTCTAAAAATTGTAATAGAATGGCATTCGGACGAAGAAATGTGGTATGGCCGACTGGTCAAGGGAGCGTCCAGGGAGTGCCCGGAAACAACCTTCGGGAACCACCTTCAAAGTGTAGACTTTGTCACGCCGAATGCATGGGGTAAATCGAAACAGATAATAAGAGAGCCCGCGAAGACATCGTCTTTCACCTAGGACAGGTTAATGCTTCATTACTGAAGCGTGCAAATGGGCAGATGCAAGACAATAAATCAAAATCAGAGCGACAGTTCGAAATGGACAGGAATACACTGGACAGGGTATGTATAATAAAAATCAGCAGACCGACTAGACATTTCAAAAAAAAACAGAACTCGAGTTGTGGCCAGCAGGGATCTTGAAAGTTGTGTAACACATAGGCAAAATATTCAAGATTTTAAAAGGGGTCTTTTAGAAGAAACAGGTTGTATTATTGTTTTTTTTTTCGAAAATTTAAGTTTTGTCTATTTTTATAAATTTAATTTATAAAGTTCAACAACAAAAATTCATTCATTCTTTAATTTTTCAAATTGATAACGATAGTTAGTATAAAATTTGTTTATTTTTTATTTTATTTGTTTTAAATAAAATTAAATACAACTATTGTTTCTATATGGGTAGTATTTCTCAAAAATTTCTAAAAACCATCTAAATAAAAAAAATTCGTTGGATACATTTTCTAAATAATTTCTAAAATCTAAATTGAATTTTGATGTCATTTTATATAATCTTTTTGTTTTACATCTTTTGATTATAGAAGTTATGATGAATTCACACAAATTATAAACAATTAATCAAATTGTTACTAAATTAATTGCTACAAAATACAATTTTCATTTCACGTTTAGATGGTCCTTTCTTAAATTTTATTACATCATAAAGTGATAGAAGTGTAAAAAATTATATTTTAAAGCTTGTTAATAAAAGAAAATAAAAAATGTGTCTGGTATCAATGCAGATAATTTCGATTAATACGAAAATGAATCGAAAATAATTTTAAGCATATTTCAATTGGAATATGGATGAGGAAATAGCACCCAAGTTTATACAGAATCATCTGTTACCGGTCACTGCAGGCAAAAACCCCTCTATAAATTAATGCTCAGATAACTTACATCTTGGAAAATATTCATAAATTCCTTCATTCCTCCCACTAAATATCATCGTTCACCACACTAAACGTAAACCACACTAAGCAAACATCGGTAAGCAACGGAGCGGGGTGAGAAATCATCACCATCCTTATGCGATTTCCATACTGCTCACCTTGAATGCTCCATCCGCATAGCAAGCAAACATTCCGAATTAAAGCAAAATTCGGAGACCATATGTATGAGCATTTCCGACGTTCCTGAGAAGTGGATCGATCAATAAGACATCGATTGAGGGAATTCTGGAAGCTGAATGTATGTAACAAACATACGAGTGTGGGTATCTTACCCCATGGGTACAAACAAATAGCGAGCATGTCGTACACGATTATCTCAAAGATTGTGGGGGTTACCTCTCACCGGGGCACCTGTCCTAATAAGATCTATAAATATTTGTCATGAAGAGGCTTCCTGCTTATCGATATCAAAACCGGTAAGCTATCCCAGAGGAAGAAAACTAAAGACTATAGCCGACCAGATAAGGAGATCCGAAAGATGGTCGTGTTAAGGGCCAGATACAAGTCCAAGATAATACTGGCCGTGAACAATGATGATGACGATGATTTCTTTTTTTTAACCTTTGTCTCTACTGGCACCGTGTACGGATCGCGACGGTGCCTTTTGGGTGGTCCATTCAAGGTGCTGCCTTGTCTCCGGGGAGATCTTAAAAGTCTCGATCTTTTCGTAGCGTCAGCCTACGCTCATTAGCAGAACTACGAGATTTAGAGTCATCAGGCACAACGATAAGCATCGGCAGATCTTAGGCCTTTCCCAGTGACTTCTATGATTCTGGACTTGAACTTATGGCTCTTTTGGAAGTACCTGGTCTGGATCGCACGATGTGCTCATGTAGGAAAGGGGTTAATTAGAGGTAAATGAGCGACAACTCAGGTTAACTGGCCCTTCTGGCAAGGAGTTGTATAACCGGAGCCTATCTGTAATTTCGTGTTTCATAAATACAAATTAGCTGGTCAAGTGGATGGTAATGGCTTTATGGGCGTAAGTTAATAGCGAGCGAAATTGTTGACAGCCTGATAATTTGCATAGGCTTCCAGACAGTGTTTAACCCGATTATTTCGCCTTCCTCCTTAGTCTTTCTGTTGGCAATTAATGCTTACACTTTATGGAGTTTCAACCAGTCACGTCTACTTTTAATTGGCATCCCATTAGTATGTGATTCTCAAAGGCGTGCTTGGTAACAGGAAGAACACAATTCTTTATTAAATTTACCATAGCATACATGATGCCTTCCTCTTACCTTTTAGTATTATGCCAAGCAATTGTATGTCGAATGCCAAATAGGAATATGTTGAAAAAAAAATGATTTAGAATTTCTAAAATTGCCCAAAACTCAAATGTTTATTTTGATTGATTTAACCGGTTTTCGGGCATGTCCACTAAATGATTATATGATACGATCTCTGATATAAAATGACTTCCTTTGAGTGTATCCAAAATCCATTTCCCGGAAACAATATCCAAGGACGTTTTCATGGACTGTACACCCCTCGTGAATGTACTCACCAAACGTATGGCAAGTCAATCGTAATTTATCTCTTCAAGACAATTTGTCCAGTTCGAATGATTAATGTCCTTAATGTCCATAAGTACCATCCACCCTCATCCGATACCATGCACTGAGGATAGGAATCCCCGATACTGTAAATTCTCTTCGGTCGGTTAAATCGAAAATTATTCAAAATTCTTTCCCATTCCCGACACATATATCCCTCTTCCCTTCCCATTTTCAGTCTAGCATGTAGGGATTATCACAAGACAATACCTTCCTTAGAGCTCGAATAATTTATATACAGGGTGTCCAAATTGGGACTGAACTAGGGTGTGCATTTCTTCTATATCTCCATAGGATATCCTCCCAGCAGTAAAATGAAATTGAACTCGTACAAAGACCCTACGGAAAGAATGTGAAAAAAAATTAGGAAAAATAGGGAAAACGCTGAGAAATGCAAAAGGAAATGCGGAAGAGACGTTCTAGCCCTTATTTGGAGCTTATTCGTGAAAGCTTTTGACCATAACACGCACACCACCAGACTGTTTATTGCCAGGAGAGAATGGGGGTGATGCCCTATAGTAGGCATTTACCGAGGCGAGGTTTACCCTCCAATGTTAAAACGACCAAGGAGCCTGGGGCAGCCGACGACGATCGCTCCGACAAAGCAACTTTTCATGCCCAAAGGGCGTAATATCGATCCTAAGTAGTCATGTTTAGACGCTGGTTGAAGCAGCGTCAGGAAAAGGCGAGGGGGGGGGCAGTGTCTCGTGGGAGAACAGGAGTACACAATACGCATTTTTGCAATGACAACAGTGGTGATCCCTTCGGCACCCGCAAACCAACCCGTGGGTGGGTGTACATCACCATTTCCCTGCGTCGGTAGAAATTAATTTGTGAAAAGAAATTATTACGCTCCCCCACTTTTCTCTTTGTTCTCCCCACTCCCAGTTCCCCTCCACTTTCTCCCAACGGCAGCTTGTTTTGTTTTCATTTCGTTTTGTTTTGATAACCTCGAAACTTTGCCGACAAATCTAAAAAACAAACAAAAGAAAAACTGAACCGGAAGGAAATGAAAATAATGGAGGCTTCTCTAGCCCTGGGCTTTTACCCTGTTTTTCTGCCTATTCTAAAGTCAAAGAGAGATGGAAACACTGCCCCCTTCAAAAAAAAGAAAAAAAAGGGGGCCCAGCCGAGCCAGTGTGCCCCTCATCGTAGTGTGTAATTTGTCTAATCAAAACTTTTTCAATTTATATGCAAACAGATTTTAGGCCGACTGCGACACGCATCGTTTTAACGATACTCCTTGAAAAAAAATAAAAAATCCGGCTGCGCGCCATTTCTATAGTCCGTGATTTTTCGGGCATACCTCCACGGTGCCGGCTGTTTTTCTTTAAGCCATGAAAGGTATCCTCCTGAAGGTGACACGACTGTCTCAGTTTAACAACATTTTTATTTGATTTTATTGCCTTCACCCAAGAGTTTCGGCAGTGGGTTCTAAATGTTTTGTTTTCAACGAGGCAAAAGAATCTTTCATCGCCGAGTGTAAGTTAATTTGTATGAAATTTGATTGAAATTCTGTTTACAGGGTTTCGGGACAAATCACTTTATTGGACTTTATCACTTACTTGTTTTCTTCTTTTCCGATCTCAATCATAGTTTTCAATACTTTTAAACTTTTAAGTTTAGTTGGAGCGTTAACGGTCTAGTATTTTTTACATTTACTCGTATATTACCAAAAAAAAAAAAAATCTTTCAATTTATGTTATTACGAATTATGGTAAATATTTTCAGTTTCTGGGAAACAGCGAGGTAATCAGGATAAGTTAAGTAATTTTATAAAAACATCCAAGAAAACCAAACAAAAAAGTACGATTTACAATTTAACGACAAAGACGAATTATTTTTTCAGATAAAATTCTAAGGGATTTTTAAAACAAAGTAGTAGTACAGATTTCATCGAGCTACAAACGATTTTTGTAGGCTCCATACAAATTTGGACATACTACTTTAAAATTTCTAGTCGAAATAGTTCTTTTTGCAAAAATGTTGATGACTTTATCTGAAATTCGCTTTTAATTCAATTGATTAATGATCACACATTTTTTCTACAGGTAGGTATAAAATTAAATGAAATCAAATTTAAATATTACAGTTAAAAAATAACATACACCAGTTCTTTGATGTATTCAATTTAATGGTGGTCATAAAAATCAATACAGGAAAAGAAACGACTGGTGCAATCGCTAACGTGCTAAGACAATTCCATAATTCATAAATCAAACCGAAAATGTCCCAGTTAACAAGGACCCAATAATAATTCATGCCTTTTTTCCACATAATTGGAATTTAACGATGGAAATATTTCGCCATATCAAAGTGCAAACAACTCAACACTAGTGGCTCATAATTAGCCTCAAGGAGGTACGAGTATAAGGATGAATTCCCTTGCATGACGGTTGCGAGGTGTGGTAACTACGACGATCTTCAAAATACACTTGATCGACAAATCCGACGATGCAGGCAATCAATTACAATTAATTATGCTAATCAGATGCGAATGGATAATTAGTTTAAGAGGGGTTCAGATCAAAGAATGAATTTGGGAAGAATCCATGGAATCTCTTTCAAATAGGTGTAGCTTTGTCGAAGAAGTACTGACCATCTATTAGAAAAGGGAACATTAGTGTTAACTAAAATAGGACCACCATCATTAAGGTGAGAAGACTGGCGCCACATCCGTCCTAATTCGAAACACCTTATGGCCGCAACGGTTAACCTCTCGGTCCCTCTTAATTACTTGTCAAGGATTGTAGTCATAACTCGACGACTTTAAAACGTATGTGGGTTGCATAACGAATTTCTATTTTAAACATCACCTTAAGACGTTCTCCATTCTCCTTCAATGGAATTTATGGTTGCGAGACGTGTTCGGCACGTGTCCCGCTTTTTATTGCATTGTTTCATGTCACGATGGCAGTAAATTTTGGTAATCAAAAATGCTAGCGAGTTGGTAATTTTCGAATTTGGTTTTGAATGCGAGACACCTTGGTATGTCCAATTAATAACACCTCTATGTGTGAAATGAATAATTTTGTGATTCTCTGGTATAAAAAGTACAAAATATTCCAGCATTGAAATAGCAATAATAAGTTTTGTAAAATTTGTTACGATTTAGGAATATTTTACAAGTAAATTTTAATTTTTCTATTGTACATTTTTGGGCTTTTTTATTTTTTAGTTTAAGCAGATAAACTAGAAACAAAAATTCATCTAAAATCAAAAGCTCAGTATGAACTAATGGGTTTTTTTTTGTTTTTTTTTAAGAGCTGCGACATTGAACAATTAAAGTTTAAAGTTTAAAGTTACGGGTATTTTATATATGTAAATGGTCTCCTACAACACTATAGCTTTATTTCTGCAACTTTAAACACACATACCTGTAGACACATCCCTGAGAATATTTCAACTTTAAGAATACGCAACAGAAAATCGATATTTTAAATCAATCAAGGAGTGGACCCCTTTAAAAGATTTTAAATTTTAATACCATCCATAACAATTGTAGTTCCTTTTAAATTTTCTTATCTTTTCAACTTTTCCAAAAATATTTCAACAGGGTATCTCTTTCAATCATCATTTCTTAGAAAAACACCTGTAAATCAAATCCCACATAACTTTTTGAATCTCAAAGTGTCGTTTTTTATACCAAACGTGTCTACGTGTCTAAGACACTCCTATTCCAAAAAAAAAAAAAAACGAACAACTTTCACCCGCAAGAAGACGATAAATTCTCTGAATGACACGTTTAGCACTTTCGCTTTTAGTGTACCGACGTGCCTGCGATAAATCAAAACTTCTAGATCAAAGGGAACGACAAAAGCTACCATAGGGTTTCCAAGGTGGAGCCAGGAGAGCTCCGACGCGTCACCGGAATCCGAGCAACTTAATCACAGGAAATCTCTTTACCACGAGCCCATTAATCAACTTCTAGTTCGAAATCAATTTAATTCGCGGATTTAATTGCCAGTTGCGATGACTCACATGGTGGGCCCCACCCGGATCCGGGAGTCGGCAGCTTAGCGACGGTAGCAAGCAATCCCGGATGCAAATTGGCCCCAGCTGCTAGCCAAGCGTACGGCAAGTACGAGTGCGAATTATCTCGTTAAGTTGACATCGAGGAGTACGCCGTCATGTGTGCCCATGTGCGTGGGGTGCGGGGTTACACCACTCTGTCTGTCCAGTCCGTTAGTCGCTCTTCCTGCCGTCTAATTGCTACTTTGGAGCTCGGGAACCTTCACAAATGGTCTGAAGAGTCACAGTAGCTGCTCAACCCCAGACGTATTATCATAGTCTAATTATAGAGGAAGGTATCCCCGGTCCTGTTTGTGGACTCCAGACTTGGATCATTTTGCAGATCCATTACCCAAGTGTTTTTGTGAATTTCAGAGGGACTATAACCGGTATCATGACAACCTTTTTTTTATATACACAAAAATGAAGACAGAGAAGAGAAATAAAAGACTTGTTCTGTCTGCGCTTTGTTGTGACTATACCTGGTCAGCAGGTTAGGTGGCCAACAAGATTCACCACGGAAACAGGCATTTTTTTAATCTTGACGGCTTATTAAAAAAAGGGTTCTGTTCCATCGAAATCAGTGAGGAAACAAGAAAACAAATTCTTGATTTCTTGCTGAATAGTATTGAAAACCATAATTTAAAACAGGTGTAATTAAAACTGATAACATCATAATTAATTTTTAAGGCTTTATTTTTCCTTTAAAAATATTCTCTTCGAATTTCCCAGTATTAAAGCATGTTATACTACCAAATTTTGGTTATGAACTTTCAAGCAATCTTAAATAAGATGAATTTATTTTTTCTACTTTGATTGGCTTACGTGATATAGTTAAATTCATCCTGGATAGTAAAGATGCCAGAGAATTAATAGAAAAGCTCGCAACTAATTTTGGGGCTTATTTGCTTCAAAAAAGGTAAGACTATCGTGATCGAACAAGTGGGAGAGGGCGGCAATTAATTCAGTTCACAAACAATGCAAACAATACAAATCCATTTTCGATTTGGATTTAATTAGACCAAACCACTCCCAGGATTGTTCATCTGGTTGGTCGGGAAAACTAGCACCACACGTCATTTCGGACATGACCAGGACCCTTTTAGTCCAGGAAAAGAGAGAACTGGGAGACATGACAATGGGAAAGGAGATAAACTTAATGAAAACCGACTTTCCTCACCTTGGACCCCTGCACTTCTTCCACTAAGTGAGAAGTAGCCAGTCGGACGTCGTCAAGCGCTTAACAGCAGAAGGTAAACAATAGAAAATTCATTCTTTGCCCCCGGAGAGCACACACTCGCCCCATCAACGTAAGGGCATGCATTCCAGAATTGGAACTTTTAATGGTTATCCTCGTCCCTTCATTCTCCCGGTACGGTGGGTTCAGACAAACATGTTTACCCTAGAATTTTATGAAACACGAGACCAACAACTCCTTCGGTAAGACTGGGTCCCGGATAGCGTTATTACGTGTAGTTTCGTTTTGTTTTCCTGGTCAGAATCGAAGCCAAGGCTGGGACAATATCTCTGATGGCAAAATGAAATAGTGCTGTACCGGAAATGTCGAATTTTTAGGGAAGTTCAGGCACAGCAGTTCGCATAAAAGCCCCAAGTAATTGTGGGAAAAATGTCTATAGGGTTTTGAAAACTATTTCATTTCGCTTGGAAAATGTATTAGAACAAAATAACTATAATAAAAGGTCACATTGTATAATTCATAAATCTTCTCAACTATGTTCCAAAGTACACATTAAGCAAATTAAAGTACACATTCGTAACATTTTTGTGTTATAACTTTAAAAGAAATTTCATAATCCGTGCTTACAAGATTCTGCCCCTTTTTGCACTTTATAAAACTAAAATATTTCGTGATAGGAATTTTTAGAAATACGGGGAGGGATGATGTACAAGGCGATGTTGGCATGCCATCAAGCTCCACCACTATCTCCAGCATGCCAGTGTCAGCAACATTTATATACGCGTGTCTAATAAAATAAATTTAACTTATCGTGTCATAAATCATTAAATGACATCATCTGGCTGATAGGGTTTTGCTCGTAATGCCCGTAGATTCGAGCTGACTGTGTTCTCTAGGTGCCAAGATAAGTAAATGATCAGTGTCAGTCTGTACTGTGTGCATATATGCAAACACCCGGCGTGTAATAGTTCTGTAATCACAATAAATTACTTTCCTTTGTGTGTTCAGCGCTTAATTCCGTAATTAAAGCTATCTGCCTCCATTAAAGTTGGATATGAGCATAAGGATCGCCCTGCCCTTGGAAAAAGTAGCACTCCCCGGCTATTTCCTTAGCACCTTTCTACGTATGGCAAGGTCTTATCGCCGAAAAACATAACTGCGTTAATCGGATTATCCTGTCTTAAGTCCTCGGGTAGTACAACATCTAAGAAAAATAGGAGAAGCGCCGCCGATATCTTCCATATGGGATATGGGTAAAAGTAGTATCTTAATGACCATTGAAATACCGATAGAATCTCCGAGAGAGGGAGTATGGGGAAAAAGAACACAAGATAATACCAGATTGACGAAGAAGGTATTTACGCATTCTTATGAAGTCATGCCGGCGTCTACAACTTTCTAGAAAGTATTAAATCGAATTGATATCTCAAATTGATGATAAAGCGCGACCTACAATGACTCTTAAAGCCAACTTTTCAAGTAATTTCCAAAAAATTTAAATCAAAATCCTTGAAAGCCAAGTTGACGAGGAATTCAATCCATCGTCACGTCGAGTCTTGTGGTCACTGTAATCGCCTTAACAGTGGTAATTAAAAACCACTCAGTTCACTGCATGACGGGAACTTCTGGACTTAATAACTTTCCAAAGCTGTGTTTTCAAGGATTAAAAAATATAAAACCTTTAGTCAGTTTGTTTTCCTTGATTTTCCCACCTTCATGACTTCAGGATAAGTAACGACATGAACACCAAATCGTCTTCTCTCAAATAGCTTCTTAATTTGATACAACTTATATATTCCCTTGTAGAGGAATTTGCTCTAAGTAAAAAAAAAGTCAAAAGTATGCTACTACACACTTAATTAACATAATTCCTTTTTAATTTCTATTCGACCTAATGGACTAAGCATAATTTTTCTCTAAAAGTTAATTAATAAAGTTCTACTGGAACATAAAAAATTCCCCTAACTGGTAAAAACTTTTAAAGGAAGTTTCTAGAAAATTCTATTCGGTGAATAGAAGAGCACTCCAAATGCTCGTAACTTATAAAAAAACTACTACAAGCTATTGCTCCAATTACTTTGGACAGCTCCATTGTGGCTAGTTGGCGAAGTCATGCTACTTACGAGTTCAGAACTACGACCATTCTGAAGGAGCTGTTGGAAAAGTGTCCCAGAAAACTCCTCAGGGCAACTGATCTAATTGAATGAAAAAAAAAGAAAACTAGTCCTGTCAGTAGCATAGCTCCTTTCTGCACAATTTTTAATTAATTCAATTATCAGGTCACTCAGGTTCTAAAAATCGGGAAAAATTGAATTTTGTGGCAATGTCTCTCATGAGAACGTCTTTATATTTTTCGGAAAAACCATAATGGTTCGGTATTTAGCACGGCATTAAAAAAGGTAGGTAGCACTTTCTTTATTTTCCCCAAGAGGTCGGAGTGATAAAGGGACACCTACCGAGGAAAGTTTTTTTCCCTACACGTAGTACTTCGCTACAGCGGTAATGAGAACTAAGTAAAGTAAGCAACCGTAGCCAGTTCCACCTTTAAGTATTTTATTTCTTCGAGAGTACCAATTCTCGTTGCCCCGTTCTCGTGACAGTTTCAGGACGACAAGGAATTCACGATAAAAAGGTTTACGGCCTCGGTGGGAAGTGCAACATTGTTGTCGAGCTGATGGCGATAGGTTTTTGTTAGAATTTAATTAATTTATGGCTGGATACACCATTAATCAGACACTACCTGAAATTTTTTTCTCGAAGGGAATTCTTCAGATCGCTGGCAAGGGCTGCATGACTCAAAAGTTTTCCTAATTGATGAGTTGTGGTTAGGACGTGCTCTAGAAAACAGAAAAATAGCATGTTCAGGAAGAAGCATATTAAGTAGAATTAAAATATTAATTTAGACCTGCGAATATTTTTTCTTGGTATAAAATTGGAAAACTATTTTAAAAAGTTTCAAATTGAAATCATAGTTTATAATAATTTGAAAATCCACCCACAAAAGAAACCATCTTATTACAACTAGAATAGCCTGAGACCATAATCCCTAAAGTTCTCACTTGGGTGCATGCCTACACACACCTGTCGACATGAAATTTAATGCAATACTTTTTCATAGTAAAATGGAAGTTCACCAAGAGGTCGAAAGTCTTTGAAGCTTACATCACGTAGATTTCGCCACTACCATGTACCCGCATGAACCGTTTTTGGTATTCCTCTGAAATAAATTAATTACATTTGAAGGTAACCCGCTTCTATCATGATGCAACCCAGGTTCCAGGATTCCAGAATGTAATTTCTGAATCCGTGTACTGAAAAGCGAATACCCAGTAAAATTGGGCTGTCAGCGAACCTGGAGATATCTGATGTCTTCTGCTCGTCTGTTATGGCGACACCAAGATATTATGATGATGAAAAGATCTGATGGAACCAAACCACAGACGAGGGCTCCCGGATTGCCCGGATATGTCTTCCACGGGTTGCAAGTTCGCCAAGTGCAATTAGCACTCACAAAAGAAACATAGTTAGTAACAGAAGCCAGAATCATTCTAGAATAAGTTTTATACAGTCAAAGTAAATTTTATACGCGGCAGGGTTCGACTCGCTTGCAGCTCCATAGGCATTCTAAGAGCACTCAGAGGATGGTAAGTGTTTTAATAAGGACGTGTTGAAATTATAGCCTCGCACTGATTTTAATTAAATCCTCTCTACATGTAAAAGGACTGCCGACGTCCGATTTAAAACTGATAGACGCAAGAGGCAAGACCTGGGAGCAAATGGTTTTTTAATATTATTTCCTGCGAAATTTCTTTGATGACCCATGGCACTACCTTAAAATAACTGCGGAAAGCGATTCAAAATTGAACCCTATCGATAATGAATATTTTCTTAAAAATCGTATTTAATAACTTGTAACTAACAAAAATCCGATAAAATATTTGGTTTTTAGTAATGGAATTTATTTTTTCAACGATAGAGTACCCGTTTAAGAGATAATATAAGAAAAAAAATATAATTAATTACGCCTCCAGATCTTTCTGGCAAAACAAGAGTCCTAAATTAATCAAATCAATGGCATGAACACTTTTCTACGTACGTCGCTTGCTTTGTCTTAAAATAAAGTGGACAAATCCATCTCAGGTAGACAAGCCACCAGTGTTGATCATGCTCAGTCTTTGTGACCTGTTCATTTATAAGACACCCCAAGAGAGTAGTAAAAAAATTTGGGCAAATATGTTTCAGATACGGACCTCTTCCCTCAGTCTTCTTAAGACTGAATAAGAAAGTGCTAATGCTGTTAGTCGTGCTAGATATTCCATGCCACACATCTTATGACAAACTACTTGATTTATTGCCGCAGAAGACATCTTTTTTGGTAATGAGTCAACTATAAAACATTTCATCAATTTCAGAGCAACCTTAAAACTATTTTGTGGCCTGACCCAAAGAATGACTCAAGTTTAAACCGTACTGTATAATGTTCCAAAATTTCCAAAGATAAAATTTGCAATTTTAATAAAATTCAGTATACGTTTTTTCTGTTTTAATATAGCTTTTTATTTAGTTTTTCCAAAGTCTGCTGATTTGGAAAACGCCTTAAAATTTAATAACTCTATCTTAATTTTTAAGAAAGTCTATTTCAGTTATTAAACTTGTAAATCTCATTAATTTTTATTTATATGTAAATGTATTTATCTAATTAGATTTTGGGTTCCCAGTTTCCAGGGAACGCAATTAAAATTATTGAAAAATGTTCTGTAGATCCAACAACAGGAACTGAGGATGTGTCCTTTACCACGAGTAACGCCTTCAAATGCGTTAGGAAGGCCGGTAACACCTCACATCAAATCTTAATTTCAAAAAGGGATGGTGCACCCAGCCGGTTGGAAGCCGGGGACGAGCTCCCGTTTAATTACTACGACGATGTCTAATAGCAGGAGAGCCTCGATTTGATTTATTAATTAAAGCCAACATAGCACTTATCATTCTCATCGTCCTAGAGACCGGGGGAAGGGAGTGCGGATTAGATGCAATGAATATGATATTAGAACCCAACAGAAACCCTATCGTCCGGCTGCGGCCGAAGATCCGGCTGGGATTAGCCTCGACGAACTAGTTGGCTTCAGCCACAAGAACTTGCATTAATTACAACAAAGTGTTTTCCGATTTTCCGATTTGAGGGACACATACGGGTTCAACTGGCGCATTGCTCCCTGCAGCTGTAGAAATCCTGCAGGATTTGGATCCCTGCATCCGGCGGAACCTTAAACGGGTTTCCAGGCACACATAAAAAATGCATTAGTAACAAATGCTCGATTCCCGGCGTTTTATATTCATTTCCCGCTAGAAGAGGAATATTGCTGAATTTAGCACAGAACCCTTCTTTACCCACACCTGTGATGGCTATCGGGACGCAGGTGAGTATTGCGCTTTTGTCACCAGCCCGTCAAATTGGAGTTAAATTGAGCTGGTGGGTCAGTTTAAATCGTCTATTCGTCTAGGAGCGTAACAAAATATGATACACTTGCACACATTAGGAACAAACATGACTACCTTAAAGAATAGACTAGGGAAACTAATATTAATATTTGTCCAAACAATTTATGGCGGGTATCTCAATATCTTAAGTTCGAAAAATAGAAATGTCCACAATCGACGAGTTTAAACTTAATTTAAAATGCGTATAGAAAAAACTTAAGCAGATCAGATTAGCCTTAAATTGCTTATCACTTTAAATTCCTTTAAACTCTTACCTTAAATCCTGTCTTAACCGTGGGGCCCTTAGCTCCCGAGAATCTAGTGATAAGTGCGCATCAATCTCTTCATCTCTTCAAGATAATTTAAATTGAATTAAACCTTAGAAATAGAGAAATTAGAATAACCCGGAGGAACATCTCACATTAGGCTTCATATAGTTCTAGATTAGAATTCCACGGTCTTCTTTTGATCCAGACAATTTTGCTTTAGTTAGAAGTGATTAGCACCTTATTAAATCCTAAATAACGAGGTAATTACTGTTAGAGTCTTTTAGAGATGATTTAATTTAATTTGGAGTTTAAGTTTGTCTGTTTAATTAACGCTTTTCCGGAAATTAACGTGAAAATTATCACAATGAGGTTTTGTACCAGTAAGGATACCAAATGGGATGCTGCCAGAACGAACATGCTTCCAATCGAATTTAGTTCTCACTGTTGAGCTAAATAACGCCTGTTTCCTTGCGGAACAACTCTAATGAAAGTTCGTCCTCACCACACGACATCCTGTACCAACTTTTCATTCCCTTGTATAGGCAATAATCCGATGTAGTGATGGAATTTTATCTGTCCGCCAATAAAGGCATGCAATTGGTGGCACATAAAAGGAAACCCTTAAAGCAATCGATTTGAGGGCTAGTGACTGGTTAAATCATCGACGCGTCCGCCGTCACCTGACCAGATGTAGTGAACCCGTAAAACCCTATTGTACACTTTGATTCCTGATTGTAGGCGATAAAACCGAAAACGGGAGCAACATTTCCCAGCGGCGCCTCGCAGATTTGAGATCTTTATTTTGATCCAGTTGTACGTAATTCCCCTGGGCTAGGTTACCACGGTTTAGTGACGATGAACATAAGGGTTAGAATAGGGCTCGACAGTGGTTTGGTCCTTTAGCCCACATCACCTTTCCCTACTACCGTTGCCCTGTTCAAAGCTAGACAGAACTCCATGGAACTTGGAACCCACCGGCATTGCTCCTGGTCGCGATACAAATGAGACTATTTTATCGAATTCTATCGGTCCCGCGAGTGCTTTTGGGATAGTGGCCACAAACTTGGCTACACCGGGGAAAGGATTGGTTTTGTTTGTGACAATCACCGCCTGAAACTGGGTTTTATTATAGCGGGGACAAGAGGAGAATTCCGCGCACATCCTTACCGGCTTTTTATCTCCTGTGGGATGCCATATTACAGAGGATTGCAGCATGAGGTTCTCGGATTTATTCCTCTAATGGCTTCTGTTACAAAGGTGTGCACAGGTATCACATTTTGTGGCAAATTCTCGCGTATTCACGTGAAATTTACCTGAGCCTAGATGTGAAATGAAAACGTGAATACTGCCCAATTGCTGGGCAATCACTTTTAAAAACGTTTCTATTTTTGGAATATGTTATACTTGCATAAGCAACTTGGGGTGAATTTAGGGACTTATAAGAACAAGCAAGCATCCCGGGAAAGGGTATATAAAAGTAAATTGGCCCTGATCTAATTAAAGCAAGGACGATAATTCCCGAATGTATAAATCTTCAATTTCATGTGCTCTGGCATGATTTCCACAAGGCAAATATTCATCATCAATGTGCCCCCTTGAGGGGCTCTATTCTGATACGACGACACGTAACCCCCAAGAAACCCCAAACCCTCGACAAGAATTACGCGAAAACTTAAGGAATAGCTTGTCCTATTTGCGGCTGGAGCGGAAAGATAAATATCTCGCAGATGAATTCAAAAAATTATCTCCGCTATGTCTCCCCCGCAGAAGTAGACACTGCTGGGTGAGGAGTGGGCGATCAGATTATGGGAAACTTACGAGGATTCGATTGCATCCTGTTGAGCGGAAAAATGTTTGTGGAAATGTTTGCGAAATGTCTTCCAAATGCGAAGAAGTTCGCTAGAGTCCTTATTTATCGCAAATTGCTTAAGAGGAAGGAAAAAATGGAATTTTAAGTAAATCATTTGTAAAATTTGAATATATACAATATGCTATGAGTTGATAAAATTGATTTTTAATCTTTAAACGTAGAATAAGATCAATTTATACAAAAAGCTTTAGATAATGCTTATTTACTAAAATTCATCAGAAAGCGAGAACTTTCTGGTCCATGAAACAGTCTCAAATACACCATAGCTAGGTCAAGTTAAATCTATGGACAAGCCCTTATTTTCCATTTCGAATGTGAATTTTAATCAGAGATAACCATAGGATTCCATTCATTCCTAATCGGCAAGGAAATCAACTAAATCCGTGTTCACAATTATAGAAATAAAATCTTCCTTCTCGGAATCTTCTCAGAGTCTCCAGAAATCCGGATTTCATTTGGGACTTTGGCTTGGTGATATTTGTTATCAATTTGTTGGCTATTTTATGACAGCTTTTATTGTTCTGTTTTACGCTTTAGCCAGTTTAGCCCAGTTTTGATTAGAAACATTCTCCTCTGACCCTTTGCCCCCCAGCCCAAATCCCAGGACTACATGACTGAAGGTATGAGACATTTCAGAGTAGTATTGGTCATCGGTCAGCAAGATGGCTGGACAAATTGCTTCAAATGGCGGTGCTAATGGTTGAATGGCATGCTTTCGGTCATTCATAGAAACAAATTGTCCAGTAATGGATTTTGTTTGTTATTGCATTTTACCATGACATTTTATTGCGATAGTAGTTTATTGCGATTCCTCGCTCTCCCTTAAATGACTAACGACATCATAAAAAAAGTGATTCCAACTAATGCAATTTTTTATTATAGAGCTATTTATGATAAAGTGGGGATAAACTAGACCGCCGTTTTCACTTTTCCTTTAAAGGTAGTGCAGCCGACTCCGAGATCGGACCTGAGCTTGGTTTTAATTAAATGAAACAAACGAATAGGGAAAACTGATGGTAACATTTATAGGCGAATATTTGAGTTATGGCCTCCATTTTAGGATTTCCTTCAAGGAAATTGAAAATAAGAATTGAGAAAGAAAAATATCCGAAAGTTGTTAAAGTTGGATTGCAATTTTTTATGCACCTTTTAAATATGAGAAAGAATTCTACGAAATATTGAAAATATGTGCAAAACTATAAAAAGTAGCAATTTTTAGAAATTTTACTCTTTTCCTTGCCCATTTCTTTGGCTGTTCATTAATCCATTCACCATACAAAAACCACCTGAGCTTTTAAAGGTATTTTTTATCCTTTTATCTACATGTTCCTTTACTTATTTTTTATTATATGTACTAAACAAGCACAAGTATTAAAAAAATTTCACTATTCACTTTTTATAAAAATTTCTTATATTTGTGTTTCATTTTTATGTCTATAGCATTTTACAAACTTGCACTAAATCTTTATTATAAGGTAATTTAGAGATTAATTTGAAGTATGTACTCTGCACTCTTAAACAAAAAATAAATAATAAATGAATAAAACAGTAATAAAAACATAGGCATCATTTTGAACCCTAGCAAAAGTCATAAAAAAGGTTCTGAAGTTTGGCCTTATTTTACACCTTATCTGCTCGTTCTCTTCAAAGTCTGTTCATAAGAAGCTACATTAGGGCAGAATCACATCAACTACATATGCTAATTAATTAAATTACGAGGGCAAGGTGTTGCAAGAAATTGTCTCGTTAATTTGAAAGAATCTTTGATGATTCCTACTATAATTAGACGCTTCCCACCGCTTTAAAGTTAATTTCTAGAAAAGTCTTTCAAATCATAAGAAATCGACAATTACTTGTGTTTAATTTCCACAGAAAAATTAAGAATAGCCCAGGTAACAGGCTCATCGCGAAGTACCTATACCCCATGGCGATGATGGTGGCATGGTGCAGATAAAGAGAAAATCTGAAGATACCTAGTTGCGAGTTATTTATTGGTCCATAAATTTTCTTAATTGTCCTGCACCAGCCATTAGATCGTGTAATAGCGATGATGAATGGATGTGTGCTCAAAAATACTTCCTAGTAATTGTGGGTTCTGAGATTTTTTCTAATACAATACTTTTAGCCCTTTACCTTAACCCTTATACTCATTTAATATCATTTTTAAAATCTACCAGAATTTAATTTTGATCAATTTAAATTTTATGTTTTGTTATACTATGAATTTTGGAGTTCCCAAGAATTTCGTCTTTCTTATTAAATTAATCAATTTTATTTCTCAAGATATTTTACAATAAGCCCCTTCTGAATTTCTTTTTGCAGTTATACGAACTGACTTATGTCGTTTCATCCATATCCAATTAAAAAAAAATGGTCGCAAGATGCATTCTGAAATGGCTAGAGTACTTACAAGGTCTCTTACAACACATTCACCGCAATTCAAGGACACTTAGGTGTCCTTAGTTGGTTGTATATTTTCGATGTTCACGAGCATTCAGAGCAGCCTTCACATAGGACTAAAGATGATTGGAAGCACTGTGCACACCTTGAAGTGTAGGATGGCATCGTCGCGCCGTCTATGCATCGTAACGACGTGACGACTTCTGTCTGCTTGACTATGGCATTTTACTCTTTTGGATCCCTTGCATTAAGCGAAAGGTGTCATTGTAGGTTAGCTAGGCAGCCGTGAAGGAACGATGCATTACATGACAGGCGAAAGACATGAAACTTTTCCAGGTGAGAGATGCTGGGATGCTGTTACATCGCACTGTCAGCCTCCTCCGTTTGGTAGCAACTCCCCCACCTTCCGTTTCTGATTATTCCTTACATGGCCTACCTGGCGTGCATGGATATATTCTGGATGCTCTGCTGTTTGAACAGGTTGTTATCACATTTGCACCCACCTTCCTGTATGCAAATTAATTGCCGCCGCTGCAATCTCTCGAGCCAAGTACAAATTTTCTCGTTTAGACTATCTAAAGAGCTTTAATCGCTCAAAAGATTATGACGAGACGGGGGATCCGCGGAGGCTGAAGAAGCTGCATCAAACTTCTTCTAATGAAAATCTAGTGCCAGGTGATGTGCATAAAATCTGCTATATCGGTAGATTTATGTATATTGATTAACTACCTCTGATATGTGGCTGCTGCTGTTTAGACTTTGATGTTGAAACTGCCTTTGCATCCAACATCTATTTATATTATAGGTATTTTATTTTTCCTGCAATAAATTCATAATAAGCGTGGGAAATAATTTTTCGTTGCTATTTAATGAAAGGGAAAATAGTCGCCATCCAGTTTAACAATAAATTACTTAGATTTCATCATTTTAACGTGGAACAAGTTAGCGTAAATCTTTTATGAATCTGTACTTGGATTCGATGGTGCGATGGCAACAGAAGCTGCAGTCGCCTTGACACAGAAAAAAATTATATAGTAAGATTGTATATTGAGTGCGTTCCAGATAAATTTATCTGGCTAAGTAGGTTCAAAACTCAGGGCGGAATCCTCTTTGCTTTCCAATAGTATTTCTCGAAATAAAAAGAAAAACAACTAACAAATTTTCCACTTGGCATCAGGATCATTTAATCATAGTCTTAGTGGTCGCCGAATTAGTCCACAATAACACTATCTAGACTCTATCTAGATGTCCGTCATCAGGTCTTGACTTAGTCTGCAGGATTCGCCCAAAATAATAATACCCGACGTGTAATTAATTAGGTCCGCAGACCACTCCCAGCATCTTCCTTCTATTATGTCTCCTGTGCAGAACTAATTTCAAGATAAATCCCCAGGAGCGGAGCATGTTAACAACAAAATTATTCAATCCTTAGAATTCTAATTTGTGGACCGGGAATACTCCCTAAGGAACTTTTACTAGAATCTAATGAACAATAAATCTACATATGCAAAAAGGCGGTGTGATGATGTGGCGAAGGTAATCGCCAGAAGAAGATCATCCCCTAGGAGCGCAATATGTGGGGGGACCAAGACTGCTACGATAGCTGCAAGTGAACATTAGCTAAAGCGAGTGTAATTTGTAATTGTCGTCAGCATCGTTCAGGATAAACGGCCAGACGAAGTATTCACTAGAAAATCCGGATTTTGTGTAATTGTCCTTGTTGAGATTCCTTTTCGCCATGGGTGTCGGAAATGAAACCGTTCAGTGCCAGATACAAGTTTTGATTGCGAATTTTAATCAACCCAAGAAACAGACTGATGATGGGTAAAATTTCGGTTATCGGACTTCATAGGGATAGACCAGGGCTATGACCAGGGTCCTACTAGGGATGAATGTTCGATATCAGATTTTAAATTAATACTCACAATTTTTTGAATTGTTTTTTATATGTTGTTAATGATGAGAATCTTCTTTTAGTTTCATATGAACTGTTATATTTCTTCTGCTTTTCGCTATTATTAACAATTTATTTCGATAATAATTTTCAAAAGCATCAACGAGAGTAGTTCATCCCTAGTTCCGATAACCCATCATGGAAACGGATGATGTGGTTTGTCCCGTCAAACCCAAACTGGTTTCTAGTGGTGGTGGTGGTGGACGACGGAACCAGACTTACTTGGCAAATTGAAATGGAAAGTTTAATACCCTTCCGGATGAGTACTCCTCCCCAGAGGTGTTCGTTTTGTGGTATCTTCCTCTTTCCATAGAGTTCTCAAGGAGAAGTCGTTATTGTCCGTCGACGCGAAACTCTAATACTATAACATCCCTTTCTCTACCCCGAATTGGACAACGAATAGAAGCGAAGGACGTATGTTGATAAAGGACATCATTGCCGGGCTGGCGTTCTTAAACATGCAGGAAGCCATTTGGCCTACTTAGTCCATGTCGGAATATGATGATATATAATAGTAGAAGAATCCTCTACCCGAGAATCCCGAAAGTCCTCCGCCTTCCCTACACCATACTTCCGATAGAGTAAGGACTTTCATAGTTCACTGTGTGGTCTTGTCGATCTCGCCGAGTTTCCCAAATTTGTATTTATTGCAATTTTGTGTCAACTGCAAAATTTCTCCGAATTTTCTATGCTAAGCTAATTTTATATCATTTTTTTTCTTAAGCCGATGCTAAAGGTTCGTATAAAGGAACCTTACTGTGCGCAAGCATATGTGGTCCATTAATTACACTTGCTGCACCCTATGCATGTGATGGCTAAGGAAAAAAGGCAAAACATACTGCAAAAGTCGAGGGCGTCAGATTGTGATGAAGGATGAATGTGGTAAAGGCTCGGAGTATTCGATACGGAAAAGTTTTCTGGATTAAAAAAAAAAAAAACAAAAGTGGGTTTCAAAAACACCAGTCAGTGGTGGGCAAACATCGACTGAATAAAGGATAAAGTTCGGAGTTAAGGAAAGGTCTAAAGGCTCAAAACTTTAAAGAGGTTAATATGACTGGCAGTAGCTTTAATTAGAGTAAACTGGATAAAAAGGCTTAATATTCTGGAATGCTAACCTTAAGAAGTTCTTCTGCAAGCTTAATACTTGCAAAATTAAAAGGAAAGAACTTATCTGAGGTTAGCAGTGAAAATAAAAAGGAAATGTCGGAGATAATATCACATCACTAGGTTTTTAGGTGGTTTTGTATTTTAATGCCTTTCTTTTAGTAGAATTAAAGTGTTTATACGTGAACTTAACACAACTTGTTTATGAAACCATACTACGAATTCTCGAAATTCCCGAAATAATAGTTTCATAAATTTCAATAAAAACCGTAAAAAAATTTTTTCGCTCGCACTTTCACTTGAACTATTATCCAGAAACTTATCTCGGGTTGTTATTCCTCTAGCCGTTCTCGTGAATTTCCAAGTATATTTCTTGCAGGAGATACAGTGAAATTCCTTTTCTGACCACAGTCCTGTCAACTCGGACCGGGTGCACCAATTCTTCCCAAATTTTCCTAGCGGACCCTTCATTACTCCCATAGAAAACTCCTGGCGGGACAGTCGCTGTAATGGTGGTGGCGGAAATTCTCACCAGTGTATTCATTTATGCAAATTATGAACTCAAAAAGCATGCGAAATTGTTTGTTGATGTTTGCAGTGTGGGTACTACCGGGTTTGGGGTCCCCGCAAAATAATCTATTTACAGTACATCCGAAATTCAGTAAACCACTCTTTCACACTGAAGTCCCGAAAATTTCGTCCGCAGAACCATTGTTCAGGCACACAAGGTAATACAAAATCAAATGTGCAGTACCATTGCAAAGACATCGTAAATTCGTGCTAGAGTAATTTGGTCTTTTTGCAGAAGGATTGTGCTCGGCATGAAGAATTGGCCGACATCGACAATTCCTTCCCTAAGCCAAATAAGACCTTCCTAAAATGCGACAGTTCCCCAATCTGGAGTGGTCTGCTCTAAAATTTTAAAGGATTCGTGGACATACGAAGGAAGCCTAGTCAGTCCACTGAATACTCCCAGATGATGAGGCTGGTGGTGACGAGATGGGAATACTAAAAATTTATTAACAGAACGGACGTGCCTTAAATTATTTCAATGTTAACGATGGTAGACGTAGGTACCTAGGAATTAGGGAGTATGATAGTGTAATATTTTTGTTGACTGAGTTTGCTCTTTTGTCTTTTGTAAAAGATGAACTATTACTTAGTCTTAAAGGTACAAATAAAAGGTATAAAAATCAATAATAGGATTTACATGATGATGATTTCAGGGCTTATGTTTTGACGAGCTAATGAGATATTGCTAAAGTGATGACTTGCATCCCAAATACTTGGGAGTTGAAATATTTTTATCTCGACGGCCTCTTATATCTATATTCATATTTTTTTATAGTTCATAGGTATTTTTTTTTCTGGAAATAATCACTTCAATAAATCTTTTTGCCATTCACAATAGATCTACCAATTTATAAGTCAGCTAGCTCCCCTCATCTATAGATCCTTTGTTTTTTTTCCCAGTGCAATTTCCTGGATGAAGTTCCATTTCACGCGGATTGCACGGATTTTTTCAGTATCACCACCCCACACATTGCTTTGAGCAAATTCAAAAGACATTCATTCATAAAGCGGCCGATTGTGGATTATGGAGTTTCTACTGTAACCATTCAAACCCTTGACACCCTATTCCCTATTGCTGAATTTAAAAAATTGAATTTTAAATGGAATAGCGCCTAAGTTAAGCCGTGTTACTCATGAGACCAATGTCACAAGTTTAAAAAATATGGGTTTTAAAAGAAATTTTATATGATTTTATTAGTTTTATTAGTAGAAGCAGCTCTTCTAAATTTGTGGTTGTTGTTTGTAAAACTATTTTCTTCAGTTTATTTATCAAAACGGTTACTTTAATTCCGACCCCTATAAAACTCCAAGGGTCACGGTCTCACAAAATCGACTTTTAATTGAGTTGGTATACCACGTCAGCGGCATCCGGCGCATTGGTACTGTAGTGGATGCTGAACTGAAGGTGGGTGATTAAGTGGAATTCCGCTGATTGATGAACTGTGCCTTCATAGCACTTTGAAAAAAGCGCTGATTTCGACAGTAGATCTATTCATTTTGGTGGCCGGACAGGTGATTTGTTAACGCACCTTTCCACAATAGCAATCATCATCGTCTTCGAAGATGGTTTTTTCCTTTCTTAGTATGAAATTATTCCAATTACTCCAGTTGCAGACCCTCTGCCATCGTTTCTCTTTAGTCCAAAATTACATGTTGGAGCAGACTGCGGTTCATCACGTCCTAAAAGGGGGATTTACGCACGGTAGGAAGAAAGAGGGGAAGATCCGGGATGGTCGCAAATAACAACACGATTTTCTTTGATTGCTTATTTCTCCATTGGTGATGTTAGTTATAATAGTAGAGGATTAGAAATTAGTTTTTTTTAGTTATGTTGTATAATCTTGAAGAAATGTTTTGAAATTTTTGCTAATCGATCGGAATCATTTTGTCTGATTTTAAGAAGTACGAATTGATTAAATTGAGAAAGTTTCTCCTTCCTAGAAGAAAACCGCACTAATTCCTAAATACGAAGATTGTGGTAGGAAACTTTCTTCTCTTTTGGTATTCTACTCATCTCGTCCAGATGAAGATAATCAAGGAAACCTCTCAATAATTCTTGTCCAAAGAAGAGTTTAAGCAAAAGTTTTAATTACAAAGGAATTCAGTTCCATTTTTGACGATGACCAACGAAAAAAATTTTCTTTCGAAACTACCCTTCGTTATCCATTCTTGACCAAAGACTTGAACTACATTCTGCATAATGGTCCTGATCCCTTATCCCCCTCATAAGCATAAATAGCGAGCATAAGACTGCTCCTCCTCGGCGCACGGTAGCGACTTGCATAAATAATTTTTAATACCATCGCCTGGATGGTGGATCTCCATTATTTGTGCCCTGAGTCAGCTCAGGCTTAAGAAGAGGCCTCTTTTTCTTCTTCTGCTGGTAGCTGCTAGTCCGGATAAGAAAAACACAAGGAAGACGACAACGGAATAATGGCGGGAGTAAACGTAGCCGAACGAAAAACTTCTTTATCTTAAGATATTTAGCAAGCATATCTCGTGTGAGGAGAACGCGGCTGGTGGAATGCACGTGGACATTTATTTCATCACAAAATCGGATTAAGGTCTTAAAAGAAGTCTCTTCCATTTTTGATTTCTCCCCCATTCTGCAATTCACAGAGTCTGGCATAAGAATGCGAAGGGTTTTCTTGAAGAATCTGTAACCCGTTTAGAGCACTAGTAGAAGAAGATACTTAAAGTAGGATGTTCTGCGAAAGGAGCATGGGTCATCTTCAAAAATTTGACTGTTGTATTGCTGCACACCCGAATGTTAATAAATAGACGGCGACAGACGTAAAATAGGCGTAAAATAGGAAGCCAAGCAACACATTAGAAATATAAACATGGCCAGCACGAGGCCTTAGCCTTAAAGTGTTTGCTCAGCTCTTTAAGCATGGAAGAAAATTTCGTAGTTCATTAACAAGACGCTTCGTTTGGTACCTGTGTGTCTCTGAAAGAGCACATCTCAAATCTTAGGACCTTTAGATCGATGTTTGCTGACATGAAGCAAGTAGCATATTTTAGTGGATAGAACTCAAATTGGATTTACATAAAATTCTGATTTTGATGAGTTAAGCTGAAGATATTCGAAGTAATTCGATAATGGAGTGAATAAGACTTAGAGCTAATGACGACGGAAGTCGAGAGACCTATCGAAAATGTATTAATTTAGGACTATGTCACGTTACATGACGATGTCGAGGTCTTAATTCGGCTCAGACTTTCAATCATTAAGACTTTTGGGTGTTTCAATTGGTAACGAGTGAAAACAGTGACCATTCATTAAGAACTATTACTATTATTATTATTATTATATAATAAATCTCCAAGAAGGTAATATTCATCACATATAAAAAAGAAGAACCAAATTAAGAACGCCTACAAAAGAATTTCCTATCAACTGGCTTTTATATGGCTCTATATTTTTTCTTTTATAAATATTTTATTTAATTTATTTACGGCTGCTCAGAATTTTTCCTTAATTTTAAACTAAATCTAAATATAAAATACCCAAAAATTATCACATATCTACTTGTAAGCACCTGCAAGCAAATCCCGTCATATTTCAAAATATATCAAAAAAACATGAATCTACAGCCACTCAAATGACTAGCAAATCATAAAACCTAACACGGTTGAGATTGGCGTAAAACCAGGTAGTCGATTTCCGTCAGGTACACTTCTACCTTATCTGTCATGCCAGGGGATCACAAGGAGCATCTTAAGGAATTCAAATTAAGCACGAAACCACTTCATCCAATTTTGTAAGCATTTTGCCAGGGCCTTAGTTACTCAAGGGTCATGATCTGTTTTCCACCTGTCCTTGCAAGGAACTTCTTGAGGAGACTATTTTTCATATTTTGTCCTTAGACCCAAACGTATTCACTTGTCCCAATATGTAAAACAGGCCGCAGAGAGTTTTTTTATTTGAAAAAAGAATGTGGAATGTATGAAAAAATGAAGACTAGGTAAAACAGCATAAGGCAGATCAGTCTAGGTCCATTTCTATAATTCACAGGTGAGGTGACGTAAATTCCCGGTTCGTTTTACTTTTTCTAGATATGCAAATTATCGCTCAGCTCGGAAAAAAGGAACCCAGAAGGGCTATAAGGGACTATGAAGAAGATAACAGCGCGGAGTTAGGTATGGAAACTGTTGAATCGCGGTCGCGATATTTAATGTCACGTTTAACGAATTATTACCTGAACGGCATCATCAATCATTCAACGATCGATCGTTGCTAATTGATTGATTGGCTTGCCGGCGAACGAATTGCTCTTTTCGGCTTTCCGCCTTTCCAATTTCGTTTTTTTTTTTTTAGCTTTGTTTATTTTTCGCGAGTAACTGTTGCGTCGCGATTCCACATGAAGTTGATGGAGTTGCTCCTTATAAAAGCAACAACAGCAGTTCCTGAAAGTGATTGAGTGGAATTGATAAAAAAAATTCCCCTCTAGGGAAGAGCATATGTTACTTTGGAAAATTTCTTTGCAATAAGTGTAGCTATTTTGGCTCTTTTCACAATTCTCGAGAATAGACACAGTTGTGAATTGATTAAATGTCGTTTTAGGATTACATGATTTTATTTATGCCCTATTTTTTTTTTAAATTATTCTATCTAACCAATTTGTTAATTGTGAAGCTCGAAATAAAAGTTTCCTATCATTTGTGAATAAAATATGAAATATATGACATATCATTAAGTATAAAAGATAACATCAATGAAATAACCCCAATTCTTTGCTGTACAAACACAAAAGTTTTTGGAACATCCATAGTTGTATATAGGTTAAATAATCATATCAAAAAATTGAACAATTGACCCCATGGTCGTGGAAAATCACCTCAATTTTTTAAACAATTCTTTCCTACCAGATGACTGAGGCGCGCGGCCCAAATTTACCTCTTTTATCCTCTATCTGAGCGAATAAAAACTTTCGTTCATCTCTAGAAGAGGGGGCTTCCAGGAAACTATAAATTCTTAAAATGTTTGCGTTCATCTCGTTCAAAAATTCATGTACAGTACCGGGTGCCTCTCCCGGTAACCCCCAGTAGGGTACTACCAACATGTATTATGCTTGGGGTTGCAGTGCACGGAACGCTGAGTACACAGGATCCATCTAAATGTGTTCTACTGCAAAATTTATCCTACACTAGGAATTATGATTTTTGAGGGGCGCCTGGGAACGATTTGGCGGGGTGCCGGAATACCGTCCCCAATTGAATATGAAATTTTCCGCGCCCCGGAAGCAATGGAAAATATGGGAGCGACCTTTGCTTCCCCCGGAACACGTGCACTGAAATTTAATCCAGTAGAATCCCAGACGAAGGCTAAACGTATAAGGACTGATAAAACGGAACGGTAGCGAGTCAAAAGTCGGTATCTAATTGATAGTGTGCCGCCTTACGAAGATGTTAAAAATGTTTTATTAGTAAGACATGTCTTTATGCATCTTTCTTGAAAACACTTTACCGTCTTGAATGCACTTTGTATGTAAATTTAAAAAAAAAAAAAACAGACATTTTGTCACTTAATAAAACTCATTTTGTATTCATGATTGTGATCAAAAAGTCAATAAAATAACGTCATAGCTATGTTAGGGAAAAACTTGGGATATGAAAACGTCTTAATAAAAACAAGAATAGAACTACGTGTAATCCTAATACTTTTCTTCTCATATCGGCTCCTCTGTTTCAAGGAACACTTCCAGTGTTTAGCATGAATGAAATGTACATGCGTAAAGTGCGTATGTTATACACACATGTATAGAGATATTTTGATAATTTCTGGGCAATTAATTAAAAAAGACATTTTAATTTTTAATATTTTCTATCTATTCTTGCAATTGTATAATTTTTGGAATTTTCAAAAGTTGTTATTGAGAATTGAATGGAAAGTGTTTACTATTTCATACCACTTTAATTATTTACGTGTATCTTAATTTTTATCTTCGTTTTATAGTTACATATTTGCATACAAAGTTTTTAATTAAAAATTTGAAAATTTGCATATCCACTGAATAAGTCTAGAGTTAAAATCAATTTTTAATTTGTTCGTCATTTAATTTGAGAAATATTCAATGAAAAATAATATCATTCTTTAATGTTTATAAAAAAACATAAAAAAAACCTGAACCATTACAAAAAGAGAAAAATATCACCACATACAGAGCCAAGAAGAGTTAGATCAGTTCTATCTACTTCACTAAAAGTATTATTTAATTTTATTACTCGATAAGATGCTGATTCGCAGCCAATAATTCAATCATCATGAACAAATTCATCGCCTTCGTTCAAGTAGCGAAGATGTCGTAATTTCTTTATTCTTAACAACAGCCATTGAGGCTTCAATTCAACCATAGAATCGGACGGTGTAAACAAACACGTAAAGATGTCTAAATAAACATCTCAGAACTATCACCACCATCACAAGATTGCCCTCTTAATCTTGAGAAATTTCAGAGGCCTTTAAAGCCGTATGAAAAGGACGTTCATATCTTGAAAAGAACAAAAAGAATTTTTGGCGTAAGCACCGAGTTGGGCGTATGCCATATCTGGCGCCATAAATCATAATACAGGCGGTTTAAATTTAGACCTTGAGACTCTAAAAGAGCCCATAAATTCCAAACGATAATTAAAACTGACCAGCGACGACTTTATTTGCAACCATGGACACTTTCTTGCTATCTTCCAATTTTAAATATTCTTTTTTAGAATTATTCACATTTTCATTTTAAGAAAAAAAGTTTCGCCATAGAATGCTAGCAGTGAAGCAATTTAAATCTACAATACCAGGGGAATAAATAAAGTGGGTTTGCTGATGGTCGCCGAATAATATAGTAGAAGTCCATTGACAACATCCACAGACTTGTTGCAGTGTTCTAGCCTAATGTAACTAGCGTATATTACGCGGGTTATCTACAGTAGTATAGTCCAGCGTGCATGGCCCACTAAAAGATTCCATCGGTGCCCCACCATGTACTGCACGTATCCAGGGGACTCCTAGCGTGTCGCGAGCCCATTATGCACCAATCGTGAGTACCTAAGTGTATTAGAGGGCGATCAATTACTTGAAAGCCGGTGTATACTCCAACCCCCATCTATGGCAATATGAGGTCTAGCAGGGCTCAGTCATGGGTCTGTAGCTTGTAAATTCCAAGTAATCATCACAATGAGTTCATTAAGTCTAAACTTTATGCCTAAGTATAAATTATTGATTACGTGCAATTAACTACCGTTACCAGGTGTTCCTGCAATTCATTTTATTTTCTTAAAGCTGTTCAGCTAAATATGATGGACAATGATGGTATATTCCTGGGTCTTTCCCAGTGTATAAGTTCATCGCACAGTCTTAAATTCTTTCTTTTGTCTTCTTCGATAAGCTAATTGAATGAGCAATGTCTTTATGCACTGGTAGATTTTAGAGAAGGTGATCAATCATAAACGCCTGTGGCTGTAATTTTGACGCCCTTTCTTCCGTCGTTTGGAACTAAGGGTCTGGGCTTTGTGCTAGTTATAAAAACTGTTGCACTCATCCGACTCCATCTGGTAAATAAACTGCGGATAGAGTGATTAGTCTAAAACTGCTCCGGCAAATTGAGGCTGATTGCAATGGCAATTATATGCCCATTTGCAGCATCAGTAAATTTTCTAGAAATTCTTCAGACACTTCCTCATAAATAAGTGGTATGCTTTGAACAAGAAAAACTTAGCACATGCCTAAACGATGTGAGTGGTTCGAGATGAGTTTGGGATGAACAGGTCGAAAAGTAAACCTTAGCTTCTTTGGCTTATTTTAAGGCCGAAAAGATGGAAAAATTCCAGGGCGCCCCTTAACACAGTTTGCCGATATGGATAGATTAATGGCACTGGCAGGAGATGGATGTTTGATGTTCTATTTACACGACTCCCTGAGATTCTCGGTGCCCTGTACACAGCAGGAGTTATCAAAACCATGAGGTTCAAGGAGATTGGGGTACGGTTGATGAAGCAGACGCCGAAAAAATCGATATAATTGAAAATTCTTGGGGAAATGAGAAAAATAAGCTTCTGTTGCTGTTCCTAACGTGTCGAGGCGAAACAGCCACAGAGCCTATAAAACATTTACGACCGTCTCCCCACTTAATGTGCAGAAAATTCCACAGAGAACCTTCCAGTCACGATGGTGGGTTTTCTAACACTCGGAAATGTCCGGGAACACCATCGGCAAGGTGCCATAAATAGTTGTGTGCTATGTGGCACCCATCAGGATTAAATGGCTCCCCAGGGATGACGACCAGCCAACGTTTCAACATGTGGCCAGTAAGTATTTTATATCTTACTCGTAAGATTCCATACAAAAAACAACTCTTCTGTACAATTTTACCCACTCTCCGGGGATGAAAACAGCGTAACTGCACAAGTGTCTTACTGTTCTTGGTCTGCAAACAAAGTGCCTGTAAGTCATCCTTTAAGCAATGTACTTGTGCCCTTTGTACCTCCTCTGCGCACAAAATCAAAAGCTTGTAAACATGGAAGCGTATTATAGTGTGTCAGTACTGCATAGAGCCAACTAAGCCATTCAACAGATGACTACTGCCCAACGGAGCAAAAATGGTTCACGTCTTGTGAGCAGGAGTTTTTTATAGTGTGTCTTACAATAAAAAGAATAAAAAGTTAAACTATCAAAACAGGAATATGTAAAGTCTACTTTCCTAAAAGGATCTTCTTCAATGTAGAATTTTATGTGGGTCTGGTTTATTGTGTAAAATTATATTCTACTTCTTTTATGGCCAAAGAAGACTTTATCAGAGTGTTGTCAAATTTAGATCTTTAGATCGATATCAATTCAGTAATTTGCAACAGTTCTTGTTACTCTTTTTAAAAAATGCATCAAGTTTTGCTGTTCCTTTTTAAAGATTTTGTGAAATTGATGGTTAATGTAGCAAAAGATATAAAAAGATATTTGAAAAAAAAAAAATCAAAATGAAAAGTTTGAAAATAAAATTGAATATTGAAATTGAAAATTGTAGTTTGTACCTTGTGGCAATTTTTGCTAATTGTCTGAATTTAAAGTACACATCAGAGCTTAACTGTTCGTTCTGGTTGCCATGAACCATGTTAGTATCGTGATCGTACTGTTGCAGAACAACGTCTAAGTCCCATGTGCTACAATAACTAGGTTATTGAACTCTGTTAATCGCTCTTAAAATTGAAAATAATAGAACCTTTTTACTGTGAGGAAATCCTTGAGCTGTTCAGAAGGCCTTCAGTGTAACAACCTTTCCTTCAGACCCTAGTATTCAGAAGGTAGACAATAGTCAGCTTCTAAACTTTTGCTTTCAGACAATTTGGAAGTTTGCTTGGTCATGAACTGGCGATTATCCCTGCAGTTTGGGGTTCCGGCTCGTTCTGTCTAGAAACTTCAACGACTTTAAAAGCAATTAATCAACTTATCGAAGACAATCAATCAACAATTATCATGGGAACCGATGCAGTTGTTGTGCAGAAGGAAGTTTATTGCATCCGTGTGAAATACGAGCCAAAAGAAGAGACTTACTTGTTTGCATCAACATTTACGCATGAAATGAGCCACTAGGGGCTCATAGCGCAATAGGCGTTAATTGGGGTTACTGTGTTACCATCAAAGGGATTTTCTTTCTACAGATCCACGAATTCAGAGTGCGCCAGTCACTGCAGCAAAACAGTCCTATGTCCTAGTGGCCATTTGACCCATTTAAATATTTGCAAGTCACCTTCACAGTCCTTTTAAACTTACAGGGATTTTTCGTCAAATCACCGTTAACCAGAGCTCACAAAAGAGTTTCATAGGGACCCTTTTCGTAGCGTGCTAAACGGCGGCAAATTCTCGAAATTATAGAGTGCTTGGTGGAACCTACAGTCACAGCCAAAGCAATCTATTATGCGGGACTTCCTCGACTTACAGCAGTTCATCATGGGCTTATCCGGTGGGGACATCAATCATGACATGACCGCCATCGGCCGGCCAGGGTGCCTCTAAGACCAGGTAAATACCCGGTTGAAATGTGGGGCGGAACCTCCCTTAGTATTACTGCACAGTTTGTATGGGTGGCCTGGGACAAGACAAGTGATAGAAGAGAAGGCTGCGGTGATCCATGACTCTGCACTAGCCACCACCTTATATCTGGTCTGCTGTTTGATTACTTGCTAAAAACAACACTACTGCAGACTAGAATTGCGTATTGTAGAGTGGTTGGATTAGTCTTTATAAATAAAAATAGTACAGGAAAATTTAATGGAGTATCAACTTGACTTATGATTTTTCTCACATGTCTCTTAACCCAATTTGCAATTTTAGGCTAAAGTTCGTAAAATTGCTTAAGTCTGCTGCTTAGAAAAGAAATACACGGACTAATAGAATATATCTTGGACTTGAATCTTAGATCCATACGATTTAATATTCAGGTTTAAGGACAAGAGATAGACAGAGGTCAGAAAAAACAAGCTCTTAATTGATTAATACTACGAAAACTAGCGCATTTCGTTAAATCACGACTCTGCTTTACAAAAACCTGTGGAGCTCAGTAAAATCTCGAAGGCAGCTCCATTATAATAAGAGAGACTCGCAGCAACAATTAAATTACAGGCCACAGAGATAAACTCCTCATTACAAAGCCCCAAATCATTCATTGCCATTAGTCACTTAGCCTGTGGAGCACCTACCGCCCTGGACGCCATTCCTAGAACTCCTCTGTTAGCTGGCTCTGTCCTAAGATTACTTCAAGAATAAGTTTCAGCCTCAGACAAGACAAATCTCTGTAGAATCTCCTACTTCATTATCTCTTCGAGATGTTTTATAGCCGGGAGAGATGCCGATTAGAGGTCTATTCATTAGGACCAGCTTTGGCTCTGGATCTGGGATCCTCTGCCCCCCGCCTTGTTTGTGATCCTAAAGTTGGGCTCGAATGCCGCAAAATCTGTTTAGACCTACACACCTGCTAGTCCCACCAGCAGCAAACGATCCGTCTTTAAGATGCTAGGCACTCTTTCTTAAAACGAACCGCGAAATTAAACAAATTGATGAAATTCATCATGCCTGCAACGGAGGCGAATTAATCGTAAACAAATCTCAGAAATAAATTTTTTTTGAATGCTTAGTATTGTGATATGGGCAATGTGAAGGATATATCCATAAAGTGCCTCTACAACAGCTGAAATTCTTCTGCTTAATTAGATTCAAGCCTGAGGACATCGAAAAAGATAAAAATCTTGGCGGATGTTGCTAGCTTCTTTCATTTAATAAGAACAAAATTGAGAATTTTCTTCGATACCGCAAAATTTTTACTCCTTTCTTCTTCTGAGTATGTGCTGTCACGTTATAAAAGAGATAAATCGAAGAATATCCTCGGGCACATCCTTTTCTTTGTGTCGAGCGCGAGTAAATCTTTCGCGACAAAAATTTCATTTTTCTTATGATTTCTGTCTTTAAAAAATTTTGAAGTAGCTACGATTATTTTAAGACGCATATAGAGAGGATACAGTGTATATAGAAGCTTCTTACGAAACCGCCAAACGAATAGAAAAGACCCTAGTTTGATGGGGTACGCCGAGGCCATAGAGCTGGTTTCACAATAAGTCCCCAAGAGAATGGAATGACGATACCTGCGCCAGGAACACACAAAGGAATGATCCCGCGGGGCACTTTTCACAATGAAATTGCAATCGCATCAATAATGGTTCTATCAAATGGAAGCGGTAACTTAATTTCTTTTTTGTCCCCTTCTTTCAGCCTATTCAGTATTTGTGCTATTTTCCTACCAAAAAAAATTTTTTCGAATTCTTACAGATCTGTAAAAATTATAGAAAAGGGGAGACAATACTTCGTAAGCCCCTCGAGCTATAAATAGATTTTAGAAAAAATCATTCAAATCAATCTAGAGGGGTTTATTTGGTCCTTAATAAAGTAGTACTCCCACAAGTGGTAGTGGTCTACATAGAGCTTAAAATTTCTGAAGAGTAACAGGAATAGAAGCTTTATGTGCTCTTGATACATCTAGTACACAATTTTCCTTTAGAGATTCTTATTTAACGTAATATAGGACATATGTCCTACTTTGGCTTTAAAAATAACGAAAAATATATTTTGTCAGCAGAATTTGTTCTATCCGTTGTCTTTTTTTTATGATAGACCTTTTCCAAGACCATACAAGTATTTTTTGAGGACGCTACATGAGATTAGAAGCCCACTGTTATCGTTATTTAACCTTAAAATGAAAATAAAAAACTAGGAATAAAATCAAAATAAAAAACTAGGAAACACTATTTTTTCGAAAATAAAGTCTTACCTTTACACCTTTGTGGAGACGAAATAATTTTATATTAATAACAACAATCGCGTCATTCTTAACGTGGGTTAAGAAAAGGGATGAAAAAGGGTGAACTGGTGGATAACTAATAGTGGGGATTTGTGATGCCTCATTATTATATCAATTTGGCAAAGTCCTCATAAATTCCCTCCGTTGTAGGAAGAAACCATAGCGCTTCAGAATTTCGTGCTAGACACCACTATAGTGAGTCTTTCAACTTTAAACAGTGGAAACTCCTTGAAAGGGGAAAAATTCAATAGAGACCTCTGCAACGCGGTGGGCTGCAGAAAAAGATGTCGAAGCGGATGTAGACAAGACAAGGAATAAGTAAGGTTTCGAGAAACCCAGACGAACAACATCATTCCGGTGGAACGCTTCCCCAGTATGTCTGGTGGTTAGACAAAATAGCACGAAAGGGTTGCAAGGGAATTCCTGGAGGTATAGCAGTTTTAGCGAAACGAGGGGTGCTCCTCATGTTTTCATTTTACAGCAGTTCAATTGAACCAAACAATTCGCCTCCTTAAAGTGTTCGGGGTGGTTTTTTATGCATCTTTAAAATTGCTCAAATACCTCTGAAACATCCGAAAATTGTGGGAAAAATCACTGAAATTTTTTTGTTTACTATTTCTATAATTCTTTTATTTGGAACCATGCTTTTTTCATAAATAAGAAGTTATAACCCGTGGGGGCAATTGTACTGTCAATCGTGCGCGAGTAGCACTCAAAGACAGATTGATCACTGAAAACCCGCTGGACAATTCGATGGGATCCACTCGATAGAGTCCCACTGTCACATTGATAGAGAATTGATGGGGCTCCCACTATAAAATTGCTCCGGAAAAAAAACTAGATATATTCCAATAGATGGACCATGGGAAGCTCACGCGCGCGACTTTATCAACTGTAATTTATGGGACATTCTGCGCCGATCATTAATCGCGTGATTTGAATTTATTACGTAAAATTTCAATTTTTATTTGAAAACTATGCTGGCTATGGGATTTGCGGGAGCCCATTCACTCGATTGGATTTTATTCTATCCTTATCTATCCAGCAGCAGGTCAACAGCGTCAATTGTCGTTTAATTTTGTAATAAGCTAAACTAAGTAACAGAAATAGTTCTCACACTTTCTGGGATGAGATTTAAACTATTTTTATGGGTCCCCATGAATCGGGTGCTCTAATAGATCTAATTATGCTCTATCAGTTTATTCAAGCCCTATGAATGAAACTATGCGCTAGCAGTTTCGTTACGAGAACGAGTTACGTGGGCCCTTTACTGAATCTCTGAATGGAGCTCTTTTCAAGGTATTCTACGAATTTTCTATTTTTAACAACCAGGGCTTGGCAGCTCTTTAAGACTATAAACAATTCGTGCTAGAAGCTTATCTTGGATTTAAGAAAGCTAGCCGAGTACTAATACGGCTCCAATTTATGTTTGCTTAATAAGCGGAGGTTTTTCTTTATTGACTTTTTATTTCTTTGCAATTTTTTAACAAGATTTCCACCAGAAATTTAGAAATTAATTTTCAGTTCTCAAAGATTCATATTTTTATGACCTACTAAAAAGTTCATTGATATTTTTATTGGTTGTTTCCAAAAGATCTTGAGTAGCATTGACCAAACCTTACGAGTATACCAATTTCAGCTACCAATTTCATGTGAAAAGAAAACCCTCAAAATACAGTGGAGCTATTTTTAAATTAGGTCCATGATGCTTGGTTTTAACATAACAATTCGATTGTGTTTAGCATGATAAAGGTCTTATTTCAATAGGAACATTTTGGGATTCGTTTTACGATTTATGATTATGAACAGGCTCATATTACTCTTCTCTTGTTTGATTTTGAAGTTTATATAAAGTGAACTCGTCTTTTTTGGTCACACAATAGTTCGTAGTCTTAATATTGAACTTGGAAAAAAAAACCAACAAAAGGAAATTAAAATTTTAAATTAATTTTAGAAATGCTTACATGATAACAGCATTTATTATTACTTTAAAGTGGAAACTTTTGTTGCGATTTTTTTAAATATAACATAACAAACAACTTTCGCTCAGAAGCGAGAACGTGAAATTAAAACTAAAGATTAGAAATCCTTTCGAGTACACCTAAACCTCTTCCTACGCGATTTTTCCACACGAACTGGAATATGAAAAATAATTTTCTTACGCGGTTTTTATTTAGAAAAAAATTCATAATTCAAGAAAATTCCAAGAATAGAAATGCATGGAGTCAGTGTTGTACGCGCGCGAATTCTATTTACGTGTATTTCCCTGGAATGTATCTATCGCGTAAAACGAGGTTTAGGTGTTTTGATAATGTGGTTTAATTATAAACAGTCGTACGAGAAGCTCGAAATCTCTAGATTTTACATTTCTCCATCATAAAAAATTTAAAATGACGGAAAAAGTTTGTTATTTATGGTTTTGGCATGTTTTTTTTAGCATATCTTAAAAATTATGTGATGTATCTCATACGCACTACAAGCCTTGGAATTACACGGGGGTCACCTGGTCCCTAAATTTGTTTGCAGAAAAGCTCATTTTTGGAGGCAGATCCAATTCCTGTACATCTTTTTGCAATCAAAAATTAGTTTTTTTCGAGCTAACGACGATTCTAGTGGAAAGTACATCCTCTTAACTAAAAAAAAAAAACTTATAATACTAATTCCAAAAAGAAGCATAGTTCGCGAGATATAGCGGCAGTTTGAAAAAGTTCTGAGGTCAGATTGCCCTCGTGTACTCCCAGGGTTAATGAACGGAATCAGAAACGCATTTAGAATACCAGAGCCCTTATATCGCTTTCACTAAAAGCATTAATAGTACCAATATTTTTGTTAATTTTTATTACGTACCTCTTTAAAAATGCATAACTTTTCTTTTCTTTTCTTAGTCACTCCCCAAAGGTAAAAAAATCAGAGCAAAAGCACGTGCTGCCGTTCACGTTCACTCGGAAAAAAACACGGCAAGGACGCCGTAACATCTCACTGCAAATTTCTTGTTGTTGTTCGAAACCGGTCGGCGCTCTTCTGATCAAAACAAAAATAAACGGTACTTTGATTAAACGAGAAAGAGATTTGCTCAGTAAATTAGAGAAAAATTCTCTTTTAAGTTTTCGGAGTGTCTATTTTCGAAAATTTCGCTCTTTTTCAATGCACACACTTAAATCAGTCACCACTCCTTCTACATTCAATCGTGTATGTATACAAATAAATTTTCGGATGAATTTTGAAAATAAAACCACGTAGAGAAAACAAACAGGCTTCGGACCCGGTAGCATTCAGTTCGGTTAAAGTTTCCAGTGGGAGAGGGAGTGTCTACCTGGTGCTCTCGTGCATTTCCTAGCCCTGTATTTCTAAGAAAGTAGTAATAGTACAAATTTGGTCAGTATAAGAGACAATTTCCGTGCTAATTATGTTAATAGTGATTAAACTTTACATCCCTTCTCTTTCGGTTTACTGCCGAAACTGAAAGTGCGAGGGCAATGACCTTAAAAAGGGGCGATTTGCTTTTCCTGTATTTGATGAATTTCTACCGAAGTGATTGAATGCCAGCCGGTGTAAGTGGATTAAGGCGCGTCACACGTTGGATAGCTTCTCCACCATTTGTAGTCCACTCAAGGTAGACAAACATCCCGATCTCGGATCACAATGAAGCTGCCTTTTAGACTTCAGGTAAGTTGATGATGTCCTGCCCAATTAGGTGAAGTGTCGGTGCTTCATCCTGCCGTGAAGGGAAGCCTGTGGACACCGCAATGTGCTGCAAAAGGACCACAGAAACATTGCAACCTTCGTCTGCGTTTATCGACCAGTTTCGTTTGCACCCACCCCACATTCAATGAAAATTAGCACTTTATTTTCAAACTAAGGGCAATTCTGATCTTTTTGTGCCTACCACCGATGGCCAAAGGGGCGACCGTTGTCAACCCTCACAAAATGTCGTACGGTTATGGCTTGCTTTAGTCTGACTCGGTCAGTGAATCGGGAATCCAGAATTTATCTGTTCGGACTACTACGATTAAGGTTCTCATTAAAGTTTACATTTTCCCAAATAAGTCGAGAACTGCTGGAATACGAGAACCATAAGTAGATGAAGATAAACAAACACTATAAAATTATCCAAATGTTCTGCATTTTCTACAGTTCAGTCGACGATAAAATATTTGTTTACTAAGTGGAAGCATTTTACGTGTTTTACCCACCCCTAAATTATCATCACCAATATCATGATTATGAGATTAGAAAAATCTATAAATTCCAACCTAGCATAACATTCAGAACCCATTTAACGTTAAGATTTTCAGAAATGGAAAATAAGGAATAAAAATTACCAGAAAAAAATTTAACCATCCATAGGGGGTATGTGTTTAATTTCACCCGATGACAAATAACTCCAGGATATCCGTAACAACCTTCCGACAGCACCAATAAAATTGCTTTTTTGGCCGTAGTAGAAATTGATTTGACCTCAAAATGGAATTTATCATGTTGTCCTTCTGCGCAAGAATTCCATAGAATGATTGTGCTTTTCTTTACTCATTCTAATATTGCTAATAGAACACTATAATAGATCATTTTTTATTTAACATTTTAAGTAGAATTTTTAATTTACAAAATAAGTAAGTAAAAGTCGATAGTACACTTGATTATTCCCATAATTAAAACTTTAGTGACAAATGATTGCTTCTAAATATAGATAAATAATAAATAAAGGAATTTCTAAAGTTTTATAGCCGTAAAACAAGTTTCTCTAAGAAAGAAAATTAACACCACGTCCACTATGAAATTTATAAATTGTATTCCATTGACCACTAGCGGTCGTTTTATTAGTTCCAATCGATTGTAAACGACTTAGAAAAACAAAGTATTTATTTTGAATAATAAACAGAGGGCATACACAGAAAAAAATCAAAGTACACTAATAAATAGAATTATAGGACTATCAGAGGTCTCACGGGGAGCTTTTTCTTATGGGCATTTATTTACACAATCGATGTTAGGATCGCGCGTCGATAGAAAGAAGATCAAAGGTAATATGAAGAAATCTGTTGGTATAACAAGCAAAGTCCATCAATACAATTCTTTACATGACCAGGAAGTTACATTAATGACACATTCTGTAGTCCGAACCGGAATGCTCCAAAAGTGTTTGAGAGAATATATTTTTAAGTGATCATAGCAGGCACCCTATAAGCAGCATTTCCAAAGTGGCCATAAATCATGAAATATCAATTCACATCTTATCTTAATTTCTGGAATAACATTTCCCGCGGGAAAATGTATAGGAGCAGGTGAAGGTACAATTCACCTCTCTGTGATGCTCCCGAACAAAACCTGAAAAACAACTTTAAAGTCCATATAAAGCTAGTGCCAGGGTCACTTCATCTTCGTCTATCCGCGCAATAGAGCTGATGGCCTCTGCAGCCACATTGATTGTAAAGAAACATCACAAAGCCAGGCATAGAGTCGAACCAACCCAGCGATAATTCCGGTGGACAGTACTAGAATCTGCTACGTGGAATTAACGACTGATACATAAAAGGAACATCTCATGTTTTCATATTATGGGAATCGCACTCAAATGGCCAATAAAAGGTTGCCTTCCTTACGACCAAAATAGAATCTGCAAAAAACTAAAGCTATTATAACTTCTATTGTGAATGTAGACAATTTTCCAGACAGATTAAATTATAATCGATTAATTTCCATTATCGTTTAATTTTAAAATTCGTTCGCAAAAATAATAACATATTAATTTTATAAAATCTTTTTCGAGTTTAAATATTTCACGAAAAAATCAAAACTTCTACCTGCCCACATCACGTCCCACATTAAATCCATGCCACAGAAGCATTCGATATTTTGGCATTTTCTCTCTAATTTGGCAGAAGTTAATTTTATTAGCGAATCAGCAACAGTAATAAATATTTTCACATTTTCGGCTCCATTAAAATCGTTCGCATGAAAAACATTTTGCATAATTCGCCGGCTACTACACGGTCGCCCCCAATCTCCAGCCATCGCATACAATCGCGCCGTAGGTTCCCTAGGCTAGCAGCGTGACCACAAATTTTTCATTGACAATTTCATATCGACCGTAATAAAAAACCGCGAATTTGCATTTAATTTTCACATTGTGCATTTTAACAGTCATGCAGGTAAAAAAAGGATAAAAAATTGAAAATAAAACGGTAAGGCAAAACCTTAAAAATTCGGTAACCTCTAAGGTGATATGCGTTAAGGCTCCACACCACAGCCTCCGATTTGGTGGGAAGACTATCGCACAAAATGCATTAAACTGAAGGATTAAACTTTTCCGTGGAGTACCCATAGTCAAACACGTGGGACGTGGTCTGCTGGCCATACGTCCAGAAACGAGTATCCTGAACGATCCAGAATTTTGTCATCCCGTCCCGTACGGAATATATCTTGGAAATAAATTTCCTCTCGGGATGCATTTTGGACTCTAATCCATGAAAGTAAAACAAGCGTCCAGAGCAGGGGTTTAGCTGATTTTGTTGGACATGTTTATGGCGGTACCATTTCTGTCTGAGGTAAAGCAAAATTGAAACGATAAATAAAGAGATAAATTTTGCGATGCAGCCAAACCATCGTGTTGCATGTCTCGCACCCCCTACGAGAGTGCGTGGATCTGGCGATGACGATGGAAGACCATGGACTAGACCGGAAACGGTCGTAACATTGAACATATCTTGGGTTGTTTCATAACCCAATCATGAATCACGCCCGTGTGCGCAAACCATTAGGACTCTTCCGATAAATCGTCGGAGGTTGAAATCGCTTGATAAACAGGCGCATTTTAGTATTTATGCTAGCACAGGATGGTCCAAGGACTAAACTGGTTGATGGCGCATCATTTCGCGATTATGATATCATTTTCGATCAGAGCCAATACATAAATATGTAGGTATATAGAGGTTATAGCTGTTTTTTTTATACTACTTTAAGTTTCTGAATTATATTTGATAACATTTTTAAGATTTAAAACTATCTAAGTGTAATATTAAAAGAAAACATTTAAGCAGAAAACTTCCTTAAGCCAGCACACATCTATTCCCTTAAGCAAGCACTCATCTATTCCCTTGAAATATTTTATAAAAGCAAAAAAATTGTTAATTTTTTAATTAAATTTTTAAAAAGTGGAAAATTAGAAATGGTCACTCCAGCCAGAATCAATGAAGATGGTCCTTGTGATTGATTAAAGAATAATCAAAAAATTATTTTCTTATGGTTAAAAATACGGTCGAGAAGAGGAGTACACCGTTCATTAAATGAAAATTGATTTTTTTTTCAAATCGAACGGGTACTGTAACAGTGGCATCCATCGGTCTGAACAAAAATCGGTTTTCAGTCGTAAATCAAGGTGGATCAGGTCGATACGGAAGGTTTCCGTCCAACTGGAGCAGAGGAAAGAAAACGCCAGAGACAACAACAAGCGGAAAGTCGGGACAGGCCCGGCTCATAATTTATTTAAAGTCGACAGTCGGGATTTAAGTCATCGAGGGTTCCCGCCTTCTGGCCATGGACTCCGGTAGGAGACCGGCGGCAAGTGGCGGGACGATAGAAGGAATGAAGTTTTTTTCTTGTTTTTGCTACTAAATATTTACGAGAATCACCTGTCACCCGTTCATTATATTTACAGGCGGTACTTGTAGCCCCCACAGGAAGAAGACACAAGGTTGTGTCCATTCCACTTTCAGGAAACCACCAAGCAGTTGTTCTTGCGTGTAAAATTCACGGCTCAAGAGTTCCTCTAGCGTCCAGTAATCGATGATACATGAGAAATTCCTACTTTAGGGGAGCTTAGGATGTTATTAAATATTTTATGCTTTCTTTTTAACGAAACTATTTTAATATATTTTGAGAAAATTTCTAACGACTTTAAGAAAAAAAACTTGGAAGGAAAAAATCGAAATTTTATAAAGCAAATGGGATAGTACTTTCTCCTGACTAGTGCCACCTGCTCTTTATTAATTCCTTAAGGAATTTATTAATTATTAATTTTTCCTTAGGGAATATAAGAAAGTAGGGAAAGAAATGACTTAGGAATTTTATAATATAATTTAATTAACTTTGTAATTTAACTAAAATTCATAAATTAATGAAACGAATTGCATTGCTACAAAACATAAATATAAAAAGAAATTGTATTTAAATTCGAATCGACGAATCTAAAACTAATAAATAATAATTTATCATTATCAAAAAATTTTAATAATAAAGTAGGTAACAGAAAATTGCTTGCCTTGTTGTGGTGACGACATCGATAAATTGATTTTTAATCGGTGGACTGTTGCGGAGGGTCATACTCATTGATTAATAGAAAACTCTACAATTACTAGGGATCAAAGCCGAATTCTCGCTTGTGCCCTAGACGAAGGAACTAGGGTTCGAAACCCTTGAAAGTAGAGAGCGGTCCAACTGCTGCTTCAAAGCCAAGTATCGGGCGAATTTTAATATCATAGCACTTCGGTGGAATTCATTTGGGAAAATTGCAATTTGAAGGGCACAGCAGGAACATTTTAGGAGAATTGATCAGTAAGAATATGGACGATGTCAGCGAGGTAATCGAAATCAATTGTAATATTGGCAGCAAATAATTGATAAGGGTGTGAAAATTGTCAATTTGAGACAATTTATGGAAAAATTCATCTTTTTTCTTGTGAGTAAAATATTCAAATTGAAACTTGGGCATTTTTTTATAAAAAAAAATCAAGTATGACTCTTAGACGGTTGATTTATGTTTTTAGACTTAACTAAATAAAACGGTTGAGTAAACAATTTGAGTTGCACAAACATTTTTCCTGTCCAAAGATACAAATAAAGAATACAATAAAGGGCTAATTCTTATATGGTTGAAGGGCTTAAAATCTTTTCAGAGACAGATTTCTGTAAGATTATGTAGGCAAATAAGAGAAAAGCTCTCTATCTAATGGCCTTTTATATTTCAATAAAACCAACAGAAACTCAAATGTTGTTTTCTTATCCGAGTTGAGTAAATATTTTTATATTTGTTCAAGAAGAAACTAAAACAAATTCAGACTCTGGACAAAGCGTTCCAGTAAACAGGATAAAACATCCAAAAATATAGTCCATGGGCCACACGACAAACTTACGACCCTATGAGGGCACTTACCCATCCCGAATCACCCTGTCCACATATTCTAGGACCATGAAAATTTCATTACCAATATGGCGAGAAATTAATGAAACCGATAATTTCCTACAGGAAGAAAGTGTACCGTCAGTAGGGGTTCTAGGGATTCGGGATTCATTCCGTCGGTCCACTGACCTGCCTGCCTGCTGGCCACTGTCTAATGAAGCAGAAGTAGCAGCAGAAAGACCGGTCAACATGAGCTGAGATGCTATTGCCGAACCTACAGGATGGCTAGGAGCGATGGTGCACGATTCCGTTTATTTACCTCAAAAATTTGAGTGGGATACTTCCCAACAAGGAATGTGTCCTGAGGACAAATTGCCACGAAAATCTAGAACATCCTGCCGATAGTGTAGCCATTTGTGAAATGCAGAGTTCTAGAACTTTTTGTTCTGCTCCTACATCCTGTTTAACTGAGCAAAACGTAGGTGGTCTACGAGACAAGAATCAGATCAATACTTTCATTTAATTGAAAAATTAAATCAAATTCTGAATCAAAATGACGGCGCAAACCTCACTAGTTAAAAAAAAAAATCAATCTACAACTAGACCTTGATCGAGTGCCTTCCTACTGTGCTCGGGATGACTGAAATTTTGATGAGGGTCCTTCGTTCCCTCCAGCCCTTGAGGAAACCATTAAATCGCGTTTATTCGGAGCTGATTTAATTAATAAATTCGAGAAGACCTTTAATTTTTGATACTGACAATCGACAGGAAAAGGGTTCACAGCTGTGAATTGAAACTTTATTTAAAACTCGCCTTCGGCTACGACGGAAAAGGCGTGTTGCAAAAAAAAAGTGCTACAGGATAAGGCAGGAGAGTGATACTTCTTCGGTTTCTTGTTTTTTTTTTCAAAGATTATGGAGTAAGTGATATTTTAAGCAGCAAATTAATACGCAAAGAGGACTATGGTTACCCAACTGTGACCTCTCGACCTAGGCATTGCTATCAAATTTACTGAAAAGGATGACTGTCCTTGTATATTTAATATTTTTTTATTTGGATATTTAAAAAAAAAACGTGACAAAGCAAAGTATTTTCGAAACCCTTTAGAAATACAACTCAAAATTTGTGAACCTACAATACTTTTGAATTTATTTCTAGACTTTTATAGGATTCTCAGAATTTTCATTCTAGTTAACATAATTATTGGTTTATTTTGTCTTATGATAAAACGCATTATCGTAATTTTACGGAAGAGGTTATTTTGAGCAGCACGTTCGTTATCTTCCGTACTTTCCATAAGCACGAAGGGAGGCCTAATATTTCTGACTAACGACCATTTTCGTTCCAAAAGGCGGACTAAATATCTTTCATAATCCCCGTTTGAAGTTCATCGGAATAATTAGTAAGAGAATGAAAGTAAATCAGATTTCTGGATTGTTAACGATTCGTAGCAACGCCGTGTCTCTCAGGGTCATCTTTCCAATGTCCAGATCCGAATTTACTCGGCTTTCGTGAAATTGTGAAACCGTGAAATAGCATGCGTCTTACGAGGACCATTCGGCAAAATCATTAAATTTAGCGATAAAAATCTTCAAAAGCGGAGAGAATAAAATTCCGGGACGTACCTTTCATCTGCTTGTTAAAAAGTTTCCAGGTAAATTCGTGAGGCTGCTGTGAATGGCTCTGAAGCAAGCGTCGTATCGCATTGAGGGCCAAGAGGCGGAAAATTTCCCCTGACCGCCCCGCCGTGTAATAAACTCCGGAAGACCCTGCCAAAAAAGTCGGTCTGCCATAAACATCCTTTACGACGGGCATTTACCTGGAAATCGATATTTTTACGGGCACTCATATTCGAGACGGACAAAAAGCCTATTCCGGCGAAAACGCCGATTGGAGGCGGCTCACCTCGTGGAACGTCTCAATTAGGCAGCAGACTTCGAGATAAGAACTTTCCGGGGAGCTGAGCATTTCTTCGGGAATTTTTGGGAATCAAAAGGAGACAATTAAGACCCTAAGGTGTACGATCTAAAAGGCGATTATAATCTCGAATTTAGATTCTCTGAGCAGTTTGAAAGTCATCAAAAATAATTCAAAATGATTTTTAGGATAGGGAAAAGTAGAGCTTAAGATGGCCTTCAAAGTCAGTGGATTGGAATAATTTGAGGAGAAATATAAATATACAAATTAATTTTGACCAGTTTTAGGTACAGTGGGCCCTCATTATAACGCTACACGCTGTACCGCGGATTCGGTTATAACGCGGAGGTAGATCCCGTCCGGCACACACAGTACAATGCGGTCAGTTTATAACGCGAGTCACCTTTACCACCCACTGTATTTTCTACATTTACTATCAGGAAATATTATAAATCATATAAGTAATAATTCAATACCTAAAGGAACTGAAGAAATTTGAACCCCCATTTGAAAAATTGTTTCTCATTAATATTTATCAAAGATAAATTGAAAATATTCCCTCTTTTTCTGAATAGGACCTTCTTTTGGAATGGTAGGATCACATTCAGTGCTGATGAAATGGTTCACATATGAATACTGAGTTGGTTTGTTGTTGTATTGAAAGAACCCCTTAATTAATTTTACAATGTGAAACGGATGGCAGTAAAATTGTAGTCATTAATAAACCTGAGACAGGGCGCGCATGTAGCCCATATTTCACAATTTTACAAAAAGAGAACTTACACGCTAAAACTTATGTTCCCTTTCATTGGGGCTAAAAAGAAAATTCTTCAGCAATAGTATCTGAATACTAGTCGATACCTGTTAACCTATAGAATAGCTGAAATTCTTGTAAGATGCTCTCGCTGTCTTGGGACAAGTACCAAAAATTCCAGCGTTAACAACGGCTTCCGGGGGTGACTATTATTCTCCAGGGCTCTCCAAGTCAATATTAATCTCTGAGAAGAGTCACATCACGACTTAATTCTGTTTACATAACTTGGGGCCTCCCGCGCTCTGCACTTACTTGCTTACTTAGCAAGATGCGCTTATCGAGCCACACGCAAATGCTTAGCCGCCGTCTTTGGAATCTTCTCAAGACGATCGTCGCCGCCACCGTGTCATATGTCGTCTTAACGTACGTTGGTGAACTCGGGTCGGGGCTGAGCTACAGCCGGAAAAATCTTCCAAAGAACTAACTATAATTATTATTTTTTTTTTTTTGATAAAAAAAATAAATCTCAGGACGGGCGGCGACGATGACGACCAATCGGTAAATATTTGGCACTTTCTTATGATACCACCGGGCGGCGACGGGCTTGTGCTTATCACGTTAATGAGGAGCGCCACTCGAGGCTGTCTATTTTCTAGATGCTCCAGATGAAGACGCCTCGAGTGTTTGAGCATCTTCTCCTTGTGGAAGTAGTCATGTCTCTAACCGGTGACTTGTTTTCTTTTCAGATTTACAAGAAAAAGGGCTCCTCTGGGGCGCGAGGTGTAAAAAAGGAGGGTGCGGGTTAAAAGGAAACTTCATCCGGAGCGCCAGTGCGGTTTTCGGCATAGAAAAGGCGACACAGTTGCCGATATGGATGCGCAGAGATGTCTTTTCCCTGGATTATTCTGGATTGTCGCACTGGATTATCACTTAACCTAGGGAAGGTAAGAAAGACATTAGGAAGCCCGTGATAATACTGCTTCTTTTTTTCTATGCTACTTTTTCCCCCATTCCTGAATCAAGGTACGGTAAAGGTTACTTTTCTGTTTTACTTTGAAGGTTTGTACAAGACATCTTCAAGAAGTGGTAATGCCTTTTTTTCTATTTATCTCGACGCTTTTTCGTGTAATACTTTTGTTTATCTTTTTACGGATAATGAAAGGCTTTTAGAGTGCTTTATTTTGTAAAATCATGCTAAAAAAATAAGAAGAAAAGACACATAAGAAGAAAACAAGAGGATTTTGAAAGGGCTGAAGGATTCTGGGTTAAGTGAGCAAATTATTTAATTTACTGGTGTCTTAATGGGTATGCTTATCTGGGATAAATCCTTTTGAAGCGTTCTTGGCATGTTTTATTTCTGTTTTTGAACGGAGGGAAGATATAGCATCAGATATGAAGCCCCGATTTACGGATTAAGACGCTTAAAGGATTCTTTTTTTAAACAATCTGTCTTAAATGCTTTACATAGAGTCAATGAGAGCCTTTGAGACTAAATTAAATGAAGGTTCAAACGTATCATAAAATTTTAATAGACTTTCAAATTGTTGTTGCCAAACACGTTTAGGGGATTATTTTTTAAATAGAGCAATTTAGAATCGATACTAAAGATGTTTACCAGTCTTTGTTGCTGTTTTTTGTGGTAACCGTTGACAAATATTTTGTAGTACTGTGAAAACAATATCAAGCCCTGATATTGGACGTCAGTTAACACAGTCCTAACTCCTATTCGTTTGTTGGTACAACTCAGGATATAAAAGCTCTTGCAGCAATTTACACGAAAATCTGGTCACAATGAGTAAATTTCTCGGGGCAATCGTCTAAACTTTAACAGCCCACAACGAGACCGCCCTCTGTCGTTTAAGAACATAACTCACTCTAACCCTGCGGCCGGTGCCTACATGTTGTGACAACATTATTCCCGAATCACGGAACTCCCAGGGAATAGCAGTGGTTGGAGCGTCCACAGGAGGAAACATGACCGAGGCACATCCTCAGAAAACAATTCCAAAGTCATCGACATCATCGCTTTATGACTGATGACACCGTTTTATTTCTTCTCCGTCGTCGTCGGTATCTTAAGGCGCTCCCTTCGGTCGTCTTGGAGGCTCTTCAGGCTATTCGGTAGGCGTAGAGGGCCCCCCTGAGGAATAGGAGTCCTCTCGTTATTTAATTTATGCCCAAATCACTTATGAAACTGAATGCCTGATGAATTTTTAATTCGGTGAATGTGTCAACTCTTACAAACTCTCAGAAAATTATTTTTTACGACCAGAACTGGACAATTTATCATATTTTCACCTATCGGCAAATTATATCGATTTCGATCCATTCGGTGCTTTATCACATTTTTTATAAGTGTATTTACATAGTGTCACACAAGATGCGGCTTGTAACATAAGAAAAAAAACTATCTGTCTATCAAAAGATCAGATACGCTCATAAAAGCCGGCTTAAGATACTTGAAATCGAAAACGAAAATCTTTAAAATAGCTGGGTAAATATCTGAAGACGTTTTTGTGGACTAATCACGGTGAAATCCATAGCAGTTTATGCGAAACTTTATTCTTTATTGATTATTTACGGATTTCGTTCAATTTTAATTCCAAATGGTCTATACGACGAATGGATATACGGAAGTGGGACCCCTTGGAAATTTTTAACCTACAATTCCCCTTTGTGCACAGAATACTTGAGGAAACGAAGGTGTAATAGGCAGATGCACAGATACAGGCACCGTACAGCAACAATATGAAATAGGTTATATAAATTAAAAGGGGCCTATTCCATAAAGCAGAATATAATGGCATTTGTCCTTAAAGTGGTTACTTTTATATTCTAGAATCTAATTTGAAATAATTTTCAATCTGCTCATCCTGCCGATGATCATCCAGAAGTCTCGAGGGGTCTCCGGCCCAGATGTTGCATCTTCGACCGATACGTTAGCGGTTTAAAGTTCAAGTAGTGTTCCCATGTGTGCGACTGTTATTTCAATTGAAGCCGGTGTGCTAACACTCAACAAAATAAAGGAAAAGGAAGGTACACACAATTCGCGATTTGATTCGAATTCGATTCGCCCGTCGATTCTCATTCTGGTTCAATTGAAAAGTAGAACGACCAGCCGGCTCCTAGGACAACCTTGTCATGTAGCGCAGGGGTTAAATTGGGTTTACGTGGATTTTACGTGATTTAAATCGAAACCCATAGAATGGGGTGGTTATTCATGTCACTCTTGGCTATTGTCCACTTCAGTCCACTCTATCGTCGTGGCAACTGAATCCTTTGGTGACGATGGTAGATCCGTTCCGGTGGTTTTAGTGGTTCCATTGGTGATTCGAGAAATCCCAGGATTTGTACGTGCAGTCATTGATTATTCACATCTTGGATTGACTCAGATACCAAGGAAAATTCAACCCGATACGGAGAGAATGTAAGTGCTTTTCGAGATTTTCCTTAAATAATTTTATTGGGTTTTATTGATTTTGAAGACAGAAATAATTGGATATAATAATTATTTGGTTTTCAATAAGATTATTCATTATTGAAATATTCTGTGGCTTATAAAATTTTCTAAATAGAATAAAAGTTGATTTTAGAACTTTGTGTTATTTTTAATCATCATCGTAATCTAATTTTATTTTATGGAATATATTTCAGGCATTACAAAACAAAAATATCTACAAATAAATTCATTTTGTTTAGTATAGTATGGTGCTTATTTATACGTAAGTAAATAGACAAAATAAAGTGTAGGGCTTTTGTGAGAGTATAGTAAAAAAATAATATAATAGTTAAATTTCGACAAGATCTTTACCACGTGAGTAAGTATCGATTGCAACCCATAGGCTTTTCTAGAAAGCTTAGTCCTAATCTTTACTGGAGCATAATATCCTAGATCTCGAAATCCACAAGCAATAATTCATACTTTTTCCACAGTTTCTTTTCCCCCGTTCATATCTGACTTTGGTCCATTCAGCATCCCAAAATCTGTAAAGCAGAAACATCGCAAATTGAAAGCGTTTAGAATTTCCATGCCGCTATCATCATCGCCGTCATCGGCAACACCAGTCTATAAATCTCTGCTGACTTGCCGTAATCCATCAAGGGAACTACGGCAACTGATTTCAGTGGTGGGTGGGGAGAAACCGCGGATGCTGCAGTCTCCATGGATTGGTCGCACTATTAAGAGAACCCTTCAATCGCCATGTCTGTCAACAATAAATGCAACGACAAGGCAACAAAAAAGGATATAAAAGAATAAAAAACATTCACGAATGGGAATTCAGAGGAGCTTGGCACTACAGGCATCCAATTCTTCTATCCACCGGGTCGTTGGGTACTCTGGCGAGTTCCTTCAACAGAGCTCCAAGGTACCACCACTGGTAGGGTTGTTTCCAGGTTAACTTCTAGGAGTTGACGGGGAAGTTAATCGAAAGGTACCTTTCTAGTTCGGAGGGTAATTGTACTCCTCGGGGTAGTAAAATCCGGGAAATTGTTTTAGTTGATTATAAGACCAGCGAGCAACCATGGAGCCTGGTATTTTCAACGTCCATTCCACTACGTGAACTATGATCTTGACATTCCGTCATTCAGTTCTATTTTTTAACTTGTACAACAGGCGGTTGTAATCATCCCAGTTTTTTTTTATCTCGGCTGGGTGATTGACATATAAATTCCAGGAAATTTGCTAACTTATTCAGGATAAGTACTCACTCCCGAGAATGACAGAAACAAAACCCCAATGGAAGTCCCAGTAGGCTTCAGGATGCTTTAAAGGATGCTTTATCTCCGTAACCTCTGAACACGATCCTTTAGCCTAAATAAAACGCAACTAGCTCTTGGTCCATGGTCCATGGGTAGTCACGCATCATTCCAATTTGAAACCGTTTTAAATTACGCACTTTGATGGAGGTAGATGCGTTCAGAGCAGCCATGGATGCGTTCTCAACTCAGAACCGGAAATTAGGTGCTGGCACCGGTAACAGGGCGAGCAGCTCTTTAAGGCGACTTAATGACTTGTAAAATATTATGAACCCAACAAGCTGCGTACGCACCGCACCGCAATTGTACGTCGTGATGCAGTCGTACACACTCTGCGTACACCTATGCCGGGTTTGATCATAAACAGGGACACGCGTGACGGATAGGAGGAGCGCAATTCCGAGCAGCGCCAACGTGCAAGTCGCATTTTAACTGAATAGGATTTCTTTTCTAATTGAAATGGGCGGGAATTAGAAAGCATTAAGTTTAAGTGTGCCGGGAGAAATTATAGTCTTTTTGAAGATCAAGACACCAAGACGACGTCCACTTCGTTGCGATTGTGACAACGTAATTGAATCGAATTGACGCGTAGAGAACTCATGGAAAAGTTAGTGGATATCGACCCACTTAACAACAAGACGAGTGCTCCTCGCTTTGGAATGGATTGGAGTAGATTTAAAATAGGCAAATAGTTATAAATAAACCTCTGTAATTGGAGTATCGCAAAAAAATACTCATATAATTTATATAAGCTTAAATTCACACTTCTTATTACCCAGGCATTTTCAGTAACAAAACATTCGACACCGTTTTACCTTCCACTTCCAAAAAAAGTAATTATAGTTTGTTGGTAATGTGTTCTTTATTGCCTTGTAGATTTTGGACAACAAAGTCAAACTTAACCATTTATACGTTTTTGATGGCATCTGGATAATTTTATTTTTTTAGACCGAAAAAGTAGGCTCGGACATTATCCTAACGACTTTACTAAGGGATAATAAATCATCACTGGTATACTTGGTGAAAGTAAACTTGGGTTGTTAGGCTTGGGAAAGGTAAATACAATCAATAATCAACGGGTATTGATGACCAAATTCCTAACTAGCCCACAATTGGCCTTTTACACTATTTTTCTTCATTTTTGTTTCTTTTCAGGATTTTTCCAACTAGAGGAAGGAGAGAAAAGGTAGGATTAGTTTTGATTGAAATATATTTGTGGTCCTTTTCCTGGAACCTTATCTAGGCATTTGGGTCATGCCCCTTAGAGCATTCATTATCTTGTTTACCAAGCTGAGTGTATTAGCCGGATTTATTCTACATGTTCCTTTATTGTATTCAATTTATTACAATGAAAAATAGCATCTTTTAAATCTTCGTTTCTTAAATAATTTCTAAGTCGGTCAAAAATGTTAATTTTTCAAAATTATTTCTTTTTTTTATCAAGGCATTTTTTCAAATTTCCTATAATTGGCGAAGTCATGTATAGTCTTTAATTAGCATTTTGATAAAAGAAAAATGCACTACATAAATACGAATTTTCATTTCCGATGTTTACTTTAACCCCAGAATATCATGCTCCTGCTGGGACCCCGTTGATAAATTAATCTTATTTCTGCCGGTTTCGTTTACGTTCGCCATGATCTCCTGGCCATGCACCCGCGCGGGACCCAGCCACGGATAGATTTAAATGGGGAACGATGTACAAGATACGTTCCACATTTACCTGGGGATATCTGTCTGTGTGTAAATTAGCGTTTGTCCAGGTCACCTCCCATTGTCACAGACAAGTGCGATGATAAAGTGCACCGTGTTGCTCTTTTCAATTGGCGCACCTACGAGCGAGACTCCTGAATGGAAATGCATTAGGGAAGACAACTGGATCTCATCACGACTCCTTACGTGAGACATCCTGGGTATGTTTATACATTAATTTTATTACAGAGGCTCTTATACTCGACCGCCGAGTCCGTGCCACCATGTACCTGGGGTTCCTCGATTTCCCTCTATGATGCGGTCTCGGGGATTTGGAATCGACGTTACACGGGTTACCAACACCACAGGAACCCATAGCAGAGCAATGTACTACAGAGACTTTCCTGTGGTTTTTCTTATCGGAGAAATTTTACTTTTTTTTATCTCAATCCCAAGAATGAAAAACGACAGGCTTTGACCGATGTACTTCCTCACGATATTGGGGGACATTTGCAGCCATCGTTGTGGAGGCACGCGTGTGTCGAATCTTTCCGAGAAGTTCGGTGGTGTTCCTGATCTCAGTACTATCCCGGTTGTTGCCTTTCTCCCAGCTCATCCTTGTTATGAGCTCAGACCGATATTATCATAAAAAGGACACCCCGCTTATTTCCCTCGGGTGTTATATCTCCTTTCGTGGATAAGTTCGACTCTATCCCTTTCCTTACACTACAGATTCTTTCCATGAGGGCACTATACCCCGCACTCCTCCGGATCGCCTTTTTACTTCGTAAATTCGACGCACCATTCTAAAACCAAAAGAAATATATTCTGGAGAAGGACTTTGAACTGAAACGTATCAAAACTAAAGCTCCTTCAGAAGCAGCTTGCTACTACTTCTGGGGTTATTTTCATTTTGTAGGATGAGCACTATCCCGATTATCGATTCCCAATCCCCTGAGCTGATGATGAGAGTGGCGGGTAAAAGAATCGATAATTGATTGAGTGGCGTCTGAATAGTCACAATCACAACGTTGCTTGGGGAAGAGCCTTCAATGAGGGCTGGCTGTTGAATCCTTTGAATATTTTACATCTGATGACAGTTGATTGCTGGAAATCTAAGGGAAGGAGTGACGGGATTAGATTTCATGGCGACCTTTTTTTAGCTGGCGAAGAAACATAATGGGGCGGAGCCTCTGTCTTTTGAAATGTTTATCTTGTTAGAGGTTTTGTGTGCCCCGTTCTATCTTGCAAGGAGGAGGTATATTTTGTTAATGATTGTTTCCAAAATGGAGGGCTTTTGCAGCTTTAGAGGTTTCTTTGGTTTTAGAACATTTTAAGGAGGGAGGGTGGAGATTTATTGTGGGATAAGTTTCTCTTTTAAATTATTCAAAATTTAAATCAAATTTAAGCGGTAGTATAAACAGTACAATAAGAAATAATGCGGGAGATGCCCGAGAAGGCCCTCCTCGAACTTCATACTATATCTATTCGAGGTTTTTCAAGGAGGCTTCCAGAGAATAATAATTCCCAGGCAGTTGGTGTTTATCAAAATCTCCTCGTGTTGATTTATAATGGAACAGCTTCTACGAAAATTTTAGTAATTTACTTTTTTTCTTAATGGCTCTTCTTATTGTTCTTGTTCCAGAGACCTGCAGGGCAACAACATCACGGTGATATTCGAGTTGAATTTCCAACACTTATCGAAGCTCCGGATACTGTAAGTACACTTCTAGACCTTAAGACGGTTCTAGTGCTTCCTTGGAGATTCTAGGGCCAGCCACTTAGCCACTTTAGACTGCAAAGTGAAACACATGTCCGGACCAGTGCCGGAGTTGAAAAGTGATATCTTCTTCCACCATAAATAATTTCTTTTCATTAATCTTCCGGGGGATTTGCTAGAAGGACTTTGACGGAGCATGGGTCTAATTCTTCGGGGTGTTAAATTAGGTATCACGGAAAATAAAATGTCTTCTTAAGAAGAGCTCTAGGTGCCGGCGAAAAGTAAAGTTAAATAATGATTTAGCAGCTAGGGATGAAAAGATATTTTGATCCAACGACGGATTGCTTTTAGAAAGTATTAATACTAAGGAAAATATTTTTTCTTCTCAAAGAATTAAAAAAACACATAAAAGAATAAATATTCAATTCATTCCAAGTAAAATACTTTAAAAACGCCTTTTTATATAACAAGAGCCTGAGGCGCCGACAGAAAAAGAACTTAATTAAGCCTGTGGCCTTTGATGCACCGTACTGCATCTTAAATTCATGCGAAATCCATGAAGATAAAATGAAGACCATCTAGCAGCTAGCGATGAATGCGAGGCTGTTAGATGGACCACCGTCAGATTCCACGTCTCAGATTTTTATGAGATATGCATTAAAAGTGCTCTATGAGCATCAGAGGTTATTACTTTTCGAGATTTCAAGATGGTGCTGGGCTTATTCACCGCAACGGATCATCTCCGGTGCAGACAACCTGCCGTCTGTGTTTATTCCCTAGGAAGGGGATAAGATCAAACGAAGATTTCTAATTATTTTGTTAAGGCACAGCATCAGAAGCACCAACTGTTCCGGCGGACACCAGCAAGATTGGGATTCATTTTCAAGGTGAGCCTCGCGAAGACGATAGACGTTTCATCACTAAATGTTTGCGATTCGCTAGAGAACACTAGAGATGAACACTAAAGCCGACGAAAGGCTACTAAGAACGCAGACTCAGTTGCTTCCGATTGCGGGCCGGGGAAGTGGTTTTTATTGCCTTTTAGAACACAATTAAGCCACTGGAGTCAAGCAATTACCTGCACGTTGACGGTCGTAGCTGGCAGTTGTGTCGGCGCGAAATATCGCTAAAAGTGATTGCGTTCCGTGAATTACATAGCCATAAAGAAAATGGAAAATTGCGAATGATCGGAGGATTTACTCTCGAGATGGTCAAGGTTAAACAGCAGTGGCCTTTCACTGGTTGCTATTGGGCTTTTACCTGCCTTTGAAGGTGCTCTTTTTGTTAATGTTTAATTTTCAGCTGGCCAAATGCATAAATGAGCTCCCATCAAATTCTACAATTTATCGAAGTGTTAAACGTTTTTAAGTCCTCCGTGTTCTAAATTGGGCAAAGTAATTAATTTTGATTAGGAAACTTGAACAGCCTTGGAATCAATTAATCCGTGATTGATTTGCAACATATCTGCAGTTTTATTGCACGAATTAACGCGACGATTGGGACTTATGGCGGCCGTAACTCAGAATCAATCAGAGACGGTGTCGCTTTGCACGCTCAGTCCCAAATTTGCTCAAGAAGTCCGTCAATAATTCATGTAAATGCACGGGGAAACGATAAAATCAAGTCTATGCCCATTCGACGGTGGTCAACGCTAGTCGTAATCCCGTAATCCCTTCTATCACTACCGATAAAATTGAGTAATCAAATTACAGGGTAATAGAAGTATTGATAGGTATCCATAAAAATGAACCCTTTGGAATGATCACCGCACCAGAGGGCTTATCCAAATTAATGATCTAAATTTAATGACATATAAAATAAAAAAATAATTTATATTAATAATGATTTATTTATTTTTTGAAATTCCATAAAACCTGACGTAGTATCATTTGTTTTTAATAAGTAAAGCTTCAAAAATACTAATTTAAACAAAAGATGTATAATTAATAGGTTTTTGTTTGTCTTTAAATTAGGTTTAATTCAAATAACTTAAATATTTAAAATTGAAAAATTTCGTGTTAACCTTAGAGCTCCTTTATGGCAAAAAATCTTATAAAAGTCCTTTCAGGAGTCACTGATTTATACGAGAACCAACACATACCAACAAAAGTCCCATCACGAGGGTGAATTTAATTTCAGCAGTGTGATTAATGCGCTAGTTCAAACCTCCGGGGACATTGTATGCATTTTTGGTAGACAATTATCCCAGGATAGATTAAAAACCCTTGTGGATTTATTGTTATTCATGACTTCTGTTGGTCACTGTTGGACGTCGTGCGGGAAATTAGCAATAAGCGCCAATTCCCTCTAGAGCTTGATGAGATCCCTGAGGGAAACAATAAAGGACCCAGTTTATGAGGGGTGTAACCAGTTTTATTCGGAATATAAACGACGCCATCCTACTAACCCAATCGAGCAAGGCTGCAATCAAATTATTTGCAATTACACAGCATTTGTGCAGTGCCACCTATTCCATAGTGGGTTCAAATACAATCCCAGAACCTTAATCGTAGGCTCAGGATTCTGAAATGGCCAAAAATCAATTCTCCTGACTCCCTCCCGTCTCGAAAATGTGAATCCCAGCTGACATATCTGACCGTTTGCTGGGAGTGCCATCATCGATTAAGGGGGTTTTGATTATTTCCCATTGTTGGGGATCTGATTTCCAGCTCCCACCGAATGCAGTCCATCCTGGAGGTGGCAACTGAAACGAAACAGTCCATCCGAAGGAAGTATCGGAAGCAGCACTTTCTCTTTTTCCCATAATTTTTAGAGCTATAGGGTTCTAGAGTTTCTGTATTTCGAATATAATAAATTTTACCAGGCACGATAGGATTTAGACTTTTCATGAGAGTTCATTTACTGTGGACATTTTACTAGTCAAATAAATTATTTAGAAAAAACATTTACCTATAAGGTTTAATGATTATAAAACCACAAAGTCAGTATAAATTTCTGTTAATGAACTAATTCCTTTCTATCCCCGAAAGTAATCTCTGTGAGACCACACTTTGCTGGATAAGGTATTTTCATAATGAAATTAATAAAAATCACAATAAACTCCCACAGAGCCGCCACTTGTTGTAAATTAAGTTGACAATTCTTTAGATATCTACTGATCGCGTAGGACTATAAAAAGGTTAATTACCACTACCACTCCCCAGCATCTTCATGTCTCTCGCTCTTAAGTAATGACCGTTGCCATATTCTTGGCTACTGAAGACAGATATAATTAAATTAATGGATACGTTGAAAACAACCGATCGAAGACCACATCTTCCAGGTCCGCACGTAGACTTTGGCCTGGCCAGAACGCGAACTCGTCAGCCACCGTGGCTTCGACTAATCTTGCTGCGGAGTTCTGTTTATTGAGCCCATAAAACCCGCCCAATTTGGCGTAATTATGACTCTATTAAAATATTAAAAAATTTAAATGCCCCTGCTCAATCCTATCTTTTCCTTCTGATTACCGGAGCAAATGCCACATTGCCGCCGCATCGCACCATCCGGCTTCCAGACTCAATAAGATCCCACGGGACTGCCCACACAATTAAATTGTAAATTAAAAAATTCAATATTTCATCAATTTTTATTGTAGCCGTTAAAAATTGAACTTGGATATATTTTGGCATATGCATTTCGTTTCATTTGTAATTGTTTTGTAAATTTTGTAAACAGTAGAATTCAATGAAATATTAATTATAAAAATAATTTCAACATTTCTGATATTTCAAATAATTGATTTAAATTTAATTATTGGATTACGTTACTAAGATTTTATATTTGATCACAAGGTTTTCCTAAAAAAAATCATCATAACTTTTTCTCTCTTTTCAGTTCGCTGTACGATTATTAAATTTTCTGTGCAATAACAAGGTTGATTGATTTTTTGCGACATATGCTGAGGTTTGCTAGAAATTCAGTTAGCAAAAGCAGTCTATATTTTTGCGTATTGAAATATTGTTGAAGAACTCTTAATAAAATATTTTGCTGAAAATAGTTGTTTTTTGTTAGTTTTTTAATATACTCCTAATATATTGTGCTAGCATGAGCTCAGGGCACCATAATTGAAGATTTATTTGAAGCTTCTTTAAAAATGTTCCGAGAACAAAGTGGAAAACAAGACAAAAAGATGAAAATGAAAAGCCAACAAATGTCTGTTCCCCTTTACATCGCTTGAATTGAATTCAACAAGTGATAAGTAGCCCGGAGCGCTCTGGCAAGGTACCAAACGAAGGAACACCACACGGCCCTGGTAGAAGGCTCCTTCTTAATGTTGGATCATTAACGATATGCAAATTAAATTAAAGACTGTCGAGTGCCACCTCCTGCTCATCGCTGATTTTCTTCCTCAAGTTTGTTGGCCACCGTGCGGCCAAGGCTTCCAGAATCTGCAGATGCATTCGTGTTTTTGCTTCCTTGGATTTCTGATGCACTCCCAAATCTCGGAATCCGCACTTGGATGCTTTTGCTGATACAGAGATTCTCTTTTCAGATCTTATGCATCAGCCTTGGATGCCACGGATTGAAATAACAAATTGGTTCACGATAGCAATCTGATCTCGATCTTGTTTTATCCATTTCCAGATAAACCGGGCGATATTTGTTACAGATAAATTTTCCACCTTGTGCGTTTTTTCTCTGCTTTCTCCGTGCTAGATAGCAGCAACAGTATATAGAGAGGATCACACTAGCTCCAAGCATACACTGGTATTACTTTACATATGCTATCGGAGTACTCCCATTTCGCCCGGATTGTGGTCCAACATCAGGGTGGATGCTGCTGAGTCGACAACCAAAGCAAAGTGGAGGTGATGGGGGTATTTTATTAGTTCGCAATTTTCGGACAAGACTTCGATATACGGCGAGAGTGGACCACGGACGGGTTGGAATTTTCCATAAAGTCGGACCTTTCGGTTTTTTGGTATATTGGAATAGTTTTGAGGACCCACTTGAAAGTGTCGATGAATTTAACATATAACCTCATAAAGTTCACATTTCAAAGTGGATTTTTAGAAAATATATTCCAAGTTTTTTCAAACGTGTGTACACTTTCAGTTTTATCACTTTAATTCGTTTTTGTACGATTCAATTCAAATTTTTCTTTTAAAAATTCACTAATTGGACGCATCTCTTTGCAGGGGGATATAAAAGAACTAATTCCTAAAATTTATCCCCAATTTTTACTTATTGGCCATCTCTTTGCTTTGTCGCAATAAATTTCACCCCGACATTGAGTTAACATGGTCCCAGGCGTTAATTATTGTCCTACAGTCTCATTTTTTCATTGAGCACCAAAAGATTCCGGTTATAGCCGGGCATGTATAGCAGTGATCCGCGACCTCCTCGACATAAGTCGTTTACGGATCAACTTTTAATTAAAATCTCATAATGGTCCTTATTTGCCTGTCCACTTGTATGTCAGCTCTTCCTGAGGAGTGGTTAGTTTAAAAAAGGTAACATTTATTACGAAGACAGTTCTCTCTCAGAAATGTATCGTTAAGGAGCTCATTAAAAAGTTGAACCGATGAAGGGCTGTAAAAATCTTTCAAGTCATAAATTTCCAGATTTTTATTATGGAGGAATATCTTACGATTTTTATTAACAGACAAAATCTCATGTCGTAAAATGTCGTCAGAGCTTGTACAGTATACTTGAACAAATGGTCAAATGCTAAATGCTCTAATTTTTATTTTGTTATAAATTTTTCTGCTCGCCATATTCCTCATGCCTGAGGCCTATGATCTTATCAAGATCTTACGAGACTTTGTTATTTTATATCGTTTTTAATGTTCCTCGTCTTCTACACTTTAGCAAAATCCTTTTGTCTTAAGAGATCTACTTGTTGCTTTTTAACTTATAGTCAAAAAATCAAATTGAATTAAAATTATCATTATTCAACATTTTATGATTTATGGTACGGATATAAATGGACTATAATGGACTAATAGAACGAAAGTGATAAGGGGAGAAATTTTGTTCAGTGTTTTACTGCGTTTATGGTTAATTTTCGCTGCAAATTTTCCTTATATTGAGTTAAGTTGATGGACCTTAAGGGTGGACATAAATATCGGAGGACCATAAAACACGCCGTTGATAGCAGCTTATCACCCCATCGATATTGCGAAGAACATAAACTCAGTCAGTACGGATGCACTCCTTCGACTTTAAATAAAAATGAATAAAACGAAAATAATAAAAAAGATTTTGTGGAACGTCCTCCTCCTCCTTGCCGAACAGATCGATAGAGTTGCGCCCGTCTCATCAGACTAAGTGATCGACATGACCTGGAGTTATAAAACTTTTATGGTCGGAAGAACACAGTACACGTTATCAAACACTTTATGGGATCTCTATAGGTTCCATTTCACGTTGTCTTTCAATTTTTTATTAGTGTCGCTCTGTCGGTGTGTTCCCATTGTGGCATTGGCACGGCACCACACCAGCCGAAAATCCTCTAGGAAAGAAATTTCATTTCTCGTTTTATTTACTTTTGGTCAAAATGATGATGACCGGTAGGAAGAGGCTTAGGACTGGATAGAAATAAAATCGGTACTCACAGGTACTATCGTTCTGATACTAGAGGTGCGTACGTCATTAATTTTGCGTCCTGTATTGAGTTTTAGATAAAAAATAAATATACTTAGATATTAATACCCGAAACCTTTGTTTCGATTATCAATAGCAAATGATTTGGGTTTTGAAACTTTTGTACCGATGTAAAATTAATGGTATTAAATATTTTGAAAAATCTTTAAGCAGATTCACAATAAAAATAAAAATCAAATAAAAAATATTAATCTTTATATTTAATTACAGTTTTCTGACAATTGATAATTAAAAATGAATTCTATTTAAATTAATTGTAAAAAAAAACATGTTTCATTTATACTTTTTCACAAATTAGATTTAATCAGCTCTGACTTTCATTTTGGTCGTGTTAAAATAAATAAAAGTTTCGTTAAAAAAATTATTTTTCATATCCCAATTCGCGTAAAAAGAGATTTAGGTGAAATTAGTAGTAACATATACCAAACAAAATTTCAAGCAATAAAAAACTTAATTTAAGAATTCTCAAACAGTTTTTCATTTGATTCTGAATAAGGCAAAAGTTAATTGAAAGTATAATAAAACACAATCTATAAGATTAAATTATTTTATATTCTATTATAAACATATGAAGATTAATTCAGGAAGGCTTTATACGCTGTTGTAAAATTGTAAATTGCATATAAGGACTCTTTGTCCGATTAATTGATCTGTGAATCTGTGACAGGCTTGTTTTTTGCTATTCATCCAGGATGCGAGTAATTGCGAAATATCTGAAAAAAAGTTAATAATACTCCCTCGTCACGTCACATGGCAGTTGCAATTAAATTCACGAAATTGAATTTCATTTCATTCGCAAATCGGCAAGTGCCACTTTTGGGTATGATGTTGACGTTAAATTGTCCATTTTTTTTGGTATTCTTTTTATAATTTAAAAATTTTTTTAGCTATAGAAATATATTTTTACGGCTTTTTCAACACGAATTTCATTTCGTGAAGATTGATGCTTTTGTTGACACATTTATAACAAAAAAAAAAGTTAATTTCTTCTCCGATTGGGATTTTGTTACTGTATTGAGTATTTTTTAAAAGAACTTGCTTTTTACTAATACCTTGTTTTATATTTAGCTTCATTCCACAAATTTTTATAAGTTAAAAATTGGCATAGGTATATTATAAAAATTTTTCAATAGTGTAGTGACAAGCATCCATTTTGGAATAATAAATGTTATTAACATCAGAATAGCTCCAAGGTATATTTCACAAATCTTATTAAACAGTTTCTTCAGACCCTTTTCTTCGAATTCCTTAGAAACCTTTTTGGTGTGAAATTTTAATCAAAGTTGTTTGAAATTAGAGCTTAGAAAAACGCTAAATCACTCGCGTAAAATTCATCATTCAAAGTAATTTGCGGCTTTAGCATAGACCCCTGGGAACTCCCATCATGACTAGCATGCAAATTAGTTCAACAAAGGTGCCAAAACACGTCTCACTAAATCCGATAAAAGCTTTAAATTAATGTACACCATAAAATAGCGTAAAACATCCCTAAAACCACCCACGACGACGAATAAGCCCGCATATTTCGGTGTTTAGCTAATTTAACGCTTGATTGCCTTATTAATTCCTTTGATAGCGTCAGTATCACGCTAGCGACACTCTTGCAATTTCCCAGGTCCCATGTCACGTTTCAGCACCACTATACCCTGAAAAGTGTATTGGATAAATAAAAAAAAAAAAAATCTCGTCGTTCGACGCAAATCAACTTTGTTAAGCTATTAAGCTGCTGGGGATACATTCGAAGACCCCTAACCGTCGCATAGGGCATTTAAATTCAAGCTATGCAAACAGAAATAGCTTTTAATCGAAAAACAAACCATCGAAACCTTACGCTTCATGAAACTCCATCAAATGAGGTAAGAAACCAATCCTCTTAGCTCTTCTTTTTTCTGGAAGAGGGATTTAATACGTCGTCTTCGACACCCCAAAAATAGAAGCTGTTCGCATCTAATTCGCAATTTCTTTCCGGACTTTTTGTCAGCAAGAAGGCGACAGCACGTTAAGAAAACAAATTCCATAGCATTCGACGGTGTACTATTGAATTTCACCGGTATTGCCTCCACAACGGAGCTGGAGGGGTTCTGCAAGGAATAAGTAAATAAGTCCCCAAATAGACCCAGGTACCAATTCACAATATCCCCACGATCCTTAATATACACATATTACGTTCCCGCAAATCCTCAATGGAAATACCCCAGTTCCCTTTATATGCCTACATTCGGAAAACCTCAATTTCTTCAAGAGTAAGTTAAAATACTTAAAAGTACCTTCTTCCGTGCTACTTTTCCATCGTTTCTCAACCTGTTTCCCAGTGGAGCCTTAAGGTTCTGTAGGGACTACGTGAATCAACAGAAAAAGTATTGATAAATAAAGACTGCTCTAGGCTATGGTATTAAGATAATAAACAGTCATACCTAAATTACAGCCATACAATCTTAAAGGTTATTACAGTGTGTAATTGGGACATCTGCTTGATTCTATGCTCGTCAACGCAGAAATAATACGTTTCGAAACACTTGAAGTTTTTCACCATTTTCAGCCCATGAGATCCTTCTTGATCCCAGAGGAAAACAGAAGAACTCACTTTGTTCTAGATGAAATTTTCTCTGAGTGAGATTTCTAGCAATCGAACAAGATTCCATCAGAATATTTACGTGAAAAGGCATTTTCCCAGAACGATGAAATATTCACTTCAATTTCTGATTTCACTCCATTGGGAATACTTTTGAATTGTGGTGGACAAAATGGGAGAAGTTTCCTAATAAATGAGATATTTAATTTGAAATTGGTAGAAATCTACTTAGAAAAAAAATTTTTTTTATATAGCTAAAACTGTGATAGAAGTTAAAATGGGCTTATGGATCAATGAAAGACGAATTAATTCATTTTATCATTTTAATACTTGTTTGTATATATTTTTTAATTCGTAAACAATATAAAAGTACTGACAGTACGGAACCCTCAGTGTACGAGTCACTTCGTATTTGATAGATTTTATTGTCTTCCTTCTTTGTCTTGTGTGTTTTGTAAGATAATTTATTCTTATACATACTTATAATAATTTGTCTCAGAAATTGGCACAACCCTCTGATCCAGCTGGCAAAACATCACGAATCAATCACCCCCAAAACCATCCCGACGTGCAGTGTTTTGTAATCCTCCCTCAGGGATGCAAACCCTGAACAATAATCAATTTACGTACAATGAACATGCAGCAAATGTCTCAGAACTAATTTCAGAAACAATATTTCATCTCTTTGGATGTCGGTGAGGGTTACTAGGCCTTGTACGATGCCTCCCAGAAGGGCGCAGCACATGTCCTGAATCGAATATTAAAAATAAACCCCTGTCGAAGATCTACACATGCAACAGCCTACCTCCAGCATCCGTCGCTTAAAATAGAATTTCGCGCGTCACGGAACTTATTTCAATGCAAACGAAGTGGCAGTGTCATACTCCACCGTAACCACCCATACAGTCCCTAGATACCTTCCCAAACCACTAACTACGCTATGCAAATTAGATTTTCGATTGGAAAAGCCAAAGAGCTACATTTTAGGGGTCAGAACACGTCATAGTACCTCCTAGTGCAGTATACTTCCGCATACACATGCACGTCTCGGAAGTAGCGGGTGGGTGGGCTTTGGGTGATTCGTGAAGATTCACATAAGGCAAGAAAACCTCTTTAAACCCCCAACGACTGACTCTGCTGCCATCATTAAACTTTCACCAGGTGAACAGGTCGTTGTCTGGAAGTAGAAAGTCTCCGCATAAACCGCGAAGCCCTTTCCAGACGCCATGGGTACTTCGGTTTGTGGGTGTGAAATCCCATAAAAGGTCCCGGTCGGGGGGATGGCACTAAATTTAATTGGAAACGCGACACTAATTCGATTCGCTAGTTATCAGCTCTCCATTAATACAAGCCGCTTCGAGGGTACACCTTTCATGTTGTAATTTACCAGAGGACGATTACCCCAATCAATAGTAAGCCCGCTAGCGGCGAAAGTGCTACAACAACGAATTTTAAAACTTCCTACTACGACTACCGGACGTTTCGACCATCTTTCACAGCTATCGACGGTGGAATCCATTGTTTTAGAAAATCGATAATAAAAATACAAAACTATTTCGAAACAGTTTTTAGTGCCTTATAAAGAATTTAAAAATAAAACGATTTAATCGAAAAAAAGTTGCAGCTCAAAACGGCGCGTATTTTGCACAAATTGAAATTGATTGTGGTGCTGGGGAATGATTCCATTAGCCTGTAAAAATGATTTTAGATGCTTAAAAGGATTCTATTGATTTTCGAGCAAATTCATGGCTTTTGCAACACGCAGGGGAGCAGCTAGCGAAGCGAAATCCGGGTTTTATTTAGCGATACTGTGAATGTTTTTGATAAATCCTGGCATAGGCAAGCGTATCAAGTCTTTTGTTGGGAATCGACCAGTTTACCAGTTCCTGTATGTTTTTCAAATTAGCACGACCCATTTCGGCCTGAAAATAGGGGCTGAGGAGGCAAAGAGTCTGGTGGCCTTAATTGGGATGTGTTTTACTAACAAATAACATACTTTGAACAAATATGATCTGATTCTGACCGAATTAACCCTTTCGGCGTTATGGACGCGTCAACGTGTTAATTTAGCACTAACGTTGTAAAGTATTATGCACGAGAAGGGTTAAATTGGAAAATGTACGAAATGAGACAAAAGAAAAGTGATATGTGATTTTGTGTTACCTTGCTTGACGCAGACATTAACACCTGCTAATTAACAGGCCACAAACAAGTGGTTTCAAAACTACTTCAATTAAAACGTTATCAAACCCTTTTCCACTCAAATGTCCCTGGGCCGAGCCCTTCTACGAGTGACTGGGAATACACAGCACCCCATCTATGAGTTGGATGCAACCCGGAGGATCAAGTTGAATTGCACCAATTTTCACGAACCCTTCCAGATGGGTGAATTGTTTCACTTGACATCTCCTGACCACTGACGAATCACTCGTTTATGAAGTCTCTCTCAAAATTGCATCGTCATATTGTTGCTAGTTGACGCCATAAAAATGCCCTTTCGCCTGCTAGAAAATTTAATTAATGTTGTCGCGCAACGCTTGTGGTGTTGATTGCGAAACTTTAATGGTCGTATTAAATCAGTTTTATGGTTTTATGAATCGTTACCAAAGTTCAATGAGGTGCTAAAAGCAGTAATGGCTGCAAGTTAGATGGCCAAACTACTGGCTAAGTACTACGGCACGAATCGTGTCTGGCTGACCAGGTTTTATATTTATTGGCCTCGCCTTCCGTGCTCGCAGCAATTAAATGATGTCGTTAATGCGGATTACAGACCCCTTTTTGTTCTTCAAAAAGTGTCCATCGCATGGTAGAAGACAGTAGTCCTGTATGTTATTAGCTATGGGTGGAATTATTATTAACAAAACCAGATATTTCGAAGATGACATTAAAAAGTGCAAGTATTATTGGCAAAGAGAGAGGAGATTTACTTAGTAGCGTACAAGAGCCTATAAAAAGTAGGACACTTTAAGTTGAAATCTTGGTTTCTCAAAATAGGTATGCATTTTTAAACAAATTTCTGGGATGCATTTACCTATTCCGTTCTCTCCTTGAGAAACCTTCTTAAGAGTCTATTTCTTATTAAATTTACTAAGTCTTTGAAGTATAATTTGCTGCAAATGTAATTTGGAAGTCATACTATCATATATAACAATGTTTTCTTTTATAATTGTATAAATCTATAAGATCTGAGATCAATTTCGGTATAGTAAAATAATATAATTTAAAATATTGCTCCCTATGGGTATTTTACGAATTATTATAATTTTGTTGTTATCCATGTTAACTTCAATTAACTCTAGTGTCTAAATTTTTATTTAGTTGCCACTATTTTGGTATATCCTTTTAACTGAAAAATGTCCTCGATATTGTTCTCTGAATCAATAGAAAAAGAATTAATTTTCTTAGGAAGCAAATAAACGAACTATAGTCAATGAATTATTCGATTTAATCAGCCCTGTATAAAAATATTGTGAAATTTGGATTTTGATTTTTTTAAAATGTAATTTCTATATCAAATATTTGGCAGAATAAAATTCATTAACACATTAATTAAACTAGTTAATTAGCCGCTATAAAAGGTGTTCAGAGCTACAAGCTTTCCGAATAAACTGCTGCAACAAACTCATAATGATGAACAGTCTCTCAGGCAATCAATGATTGATGACCAGATCCATTTCATTGGGATAAAACTGGACTTGATTTCTGACTTTCCCAACAACAAAAAAAGTATAAATACGTTCAACGAAGTGTGGACAGGATCTCAATCACCTCTCCACAAAAAACAAAATGCAACCAGCGAGTGTCAAATCCAGCGCGAAAACTACAACCACTGTTCAATCGCAATTGCAGACAAAGAGAAAGTCCCTCAACAAAATGAGAGAAACGGGTATAAACCCAGAAATCGGGAGACTGTAGGGGATATTTCGTCGAATTGAAATCGACCGGACCATAATTTTTATGCTTTTAATTTCACAAAAAGCGGTAGGTCCCCAAAAACCTGCCGCAGATAAATGCAGCGCTCAGTTGCGAACTGTTCACTCGCCATTAATTCGAAAAATGTGTTTGTTCATTGCCCAGGACTGTAAACATGAAACTTTTGGTATCTCCCACTATACCGGGCTACGGGTCCCAGCTCCGGCTCCGGGCATTCCCGGCCAAGTCAACACTACAAATTTTGCCGGGCTGTCAGAAAAATTTTCGCCATTGTGCGTTCGAAATAAATTACGGCTCTCGAACGCCTCACCGGCGCAGGGAATCCGGAAAACTTTAGCAAATCCGGGATATACCCTGGAACCCAGCTATGGGGCAGGGGAAAACTTGCCGTCGTAAATGTACTGCCGCTGACTGTGGTTATAGTGGGCGGATGAGATTCAGACACTGGGGGTACATGAAATCTTCATAAAGGGTTGACCCCACACCAACCATGGAGGGTTTTTGGTGCCGGGTACATCACACCGATATGGGAAACAATGAATTGCATTTTTGAGCCCTTCCAACGCTATTTTACACTCCCTTAATTATAAATTGTAATTAATGCCCACGTCCTTGGTTCGTCATCACCCCCAAGATGGACGATTCAGAGGTGCAATTCTGATGCCAGGTCGTTAGTTTTGCTCCGGCCGGAATCGCATAAAATCTGAATTACCACAAGGCCAAGAGTCGTCCAAACAAAACGTTGAATGTCAAGGGTCTGACGTGGTTTGTATGAAATTTTGGAGCTTTGCCCATTGCTGCAGACGGGAAAGACAACCCGGCTGCCGGGACAGATGTCAAGTTGCAGACAAATCGGGAATTACAGCCGGAATAGAAATAGGTTTGTGCAACCCGGTCAAAAGACCACAGAGAGGGGAAGGTAACAGGTATCCGGGTCTACCATTGCGCCTGAGGGTTTGTTCATTTAAAAGGCGGAAAGCGGTGCCCGGGAATGGCCCAAAGGCTGAGTTCCTGCCGCGACCCAGACCCATCTCCTGCCTCTGGCGCACAGGAGCGATATGACACAAGTTAAATATTTGCTATGATTAGCGGCGAAATGTTTTGATTTTCGGGAGCCCAGGTATTTCCACTTCACGGGCAAATACGACGGGCAAGTACTGCTCTGTACAAAATCCGATAACTTTATAGAAAATTTGCGAAAATAATTGGACATGCGGCCGCACTGGACTAAAATCGGTTCGAAATTAAATGGAATTTCGCTGGCCGCAGTGGACTGGGCAATTTCATCTCGATCCCGTGATTCCTAGTGGTCACAACCATAAAATTATTGAAATTCCTACGAAAATTATTTTATTTTGCCTATTGTGTACCTGGTGCAGGTATAGTAACGAATAAAAGCATTACTGAAACGAATGTTGTGGGTATTTGGCTAGTAATTAATAGTTTTATTTACCGCAGTTTCCACTCAGGTGCACAGGATTTTCAAGGGTTCTAGAGTATGAGGTTACCTATGGGAATGGTGGATACTTTCAAATAACTTTAATATTTTACTGCGGTAAAATAGATGCTTTACAAATTTATTGGTTGCTGTAAATGCCTATTTGATATTAAGGATTTATTAGATACTTGAATGAAACCATTACTAATCCAGCTTAACAAAATCAAGCTCATAGCATTAAATTCTTGATTGATGTTAAAAATACTTGGAATATTTCATCATCATATTCCCGCCATTTTATAGCCTAGTGACAAAAATAAACTAGGGTATGTATAAGCTCGATTCGATACTTTTATGAAAGAATTTTAATTATAGAAATACGAAATATTATTGCAGGAAAAAGAAAACAGAATAGTGAAAAGAAGAATACAATTTCTGACAGCAAACCCTTTTCATTTTAATTTCGGTGTAAAGTATTAAAAATTTTGGAAATAATGTCCCTAGTCACGGCTTATTTCATCTTTCACAAAACAAATCTTCGCCGACTCATTGGAGGCCAGTAACTTTCATTGATTCAAGAAAATTGTCCACAGTATAAAAACGACACGACAATGTACGTTGGGGGCGGGGTGAGGGGTCATCACCAAAATTACTTTCCATTAAATTAAATTTCTTGTTAAAAATCCCATTAATTCCCGCCGAAGACAAAGACCATTAGCGAAAAGGGACACTTTTAACAAGATTAGCTGTCCTGCGGGAGCTGTTGTTAGTGTTGGCGATTGTCCGGCAAAAAGGTTCGAACATGGAAGAGGGAGAAGTAAAGAGGAAAGAAGAATCTGCCCATGAGTTTTAAGGTTTGATGAGTTTCCTTAAGGTCACCCAACCCTCCTTAGGCATAAGCAGTACCTTCTTCTGTGTCTATGCAATGGCGACAGTGCGGTGCGATGTTGCCGCCCTGGCCGCTTTTGTTATCAAAAGGAAGCGTTTTGTCGATTTTAATTAGCATAATCGTCTTAAGTTCTTTTGACGAAAAACCGTAGAAAAGCTCAAGAATGAGCGCAAGAAATACTTCTTGAGTGGATACCAAGAATATGAAGAAGGTACTTTCATTCGGACCATCCAGTCCGTGAGTTCTTGTTTCCATCGTTAGAGCGGCAGGACACTTTTTACAATTTGGTAAGAAGCTGAGATTTGCATTGAATTATTTAAATTTCTTCAAAATTGTCACAGATGAGTCCTCTTAACTTATTTTCCCACGGGCTTCATCGTTTCGAGATGTCGCATTGAACTTTCAGTCCGCCGTGTTTTCTTTGCATTAAGTACAAAATTTGGTTTCATTTAAAAAGAGGCCTTGCACTCCTCTGACCCTTAATGGGCAATTTGAGGTTCTTCCGATGTATTCTGGGAGTGGTGTCTTGACAAAGTGTTTACACAACTTTTCCATTCTCCGGGCGGTGACGGGACCTTGAGGGAAACAGCAGACGAATGAATGGGCTCAATCATGTCCTGCGGGATGCGTCCCTCCACCACCAGTTTCTATTTCTTTTTGTTTCTGTCCCTCCCCTGGCTTGGTCAAAAGTGCCTATGAAGGGATGGGAATACTTTTGCAGGGTGTCCAAATGAAAATCAAAGGCGACTTCTCTTGGGAAAAAGAAAGAAAAGCTTTCGAAAAGGGAGAATTCCTTACAGGAGGTTAGAAAAAAGAGAACCTTCCAAGACTAAATGTTCGGACTATGCTAGAAGGTTGTTCAGTAAAAGCACATGGCTTCTGTAGCACACGTCGCAATGGCACGTCTGGATTTTATTATTACTAACTAGAGTAGGTTTAGGTACTTTAACATTCTTGTAACTACTTCAAACGTTAAAAGAAAAAAAGAACTTTTTGATTCCAGTACGAACGTAGCTATCAATTTAACAAATTTTAATGAATCCTATCATTCCTAAACGTAATACCATACAAACTAAGGACGGCCGGGACCAATTTCCCAGGAATGATCGTTTTATGGTAAAATTTATTACAGCCTAACAAAACAAATAAAGTTTTTTTCTCCTAAATAAAAAATTTTTCTAAAAAAATTTGTTCAAAGCAAAAATATTCGCCAAAAAAATAAAAATGAATTTAAGAAACCTATAAAAGACCTGTCGTCTTACAGAGGACAATTTTCCTATTCCCTATCACGTAAATTTGGTTGCATATCTTGTCGAACAAACCCAATCCACCCTCACGACAACGAACGTGGACGATAGAAGAAAGTAAGGTATGCTACTTCCGGGTGAATCCCCGTCGTCGTCCTTAGTTGCCGTCATCATCATCATGCTGATCTCCCGCTAGCCTCTGACACAGGTCCTATCAGACAGAACCGCAATAAAGGGCCAAGAGAGGATGTCTGTAAAAAACCTGCTGAGTAAACCAATGAAAATCAGGTTCCAATCTTCCAGCAATTTGTCCTTCGAAGGATGCCACTGACAGTCGGACAGACAAATTGCTCCTTAGGATGCCGCACATAGTCCTTACTCTTCATCTTCTTCACTAGCAACTAAAGCTAGGTTGGAATGATGCGATGCGAGACCTATCCGAGTAAGTTATTACAGACCCTCGCATAAATTTTACAGGATTTCAAAAAATGAAAAAAGAAATTCAACACATGGTAAAAGGAATTGTCCACTTTAGACGTTAGAGCACCTCGTCTACTACAAAGAAAAGAAGGGCTAGAGTTTGAGTCCCAAGCCTCCTGAGTTGTTTAGTGGACATGGTCCGTAGACCGAATCGACACAAAATGTCAATATTTGCTGAGTAGACCCTTGTCAAAAGATCCCCGGACACAAATTTAGTTTCATTTTTGTCGACCTCCACCTTTCATTTTAATATTAGCTTTCTGCTTTGTTTCATGGATGGATGTCAAAGGGCATCAATGCCTCTGACTACGTCGGACCCATCCCAGGTCCATGCTAACGTTCCCGGACCCATTCGAATATATCCGTAATTATTAGCCTGTAGTGCCATCGATGTCATTGCCAGGGCGACAGTATGCCCTATCGCTCATTGTGCTAATTTTGGAAGGTTACTTTACTATATTTATGTCCTATGGTGCACGGCATCACATTTACTGTTTCTAGCCGGAATCAACTTGAATTGTTGATTTGAAGGATGATGTCCTGTGATAGCTCAGTGTGACAATGGGGGAGCGGAGGCCAACGATGATAGGCTTTTTGCACATTTGAAATGTCTGCGACGGGCGTGTTTTATGATATTTAGAGGTCCTAAGGGAACTTATCTTGTTATTATTGATGAACTAGGCTTCGGTCGACGATAAGGGTTGCTATTTACATATTAAGCTTGCAACAATATGTATTTACATATGATTATAGGGATAGACCACACTTATGTACCAAGCATTTTGTGTGTTATTATTTGACCAAAGCATTATTTTAATTGGGAAAACAAAAGCAAGATCTTTTTTTGTTTATAATTGAAAGAAATAAAAATCGCCCATGAAAAGGATTAGAAAAGAAGAAGAACAATACGACAGAGCAACAGTACATTGAATTTAAATTTTCTTTCTAAAAATACATTCAGAAATTAGAAAAACAATTTTAATAATAATTGAAAGTATAAGTACCCTTCGATTTTATTTTTTAACTTTTCTCTAAAGTAAACACCATAAATTAAGGAAAATTGAAGACACTTAATCCGGTAACTAACCTTTCGTATTTTTATTTTTATTTAACCTGTAGAGTATATCTAATTTAAAATATTAAAAATTAAAGTTAAAAATTCATTCAAAGCATTTTGTTTTAATTTAAAATTCAATAAAATTAATTACACGATTTTTAAAATTACAGATGTTAATTATTTTGTGTATTTATTTCATGTTATATTATAATTTCAATTTACACTACAATGTAATATATTTTAATAAATATTGTTTAACTATTCCATAATTATTTTCTTTAAATTTTTAAAAATTTGTTAATTTCTTAAGCCAACCTTTGAGTAGAAAATTCTGTCCCCAATTCTAGACGGGAAGTATTAAAATTTCTAGTGGAATTAGGGCGTGAAATTCGATTAAAAGAAATGGAGGATGGTTAAGATTTGATTCTTATCTGCAAGAGAACTTTAATCAAAATCCGGAGCGCTATCCATTATTTAAAATACACCCACACTTAAGTCTGCAAGTCCCTAAATCCCAGCGAGGATGTTGAACGAGACTAAATCTCGGCTCAATTACGATAATGACCTGGCGCTCGTGCAAATGATACTTGGAATGTGTTCGTGCCCAATAATCGAGTACTGATAGAGCTGAAATCTTTGTCCAAATAAGAAAATCTCAGTGTTTTATTAAACAACCCAGAGCGAAGGGTGTGGGACATTTTTACATAATGACGCTCAGAGTGGAATTTCGACACCCTGAAATAGATTTCTTAGTGTTCTTAGTGTGAAAAAAAATACAACGACTGAAAATAGAACTGATTTTGTAGAACAGAAGGAAAACAGATACTATTCAACATTTTGTGAAAATTAACTTAAACTCTTGGCAGGTAATTTCGAATTCTCTACCCGATTTTGAAATTTATCTAGTTTTTGAAATGGTATCAAAATGTGTAGGTATGGAACATTTATTGCGTGAGGTCGGCTCAGAATGAACTACTTTTAGTTTAATACAAAAAAAAAAAACTCTAAAATTCTCTCTTCTGAAAAAAAACAATTTTCCAATTTCACGCCGTGAAAAAACGCCGTGCAAAAATCCAGAAACTGAAATGCATATATCATAGAAACCACCATAATGGCTGTGCAAATAGGAAAATTCGATAAAATGCTAGTGTTGACCCTTAAATCACATAAACCCTTGCGCAGTATTCCCCTCCGTCCTAACCTCGTTCCCCACATGCAACAGTGTATTTTTCATTATATCGCAAGTTCACAAATAACATCCCAATCCGTGTGTGCCGCAGAGCCAGATTTCATCTTTTTTATGGTCCCATAAATCTCAGGGAATACGTCACTCGGCACGAACTTAATCCACTTAGAGGTGTCCGCTACCATAGTTCCTGTCGACGGGACAGAGGTTCCCGGGGATTCCCAGATCCTTGAGAATATAGTCAACAGAACGCTGGTCACCTCGTAACCTTTCTATTGACCCCTTGCGGACATTATTTGTGCCGGGTTAGTGAAGTACATGTAATCATACCCGATAACGTCCATGGAAATCTGCGAAGGAATCTTCCTCTACACCGAGACGGGGAGACGTCCTGGCCGACAAATAAAAATTCCGCTTACAATTCACTTTTATTGGTGCTGTGTCCTTGGGGCAGCCAAACCAGCACCAGTCCTGGAACACACGTGGAAAGATCTGCAGAGGAAAGAATTAATATTTGTAGAACATGTTCAGTGCAGGTATCCCCGCTCCCGTTTACCCGATCTGAACTCTAAACCTTCCTTAATCTTTCCCATCGCTTTTCTCCCGTTTCACCGCCTAGTATCTCCGAACTCCAGCCAAAGCTTCCTATTCTATGTGTGGTTACCAGGACCGAAGAACAGTCTCCCAGAATCTGGACTACTGCAACAATGCGGGGGTCACATGGATAGCAGAAAAACAAAACAAAAAAATCATCGACTACGGCTACTGTTTGTGCTACGTGCCGTAGCGAATCCGCAGAGAATTACGTCGCATAGGGCCAGGACTCTGATCGTAAATTAACTGGGATAGGCTGAAGTTTCCTGCAGGATTCGTAATAGCGCAACCTCACGCACTTCAAAGACCCCCAGACGCATCCTTGCACCCCGGCTGGCTGGCTATTTGCTCTGTATGATGAACGCCAGGAGCCTAAGCAAATATTGACCCAGCCAAACTTTACAATTAAATTCGACAGTCATGCCAACGAAAATGGAAAAGTGGCCATACTAACAATGGCCACCGGCGGAACTAGAGATCTTTGTTGCAGATGTGTCTATTTGTTTCCTTGTGATTCAAAGGATACTTGCTGAATGTTCAAGGAACTTCGCTGGTGAATTATTATTATTGATATATTCAGCAGTATCGTCTATAAAATTTCATTTTCTGTTTGTTTGTTACCCCCACCATGCTCATATTAATTGATGTTAGTCAGTTACAGAAGATATTTTAAAACTAGAAGTTCTATAGACAAAAGTGTTCTTAATCCGGGTGAAATTAACCCGAAAAAATTCACGAAAGTATCAAAATGAGAGAACGTCAGCACCTCTTTTAGGCTGTGTGGGTGAGATAAGGGAACATCTTGTCACCAAGCCCTCCAAATGGAGGAATTGTGACATGCTGGGAACCATTAATCAAGTCGCTTCTGCTCCCAAAGTATTTACTGGGCTTTTTTGGCGAGCAGCTGAATGGGCAACTCGTAAGGAATTTTAACAAGATGCCAACCACCTTGTGGGCGTGAGTTAGTCGCGAAGACTCCCCGACTTGAGATAGATGGCTCAACGGGGGGATTTAGACCTTTGTGTAGCTTTTGTGTCTGCCTGTTTGTTTTTCTGTCTTCCACCAGCGACTCTATTTGGAATTCCTTTACCTTTTGACTTGGCACTGACTTATGCATTCTGCTCAATGGATGATATGCTAGACAGCGCATGGTGACAACACAAGCCGCTCCAGACAGGTTGCTAACAGTTAGTATGGACCAGCTGAGATCGTTTGTGGATGTTGCCATTCAGTTTGGTCGGTTCGTTTTGCGTTTTTATCGGACCAGAGATGTTCTCTGTATTTTGGACACGTACTTTTTGGATGGAGTGCTTACTGTTGGTGCATCGTCGCCATCCAGCCGACAGAAATGAATTGCAAGTTGAAAACTGAAAAATTCAATTTTCTCACTACGTGCTCAATGGTCAATGGCATCAATCCATTTCCTTCGACCATTCGACAGTTCTAAAAGAAATTTTTAACAATTGCATTGTGTGAAAAATCATCAGAAAGGCTGAAAATATTCTAGATAAGGTTTATTACTTAGGTCTTTATTTCTCTAGAATCACATATCTTTAGAAACATCCGCAAACTATGACTTCAACTATACTTGAAATATTTTTAATAGAGACTAATTATCTGAAAACGCTTGTGTTTAAAATAATTACAAACAAAAAGGTCCAATAATAATAAAAGTTAAGTATTCGCTTAATAATTCCATCTAGTGTCCCAGTACGTAAAATGTATTAAAATATGTTTGTTTCATAAAATTGTTTACTACTGGTATTTTCTATCATAAAATTTGTTTCTTATCGTACGTAATTTTATAGGTAACTCCTTTTGTTATAGCACTATAGAAAAAAGACAAAAATTTTGCTATATTAATTAGAATAAAATTCTTAAAATTATAAAAAAAAAAATCAAAATGAAGAACAGGGATTTTATTTTCTTAATACAATTTTACTAAAACATGTATTCTATAGTTCTGAAGCGAATAAGAAAAATCTTTTGATAAGAAAAGTGTGATTTTTACTAAAATGAAATTGTTAAGTATGCTAAATTACGTGTATACCGCGAAAAATGTAACAAAAAATAACCCAATCCTGCATTCTTCAAATCAAACTATTATTAAATGAACTAGTAATAATTTTTCTCATGATTTCAATAGTATTTTTAAAAGAAATATTCAAATATAAATAAGTTTTCTTAAAAGTGTATAAAAATTTTAGAAGAAACGGTTAGCACGAAGTACTGTCTGGAATTAAATGTTTAATTTTTATTCTTAAAAACTTAAAACATTAAAACATTACTACTTATTTTTATTTAATGTATTCGCATTAATTTTTTTAATTACCTCTTTGTAAAAAATTAAATTGAAAATGTCGTACAAAACCTTTTTAAAAGAAGACCTATTATAAATATTATTAAACAATTTAATATTATAAAACAATTTAAAATATCAAGCCCTTTTCGAAATGAAAATATCACAGAGGTTAAAACGATTAAATGTTAAAAAACTGATAGCGAAAAATATTTGTAAATTTTATTAAAATAATGGAAATACGTTTTTTCATCGTTTTTATTTTCCAAAAATGAAATTTCATTTTAATATTCATACACAGAAAATTCCAACCGTGTACCCGAATCCAACCTCTTGCGAATTGATTTGTCCAAACCTTTTTCAATCACATCAAAGCAAAATGCCCCTTTTAATTTCTTTTTGACATTTAATTTAATTTTTTTTCACTTCCGTGTACAAGAGGGGCGAAATTTAAATGGAAAAATAAAATGAAATAAAATAAAGGAAAATCTAACGTCTCCACGTCAAAAGGTAAATTGTTCGTATTTGATGGCGTTCGCATTGGTGGTAACACTGGCAAGTGTACTTTACAAATTTATACCCGTAAAAATAAATCCTATTAACCGCACAAAAGTGAAATAAACCCGTAGATTGCACAACCAGGACTAACCTGGCGTCACAAAGTCCAAGTAATAAAAAGAAAAAAAAAACACGAACCAAAATGGAAAAAATTTTTTCTCTGAAAAAGTCAGGTGGAGTTTGAGCTACTTTTTTCCATTCCCGCCATAACAAAAAAGTCCTCACTACCGTCCAGGACGTTCTAATAAATGTTTTCAAGCCTGAATTTGTGGCAACAACAAATTTGTTCGCTTAATAAATCATTTTCAGTCAACGAAAACTTGTTTCCACCCTCTCAAAAGAAATGAAAAAAAAAAACACCTATGCCAGACCGCTAGCCATGCGGATCCAATAGGAACTCTACGTCGCCTGAATCTCTGCACCCAGTCGAGGACATAAATTCCATTGGAAAATTAAAGCCACGGAGGGGTTCAGAATCGCTTATAATTGTCACTATGCACATTGCAGGTTGTTGCACGCGGGAGATCTGCACCTGAGGAAGAACCACACGTAGGCTCCACTACCTGGCGATTTAATTAAAAACTTTTGTTGTGGATTTGTACGTTGCTTATCCAACACCACCGTCGCGTTCTATTTACAAGGCTCCACAGTTAGACCAGACTTATCACTTCATCTCAGAATTTTGGAGCGCTGGAACGAAATAAAATACACCTCTTGGATTTTCCGTTGTTTGTTTCTTTAATGGGTTTTTATATAAATTCCATTTAGGACGGTACCACGACTTCTCGAGAGACTCTCAATCTTCAACTATAATTTTTTTCTAGTGCTGCATGGAGCTCAGCTACAAACCAAATTTATACATCCCCAGACAGATTTTTATTGCAGCTAAAAGGTTGAAGGTTTATTACAGTTTTCACTTTTCAACCTCCTAACCCTTTTAACCTCTTTTTTGTAAAACATAAAGTTCATTCAACAATGTCCCTGTCATCACTATATTCATGCTGTCCGTATAGCAACTTACTGGAAACTTTATTGGGTCCACTGCCGCTCCTTTATCCCTTCACTATGTCACCCCGAAAGCATGCAAGAGCCCTATACTCCCCGGACTACCCGATTTCCCGTTTCCCAGCCGTATAAGAAGTGTTTGTTCGTTTTGTTCCTCTACATTATTGCTAGGACTATCCTGTCGCTCATGTCCTCGGACCCGGTGACCCTTGCCATGGTAGGCACAAAGGGCCTGGCTAATTGTGAGGAAGTGCCCCGGAAATTTTTATTGCACAAGTCTAAAGTTGAAAATTTATAGTAGTCAAGCCCACAAAAGCCGACTCGCCATGCTATCGGAAGGACACGTTCTGGACCTTAGAAGGGTCATTGTACGGCTTGGAAAAACTTTTTCAATTAAGTACGCTACGACAACGGTGGTGAAAGTGTAGTTCTGTAGAAGACGTTCTACGACTAGTGGTCTAGACTGAAAATATCCCAATTTTCACTTCTGTTTTAATTTCAAGGGCAGTTCATTTATCCTCCTTTGTAGAGCAGAATATGGGATAGGACCTGGTAATTGCCAGTGTATAAATGGGACTCGGTAGAGCAAACAAATATCAAAGCTATTTTAAGTGGACGGTAAAGTATTTCACGGATTTTTGGCGATATACACGATGCACATGAAATTGGGTGTGAATGGGTTTAATGGTTGGCTCCTAACTCTTATAAATGGTTACTGTCCGATAAACCGCAGTCGATTTAGGAAAATATTATAATTTTACAATAAAGAATTTTTCTGCTAGCCTATACTAAATGAACTACCCCAGAGATGAGTAGGGAAAGCCAACACCATTAGTGAATGCTCCAGATGGATTAAATAATGATCCTATACTAACAAGGATGGACGCCTGTCTCGCAACTAACTGGCGAATCCATCATAGATAGCCGGAAAGTACGGGAAAGAAGGGCACCACCAATCGTACTGAGTTCCGACTCTTGTTTTCTGAAGTTTGTCGTTTTTTTTTCCTTGTTATTAATTATAGTAGCAAGACATAAAACGAGTCTAACAAATTAAAGTTTGTCCGGCATGAAATTGCTTCCCTTGGTGCGATAACAAATCGAGATGAAAACGGCCTCATCAAAATGCATTAGCTAATCCCATCTAGATTAAGTCGGGATCCAATTAAGAATAATAATCTCATACGTTCCGTCAGCGACCCACCAAAGGGATCACATGTTGCTTACGCATGGGTCCCACGGGAGACCTAAGGGTCAATTGGATTCGATTGTAGTTGTTAATCCTTATCCATCTATTTCCGACTTGTCGCTATGATCAAGGAAAATTATTTATTACACTTCTCCTTTTTGTCATTAACTTTAAGGAAAAATGGGAATCAAATAGTTCTTTTTGAAGGTGATGGAATCAAAAAAAAAAAAGAACAACTTTAAATCTTCAACTTTTCTAAGCAGGATATTGAACAAAGTTTATTTTTTTTTTAAATATCATTTATTCTTTCTAAATCAGTCTTTTTATTAAAAACACTAGCAAATAGAGTAAAATGTAAATCTACGATTTCGTTTTTGTAGAAAATTGTTGGATCTAAAATAGCATAGTTGTAGAAATGCACTAATTCCAACAAGGTCAGTAAATTGTTTAAAAATTTTAATTCGTTTTAAATTAAATAAAAATTCAACAATCAACAATTTAGATGAACACTGAAACATAGCAACAAAAAAAACCTTCTATGAGTACAAAAATCCTTTGAAGGTATCATAAAGAGCAGGTTTCGGTACGGAGTAGTAAGAAAAAATCCATTTGACTCCGTATTGATAATTTTGAACCTTCTTTATGAATAAAAATACAACAAAAACGTTGTATTGTTATTTATTTGAAGTGGAAATCGAACGAAATTTTTCGCGAAAACTACTAATGAGCCCTTTTAGTCCCTGTTAAAAATACAATTATTTTCCTGTCGTCCCGAAACTTCTCATCATCCCGTGCACTTTTCCCCATCTCATAAAACATCGGAGCAAATTGCAATTGAAAAAAATTTCGCAATTTCTTCTATCAATTTGTCTGAAAGTTATATCATCGCATAAATTTTCGGGACAACACAAGCCCTCTACAGAGTCGCACAATGGATCCTGTTCAGGATAGGTATGAAAATGCAAATAGAAAAAAAAAGGGAAAAATACAGGAGCGACCATAAAAATCGATGGAACGACTTCATTTCCTGGGATTCACTAGATTCCAGAATTTTTATCTTTCTGTCGAGCAGGGAGTGACTCGATTTTTTTTGTTTTTTTGTTGTTGTTTTTTTTTTTTCCCAGGAACTTTTATTGGGTTCCTTTATTTACTTGTCAGGACTCCAGGGACCAACTTGCCCCATAAAAGAAGAAACTTTCGATTGTTATCGGCCGGCGGCGCGGACACACGCTCCTTAAAAAAACTTAAGTGAATCCCAGTAAGTCCTGAATCCCGGAATTTTAAGTATAGCAGGATGCTTATGAAAATGACAACTAATTCCAGTGAAAATTTATATCCATACTGAGGTGGCGACAGGATTCCTTCAGAACGTCCCGCCGATGTTTGCTTACTTCTTTTAAAAATGTTTTCTTGGGAGGTGACGAAGTTTTCGAGGGTATCCAACTTGGAGATTACGACGATTTTTTTGAGGATTCACATTTTTTTTTCTTTGGTATTGTTTTTATGAGAAAGAGGAACGGGTAATTGTCCACAAGGAGGATAAGTTCTCAATCTCTTTTTAGTACTTTCAAAATCACTTGGGAAAAGTTTTTAGTATTTGTTTTCACTTCATTTTGAGTTCTTATGATCCTTTTTATTGCTATGCTTTTAGAGGAAAATATTTTCTACAGGAGACTTTGGGATACATCTGTGTATGAAGACGTTAAGTAATCATTTTTATGGTCATAACATAGCACACCTTTTCTTTTATCATTTAAATGCATCATTTACAGTAGATATAGTCTTCTTAATTTTGTACTAATTTTGGCCGATCTAGTGAGAACGGATTACCTACTTCTAATAAATTAGGGAAACATGAACAATTCCAATAAATTGAAATTGAATATTACTGCACTTGGGAGCTTTAGAATTCCTTAACACGTACTAGCTTTAAGAATTAAGTAATTTACTACTAAAAATTTAACCATGAACATTTCTCAAAGGTATCATCATCGTCACCACTTCTTTCAAAGTGGACGAAGACGTTCCGGGGGAACAAATTGTTTCGTGCTTGATGGAGTAATCCCCGGCTTTCGCCCTTTCGGCGTCACTTATTAACTTGGCAATCTTAAATTTTGCTAGAGGAAAACTGCGAAAATTGGAAAATGCCGAAAATCTCCCCAAGGTGAAATATGGCTAGGGTGCTTTTAAGTGGGTTACAAGGGAATTTTTGCGTTTCCCAAAAGGGGCACACCGATCTATTGCGGAATCCCTTCATCTTTAAGGACAACAACAACCAACCAACAGAATTTCCAGGAATCGAAAACGACAAGCCCAGTGATGTGCAATAAGCCCGAAGGGACATAAATGGGAAATCACAACAGCAAAACGGCAACGATTCCTAAAAAACATTTCATCAACAGAAAAATGCAAGAAATTTCTTCTGGCACCAGAAGAGAGGTTCTAAGGGAAGCCAATCAGGCGTGTGACATCTCGAAGGTACTGATTCACCTGTACACAGCAATATCATCTTCTTCGGAGGCACTCAAGGAGAAGGGATTGTGCGACCCCGATGATAATGCGCCGACGACGGAGAAACCATTTCCGCCTCAGTGTGCTCCTCTCCCATGTTAACTGACTGGAAGTAACCGTGCGGGGGTGGATGTTTTCAAGCACATACGACGTATCTACCGAGGTGATGGTGCCAAGCAGTCAACGATACCTGGCATTGATTCGAAATCCCACAAAAAGGCATCAGGCTGTAGTAAATACACCTGAGAATACTTGAGGATGCGGGCCACCGTTCTTTTTATACCTTTTTTCTTCTTTTTTGTCTGGAACGGACTTTCATCGCAAAATGTTTCATTTTGTTTCACACTTTTCCCACTCAAATCAGATTATTACACCCAAGTTATTCCAAAATGGATGATTGGAATCTCCGTGAAGCATCCACTTTGAAATTGGGACATATTTAGCAACCGGGAAAGGTGCTTATTACAAAAGTGAATATAGGAAATTTATAAAATTTATTAATGTAGTGAATTTTTGTCTATTAAAGTTAACAAGAAATTGCTAATATTTTATAACTGATAAAGGAATGAGCTTCAGCATTAACCTCATAGTATTCTATAATAACACTTTAAAATCATTTCCTAAATAATGGCAATTTTGAAGTGCTTGTAAAATAATTCAAGAATATGGGCAGGATATGTTAAGCCAAATTAACATAGGGGAACAGCCATTAACTTTACCTACAGATTACATCAAAACAAAGTAAATAAAGTGTTGAAATATGAACTTCATCATAAACTACATTTTCAAAACCCACAATAGTTTATCATATCAAAATTTATGATAGTCTTCCCTTCAAATGTTTACTCTGGGCCACCACAAGGTGACCACATCAGTCCTAATAACGGTCAGTCCCTAAAATGAAGAAATATAACCCTTTCCGTTTCTAAATATAGCGACCACTACGAATTAGGAAAATTACCTTATTTAGAAACCCTCGCAGGATAAAAAGCCCCCTTCAGGACTTACCCGCAAACCTTAATTTGGTGGTGCGACTTCAGGGACTTGCAGTAAAAATTGCAGCCCTTGGGCAGCAGCTGCGGTTGATGCAATTAAAATGGCTGCAGTGTAGCAACCACT